>OY720466.1:19061832-19549332 GCA_963082715.1 Harpalus rubripes | reverse complement strand
TTAAAATCTGGATATGCGATTTTTAGCATGAATTTAATAGGTAAAAAACAATTAAAATTTGAAAAAATGTCAGACCTAAACTGGACTTTTAAAAGATTAAGTACAATGATACGTGTTTCGAATGGATGCAACGAATTATTATATAAGAATAAGAGTACATTAACCTTTATTATTATTGTCTGATATGAAATGAAAACAAAAAATATATTAATATTTTAATGTGATAGAAAATCCAGTAACTAATTTAGGAAACAATTTCAAAAATTTGTTAAATTCTTTAATTGTCGGCAGATAATAAAAAAAAATTTGAAGACAATAAATCGATTAACTCTGGCTGATTATTATAAATACGTGGGTCACACTAGAATTACTGAGAATAGAAAATTAGGTATGCGGAGGAAAATTTTTTTTAAACTTTTATCCGACTTTTGAAACCTTGTGTGAAACTAATGGCCTATTCTTAAGAAATCTGTAACTCACAGATCTATAAATCTGTAAATAATGAACAAAATCGCAACGAAAGCTGCCACATATATAATATATAAATAGATGCGTTTTTTGTCAGAACTTTACAGATTTACAGATATGTAAGACTTTCAGATTTGTTCAGAATTGAAAATTGAATTGGCCTATAAGTTGCGGAAGTTACGTTAGGTAGAACTTAGAATTAACTAGATTATAATTTGACACCAGAAATTTATATAACAGCGTTCAGAGTTTTTAAGTTTCTCAGAAATTATTTTATAAGCATTCCAAAAGAAAATCTGCTGTGGCCAACACAATACCTCCCGCTATTTAACGTCCAAGTCACAAAAAAGATATTTCAATGATTTCAATAATGGCGGACACAAAAGGAAACTCGGCATAGTCAGAGTTTTTGCATGTCTTGTTAAATGACAAAATATGATACTGAAAAAATTGTAAATAACATTATATTAACGCTATATATGTATTTTTACCTCCCGCTACCCTTGGTAACGGAGGTATATGGATTGTGCTAAAAATTGCATATCGAGATTTTGGTAAATGACCACGTTTTAAGGTCTCTAGAATCCAATTTTAACATTTTCACGATGATGTCTGTGTGTATGTGTGTGTGAATCCTGCACTCTAATTCAAATACTATCATTCAGAAAATTTTGAAACCTTGTATTTCGAACTTATTTGTAATGGAAAGAGTCCATTAGATTTTGGTGAAAATCGGATAATCAGAAATGGCACTTTACTAGAAGCTCAAAATAGTTTTTCTTCGAAAAATACCTTTAAATGTCATTTTTTCGAGATTAATGCTATTATAAAAATTAAAGATTATTAAATTTTCTATAGATTTGCAATAATACTTTTTCTATATATTTTATGGAGAAATTTATAAAATTATCTATAATTTAAATCCCAAAGCTTTAAACAAATAAAACGCAGTTATTCCAATGTATGTAACTAACAGATAAATGTCACTATCAAAGAAGTAATCATTTCAAAATAATATTAGTAACGTTTTAAAAAAAAAAAGTAAATAGAACAATAGAAAAGGAATTCGATCCAGCATAAGTAAATATGTATTTAGATTAATAAAAATTAACGATTCACAAAAATGTTTAAGCTAATCCTCATTTTTTGATTAGTGAATTCTATTCTATCCCAGTATTTAAAATTTAATCTTCATTTTATTATAGCTCCGGTGGTTCAATGGATAGAACAACGCCTCATGTCATGAGTACCCTCGGGGCTCTGGGTTCGAATCCAACTAAGGCATGGATGTGTGTGAATGTGAACCCACTCTGTAATTGGGATTTAATCCTTTTGAGAGGTTTAAAAAAAGGTAGTAACTTGGATTAGATTGGACTATATTTTATAGTTATTAACGTCATAAGGCCGATATGTAGCAAATAACAGATGAGGTTGAATGTTGTTATAATCAACCGTGTCTGTTATTTGTATATCAGCCGTGTGACGTTCAGTATTTTTCATAACATAAAATATCTTCTTAAAATTCTATTTTCTATGGCATGTTGACAAGTGACAGCTTTTCATGACAATTTCATGACGCTGCGATTTTTTTTTTGGAACACATGATTTTAATAATTGTACTGTTATAAAAAATAACGGCCGTGGCTGTTTTGATGCATATATCGGTTGAGCATACAGTACTGTTAAAGCACATTTAACAGTATGGTATTATGAAATAGCTATTAACATACCTAGGAATGTTATGTATATCATAACTGCCGAAGATGTCGATTTGAAATCCGAGCTCGTAGAGCGAGGATTTTAAGACATCTAAGGCTTGTTATGATTAATAACATCCGTGGTTTGTTCAATAGTTTATCGGTTTCAGAAAATTAAGGCATTCTAGATAAATACCATTTTTTGAAATTCTCTCATTAATGCTACTTTCAGATTGCTATCGTTAACAGAACAATTATTTTGACATATGTCAGTATGACAAATATGCAAATTATGTGCTTTGTTTCACATGTTTATTACTTTAGAATAAAGTAGACCGTATTTAGAACGATGGGCTAACGTTATCTGTATGTATTAATGAAGAGCATTATATTTTCATTTTATTTTATTTTCATTTTGTAGACCGTTGTTGACAAGTCAGTATGGTAATAATATTACCATACAGATACAGTTATTACTTAGTTACCAGCCTACTTTTGTACATGTAAACAATGGAATAATATCTTGAAACCGGTAAAGATATAAACTGTCAAAATTAGTGTAAAATTCGCTAATCCAAAAATAAGGATTGACTTAATCTTTTTTGTGACTCGGGCTGTAATGGCGGGAGGTATTGTGCTGCCCACACCAGATTTTTATAACTTTTATCACAAATGGAATATTTATTTTTTCAATACTTTATTTTTAATAATAATACTACATTTGTACCACAGATTTTCGAACAAAATACAAGTAAAACTTACAATATAACCTAAACACAAAACAAGAAACACACTTTTAAAATTATTCATTTTCAATGGTTTTACATTATCATCATCAATATTTTTGACTGTATTCTTTTTGATATCATCTGTCCATTTCCATATTATACCATTTTGTTGAAGTAACAATACAAAATCATTAAATTTTTCCATAAATGGATAACCTCTTTGTGCATATAACATATACATTATTGGTTTAACAATTTTTTTAAATCCATATACATTATTTTTGGTGTCATTTCGTGCCATGTAAGTTGGTACTCTGTAATACATAAGTATTTCGGGCATCAAAAACCCTAGTTTTCCTTGAAATATTTTGTCAATACAAGCTATAGCATTCGGACAGGAAATAACCCGTTCGTATATTTGTTTATCTTCTTCATAATTTGTATTATAATAATTTTTGGCTGATGGAATCGTTCCAAATGGAAAATTTCGTTGTATCATTTCTTGTACATTGTGAATCTGACCTTCATATAGGGGGGTAATCAAAACATTTATCAATATCGATTGATATGCTGTTGCTATTAGCAACGTACAAACAACCCAAAAAATGTAAACAACTTTTAAAGAAGTATATTTTGGATTTCGTCTTGATCCTTGTAAAAAAATACATAACGTGTCTACAAAACAAAATGACAACGATCTGTACAGTGTTTTTTCTGGCAACATATAACTAAAAATCCACCAGGTTAGCATATTTGACAAAAAAGTTACTAAAATATATAACCATAAAACAGTGTCAAAAACTAATATTAAATTCTTCCACGGTTCGATTGGTTGTGCTAAAGGAACAAACCATCTTGAATAATCATAAATATAAAAAAAACTAGCATCGAAATCAAAATAAAAGCTTTCATTTTGATTTATATTTCCGACTATAACATCACATTTTTTTGTGAATAAATCATTGTACAATAAAGTGCTACCACCATTCGGAAACTTATATCCCCATAAAGGATAATTATTTGGCAAATAATTCTTAGTTATATTCATTTTTATTAAAAAATTGTTGATTATAGCTGGTTCTAAACCAACTTTTGAAACGTCATCCATGTTTAGATTAGGGTTTTTGACGTATGGTGGGTTGTAAAACGGAGATATCTTCAGTTCACATCCTGGAACTGTCTGGGGAATTTTACGCGGGAAAGTTTGTGTTAAGTTGGTACAACTTGTAAGTATTTTCACAGTGGTGTTGTTACAGATATTTTGGTATGGGTAATATGTATATATTTTGTGGTCATATATGATGTTTACATTAATTGTAAAATATGACCAACTGATATTTATAATATCTTGAATATAGTTTTTATTTTGGAGTCCGTATATTATTATTTTCGCTCGTGGGTTCCACAGTGATGTATATTTGGTTGTATTTATAAAAATTTCGTATTCAGAAGTGTTTTCTATTAAAAATATATAATATTTAAACATTTGATACTTGTTTTGTATATCATATTTTTCATTTATCTTCATAATCATATAAGATTTCAACTCTGGCAATAATATTTGTATATATTTTTCAGTATTTTTTGTGTATAATAAAAGCAAATTTCTATCATAAAATTCAAAAGAATTTTTGTATAATTTTTGAAGACAATTTATTTCATTGTTATATTCTTCGTTTATATTAATATATGTTTCTGTTTGTTTTAACAATAAAAGTAACAAGTATATTTTCTTCATTTTACTATAAAATAAACTATGTTTTATTTTTTAATATATATGAAATTCTTATCTTTATTTTTATGTCAAAATGATGATATCTACAGAAATATAGTGAACATAAAAATGCATTATTATTTAATTTCTTCGTACAATATGAAATATAACATTTACTCTTTATATCTATATCATTTTTTTCTTTTTACTAGATAGAAATAATGTATTATAAAATTTAATATCCTTATTTGAATAAATATATAACACAGGAAATAATGTGATTTAAATTGATAAATAATATTTAGTAACATTATGGATAAAATATTAAATTATTTTATTTGATTACGTAAATCGTTTTGTAAGACGAGAAAAATGTCATAAATAATGTACCTTCATAATTTTTTTTTAGGTATGTACATTTTATTTTAGGCAATCTATCCTCCAAAGTAACAAAAATTCATAATTATATAATCAGTTGAGTTTGAAACTCAATAATTGGCTTTAAAAAAATTTGAAACAAACTTTTATTTATGGATTATACATTTTTATGTATTTATACTAATTTTTATATTTTTAAATAATTAATATAAAAATTTGGTGTGCCCAACACAATACCTCCCGCTATTTACAGCCCGAGTCCTAAAAAAGATTAAGCTAATCCATATTTTTGCATTAGCGAATTTTACTCTAATTTTGGCAGTTTATTTCTTAATATATAATCTAATCCAGGTAACTACCTTTTTTGATAAGAAAATGAATATTAAATTTTAAATACCGGGATAGAATAGGATTCACTAATCCAAAAAATGAAGATTAGCATAAACATTTTTGTGAATCGTTAATTTTTATTAATCTAAATGCATACCTACATATTTACTTATGCTGGAAACTGTATTGGTTTCCTTTCCTATTGTTCTATATACTTTTTTCTTTTTAAAACGATGCTATTATTAATTTGAAATGATTAGTTCTTTGTCAGTGACATTTATCTCTGTTACATACATTTGAATAACTGCGTAATCAAGGAGTTTTGTATGTTTAAAGCGTGGGCTCCGGAATTTAAATTATAGATAATTTTATGTCTCACTAAAGTATTATGAACTTTTTATTGCTAGGATACGGTGTATATAATAGTATATTATGTTATTAGGAGTAGAAGGCGGTCTTTTTGTGTTGAACCCAGCTATTGCGGCCGAGGCGCTAGCCGAGGCTAGGCAAGCTGGGTAAAACACAAACAGGGCGTTCTACTCCCAATGACATATACTATGTTTTTCTTCAAGTGTTTCAAAGAATTTTTTGACATTTTTTTGGAAATTTTTAATTGTAGTATATGCAATTTCAGCCGAAGCTGGCTGTGTACACTACGAAACAAAAATGACACAACTGTCAAATAACAATTTTAATTATAATACGTGTTGCTGTGACAACTGCCGCCGCCAGCGGTGAACTAAAACACTAACATTTTTTTACTAGTACAACAATAACATTTTTGTACTAGTAAGACAATGAACATCTTCTATAGTGTGCGTGCAGGAGCATAATACGAATATTATAATACGATTGAAGAAAAACATATTTATAACAACCGGGGCATTATATGTGGGCATAATAGTTCATTATTCCCGCATTATAATCCAATCGTCGTTTATGGACTTTCAATTAGAAATAATATGAAATGTATATAATGAAAATTATTTTCTTTTTAATTATAATTCATTACAATAATAATAAGGATTGATTACAACAATTAATACATTAATTGATTACAACAATTAATATAATAAGAAAATAGCTTTGAAAGCACAACACAGAAATCATTTTTAAGTTAATTATAATACTTAAAATTGATTATGAAAAGGGTCTTAAAAAGCAATTTACTTTCACTACACATGTAAATAGTAAATACGTCGAATTGCAGACTGCAATGTTTTGCAATGATTTTTGACGGATGGCGGATCACTAATTTTTTTGGGGACGATATTTATCCACGTTTGAATTCATTTTTGATATTATTTACCGTCACATGTGACACATCCAAAACAGTACAAACTCTTTAAAATGTAACAATATTCAGATATAAGTGCATAAGAAATAAAGAACTGAGATCTGTCATGTGAAAACGAACCTCAAAATATAATACTTACATCTTCTACAGACGCGAATGGAATAATTAGGGGAACATTTATGCGTTTCTCTTCCTCAAAGTATGCAGAAGCATTCAAAATAATTTCTTTACACCGTTTCGACAAAATATCTTCCGTAACATCAAATTCATTCATTCCATTATCTCCGACGATATAGAACGTTGACGTTTTAAAAATAAATAAATTTTGATAATAAATAAAACAATTAAACAACATCCTTAGCAACGCCAAAGCTTAAGCATTATTGTAATCAAAATTATTATAAATGAAAACTTATTTCACATATTCTAGTGAGACATAAAATCTTGTATGCACCACGAGCGTTACTAGATGATAATGCCCATCAGACATCTATCCCTCGGGCCTACGGCCCTTCGGCTAGATTCTCGTCGCCCTCCTGGCATTATCATCATCGTAACGCCCTTGGTACATAAAATACTATAAAAACAAATAGTAGAGGATCCCATTAATTATTTAATTAGAGGTATTTGTAACTTTGTGAATATCATAATCGGTTAGTGCACTTTCAAAACTATTTCTTTATACTTTAATGTCAGATTATTTCGTAATACATAAGATACATATAATAAGCTTATGTTATTATGTTAATTTATGTTAAGATTTATATGTATAATTATTCTTACAAGAAAAACAAAAAAAAAACAACCAAATAGTGATCCTGTTTTGTCGATTATCATCCACCGTAAACGACCATCCACAAAAACAAAATTCAGGTAGTAAAAATAAAAATTTGTCATCAGAGGTAAACGATCGTTAAATTATGCATATTTTCAAGTCGCTAATTTCCGAACCGGCGAATTTGAGATGGAATTTTAATCTGTATTCAATAATATCGCTAAAGGAATTGATATATTAGTCCTGTTCAAAATTATCTGATTGATTTAGGTGCGGTAATGTCATACCATTTTTAATAAAGGCAAACACGTTTCGAAAATGTCAATTAGAATATTTTGACATATTGGAGCACAGAATATATTTATAGCACATACTTTTTTGCATTCTTTACTTCCGCTGATGTGTGTGAGTGTGTAAGGATATTGTCTTCGGTAAAAAAAAATTAGAGTGAATTTTAAAGGTATTTTTCTAAGAATTAAATATTTTGAGCTTCAAGGATATTAAAATTTTCCGAATGTTAGCGTTATTTACCAAAATCTCGATATGCAATTTTAAAAAGAAAAAATCTGATGTGGCCAGCACATTACGTTCCGTCAGTTCTATGTATTTTGTACAAATTTCATACGGAAAGTTCCTTGCTAAATTAAATATTCTATTTCTTGTACATTACCTTCCGGCAGTTGCATGTATTTTATGCAAATTTCATACAGAAAATTATTATTTTGTGACGTTTTCTATATGCAGTATAATGTATCTGCAGAAATAAAAGATTTATTATTATTATTAAATTAAATATTCTATTTCTTGTACATTACCTTAAAGCAGTTGTATGTATTTTATACAAATTCCATACAGAAAGCAAAAGATCCTATATTTCCAGTAAAAATTATGACAAACACACTATGTCAATTTCACTTGACACTGACATCTTTCAATCAGAATTTTCTTAATATAGTAGCTGTTTTCATAGCTATAGCTACTTTGTGAAATTTAATTTCTTTATAATTTTTTAACTCTATAACCATTTAATATTAAGTATAAAATGCAGTCAAATCGTATAGAGAATAAAATATTCTTTAATATTTATAATAACATCAAATGTGAAAAATTATATTTAACATAGTTTTTTTCAATAAAAACTGTTAAAATCTTCAAATGATGGTACTTCCGGTTGACCAATTGTAACCAAAATCTAATCAGCTCTTCATATGGATGTAACGAAGAAGTACACGAAAAATTATAATTTTTGTAACTGTAGTACTAGAGTTATCGCAGACGAAAATTTTGTTACACACACACACATCCACACACACACACACATCCACACACACACACACATACAGACATCATCGTAAAAATAGTAATTTCGTATTCTAGGGACCCTAAAACGTGCTTATTGATTAAAAACTCATCATCGAATTTTTTGACGAAAGACAATACCTTCCTTACCTAAAGGTGACGGAAGGTAAAAAATCTGATGTGACCAACACATGACCACCCGTCAATTCCATGTTTGTAAACAAAATCTAATTTGTTGTTCCAATAAATAGAAAAGTCTGTAATACCAAATTTTAGATTATATTTTATTATGTTTTTCCTCGAAAATCTGTTAAGAGCTCCATATTAAGTACCACTTCCGGTTTATCATATAAGTATAGTCAAAATCGAGTTTCAAATACCAAATTTGATAAGTTTTGGATCATATTTAAATATATTTTTTCAAGAAAATCTGTTTATAGCTTTCTGTAAAATATTATTTCCGGTTTGTCAATTTAAAAAAAAAATCTAATATGTTGTTCTCATTATTATAAAAGTCTTAAATACCAAATTTGAAAAGTTTTGGATTGTATCAATATATTTTTCACGAAAATATGTTCAGGAACGTCAAATAAAGTATCACTTCCGGTTTGTCAATTTTAGCCAAAATCTAATATGTTGCTCGCCTTCATATAAAAGCCTTAAATACCAAATTTGACATATACCAAATTTGGCAAGTGGAATATATCAAATCAATATATATTTCACGAAAATCTGTTCATTTCCGGTTTATCAATTTTGGAAAAAATCTAATATGTCGTTCTCATTAATCTAAAAGTCTTAAATACCAAATTTGATAAGTTTTGGAATATATCATAATATATTTTTCACGAAAATCTGTTCTTCAAGTAAAGTATCGCTTCCGGTTTATTAATTTTAGCCAAAATCTAATATGTTATTCTCCTTGATGTGAAAGTCTTAAATACTAAAATTGAAAAATTTTGAATTATATTTTAATATAATTTTTAATTAAGAACTGTTATGGGCTTCAAGTAAAGTATCACTTCCGGTTGTTCAATTTTACCCAAAATATAATCAACTCTTTATATGAATGCAGAAAGCTTAAATACGGAAAATAGAAATTTTCGGAAGTTTGTTGTAAGAGTTATCGTGAGGAAAAAATCGTCACATACAGACATCATCGTAAAAATAGTAAAAACGTGTTGTGGGGATCCTAATTCGTATTTATTCACTGAAATTTTTGAACCGATAACATTACCTCCCTTACCTACCTACGGTATGAAGGGAGGTAAAAAATGATTGAAAAATAATAAAATTTAATTTTAGAAATAATTTTAAAGAATATTTATAACAATAGAAATGCATAAAATAAGGTTAACTTTCCTCAGTACTCAGTAGTACCAATATAGCGACAGACAATCAGACATACGATAACATATGAAGAATATTAATTCATTGGTCCAGTTCTTCAACAAAACAAAAACAATCGACCTTGTAGGCGATTAAAATGCCAAAGAAACCGAAAGTGAAATATATACATTGACCAAGCAGATTACAGGCTACTGTTGTTGAAATAATTATATACTGTAAACGTTTATGTCACATATAAATAATAATTGTTATAGATAAATTATTTATATATGTATAGATAAAAAAATTATGGGGGTATTCTAACATTGCAAAGAAATTTTAATAATGGGCCCGTCCAACTTCTTTTGAATTTTTTATATGTTACGAAGAATTTAAAAATAGAAATTCCATACTGTTTGTTTTCTTGAAATTATGCTTAATAACGCCTAAAATAATTATTAAAGTTTCGGCGCGAAAGTTGTGACGTTAACGCCACTCCGCCATAAGTAGAGATAACAGACATACGTTACCATTAAAATGTTAATATCATTTCAAAATATATATTTATTTGGTTTACTTACAAGAATAGTGTTAAATAATTTATTTAAAAATCAGGTAAATAAAATTAATAATTTTTGCTCCTTTTCATAATCAGGTTAATTATGCTTTAATGAATGTGTCTTTAAGACTTTCTTTAATATACTATTGAAGGTTATCATACTCACCACGTGTCATTATTATAATTAAAATAGTATTTAAACTATTTTCTATTTGTAATTAAATACAACAATGACAGTATTGATTACAAAAATCAAAACATAGTTGATAATAAAAGGTAATCTAGCATTTACATTCCTATTTACTAAATGATTACAACAATGACAAGTATTGAGATTACAATAATTAAAACATAAATTATAATATAAATTTATTTAGTAAGTAAATTTTCTTTTGATATTAATAAAAATTACTCCGATATATTAAATATGTGCATGTTAGGGTATGTGTAAAGCCAATCGCGAATTTTTGAGCAAAATATGCATGGTCCACTCTATAGTGACATTTCCACAGGGTAACTGGACGACTGTGGTGACACTGACGTCACAACATGGCAACCATTTTACGCTAAAAACTTTAATTACATTATTATCGGTATATAAATACAATTAATATAGCAATTTTTATTTCATTTTCATTTATTTATATTCAAAATTCATATGCGACATGAAATTTCTAATAAGTCGAAGACTTGAACGGGCTCATTGTAACGTAGCATTCAGTTTTAGTAAAAAGAAAATGATGAAATATTACATTGTTGTAATCAAAATGTTTAATTATTGTAAACGTGACGATATAGTCCCTGGGGATGCCCCGAGCCTACTAATCTGTAATTATCAAACCAAAAAATGTTTCATTATAATAGATTAATCAAATTTTCCGAAATCTGATACATTTTAAAATTTAATATTTGAAAAAATCTGATGTGGCCAGTACATTACCTTCCGTCAGTTATATGAGGTATTTACGAAAAATCTACCGGTGAACTGTTACCGGTAAACAGCTTTTATCAGTTTATAGCTACCGAAATCGATATTATAAGAACGCAAGTGGTAAACAAGGTAGATCCATAACCTACGAAAAAATTTGAAAATTTAAAACAGGTTAGAAATTTAACGTAGTTAACAAAATGAGCAGAGTCCTACTTTGAACACATTTCCACTTTTACCGCGCACGCTTCGCTTTGCATCACTACCTTTTTTTGAGATTAGATTAGTAGATGGATTTGGTAGATATTGAACAATTTTCGAACACAGTAACTTTTTACCATTCGTGTTTTCGAACACAGTCGGTAGATGCGGTATCTACCGGTAGAATTTTCGTAAATGCGTATGCATTTTCTATAAAATCCATACATAAAGTTCCTTGCAAAAGATTATAAATTTCTTGTATGTACATTACCTTTCGACAGTTGTATGTATTTAAACAAATTTCATACAGAAAATTTCGAGCAAAAAGATCCTAACAAATATACTACGAATATATCATTGCACTTGACAGTGACATCTTTCAATCAGAATTTTTTTAATATAGTAGCTGTTTCTAGCATACCTTGCTAATTCAAAATCTGCAAATGAGGGTATTTCCGGTTGACCAATTATAACCAAAATCTAATCAGCTCTTCATGTGGATGCAACGAAGAGGAATACGAAAGAATTATAATTTTTGGAATTGTAGTATTAGAGTTATTGTAGACGAAAATTCTGTTACACACACACACTCACACACACACACACACACACACACACACACACACACACACACACATATATATATATATATATATATATATATATATATATATATATATATATATGTATATATATATATATATATATATATATATATATATATATATATCCATACACACACACATCCACACACACACACCCACAAGCAGACATCATCGTAAAAATAGTAAAATCGTATTCTAGGGACCCTAAAACGTGGTTATTCATCAAAAACTCACCACCGAATTTTTTGACCAAAGACAATGCCTTCCTTACCTAAAGGTGACGGTAGGTAAAAAGTGATATATCTGTTTTTACCAAAGAGCTCCAGAAATGAAAAGGTATTATATTCAAACATGTTTTTTTTTGTTATTATTAATTAAACACCTATACAGACATTAAAACAAAATGATTAACATAAAATCAATTTTGTCTTAATTATTTTTTGTCTGCATCGAAAAGTCAAAGACCCATTAGAGATAAATATTGCTTTAGGCTACGACGAATCATTAGTTAATACATATATAGCACTTTGTAAATTAAATATTGTGGTATTAGTATGGTCGTTCCACGAAATCAACCGATTTATCATCAACTTGCCAAACATATGAAAAACTAAAAATCCACAAATATTTGAAATGTTTTCGGTAAATATTAATTATTTTAAAACGTAGACAATTAAATTTACGTTTAGTGAGTACGATTTTGTTATAGTTTCGTTCGTATTAATTTGGATCGTTTGAGAGCAAAGTCTGGAATTAGTGATTAATTTGATAGCGTATTTTGAAACAGAAAAACATAATAATGGTCCTTTTAACCGCTACATTATAATATACATAAGCTAATTTTTAGCACTAAATCCCCCCTGATTAATACTATGAAAAAAATTAAGAGATAATTAGTCATTTTCATTATTGTAATCATATTTTCTTTGTTGTAATCAAGCATATTATTTTATTTTGACTTCCACTATAGGCAACAATAACAACATAAAACGATCCAGTCTCATATAAATTAGCTAAAAAGTTTAGTAACTTTCTGCTGATGACGTAAATCGATTTATACCGTGGAACGATTATATCACATTTCTTGTTTAAATATTTTTGATACTAGTTGTAGGTATATAAACAGGGCCGGCCCGATATGTGAGAATATTGATTACATGAATGGATCCCACAATGAATCCTATATTTAAATACCTACTATCATTTTGCGAAGAATCAAATGTACATAAATCCTGAAATCTGTTGTAAAATTGTTGATTACAACAAACGATTTAGATCAGGGATGGCGAACCTTTACGTATCAACGTGCCATTTTTCTAAAGAAATGTTTAATGAGGTCATAGACGTGCCATCAAATAATTTTGGCTTTGTGATTATTGGGAAAATAATAATAATAATAATCAACTCAAAACTCTTTATTTAATACAAAAAAAAAAAAAAAAAAATAGGAACATTTTGCAATGTTTCAATTATACGCGTAATTTAAATTAAAGTAAAATTAGTGGACTTCTGTTGTTGCAGATTAGATGACAAATAACATATGTTAGGGTTGTAAGATGTTACTTTTAGCAGAATGCATGCTGAACTGGAGTCATCTGTCAAACGGTTTCTAACCGAATCTTTAATGTTATCATCTCTGAAAATAATGACTCGCAGGCATAGGTTGATGAAAATATTATTAAAATAGCATGAGCCAGCTTCTTCAAACAATTAAATGTGTCTGGTAACGCATTCCATGTTTCCAAAATTTTGTTATTAGCATTTTCACTTATATTACTTGTCAATCTTTCTGTTTCAATTAATTCTAACTCTTTCCTTGTTTCAATAAATTTTTGAATCCATATTGAAGTAGACTGGAAATCAATCAGCTGCATTTCAAATTCTTCAATTTCCAACCAATCGAATTGGGACAAATTCAGTTTATCAAATGACGTCACATCAGGGTCATAATAAACTTGAGAATTTCCGATAATTCTTTGAACTGAGAAAATCTCGCTGAAAATTCCTTGATTGAAGAATCAATCACAGAAATAAATTCTTCAGTAACTTGGTCTTCGTCGGGTTTCTCATGTATTTCTAAATCGTTGATATATTTTTTTTAAATCGCAGCCCGCGCACCGCACCCGAACATTCCATAGCGTAGGGATCACTCGCGTTCGCTCGTCATATAATACCTACTTCACACTTTTTTTCGTAGTGCATCATAATGAATTTTGTGATCAGTGACGTGCCCAAAATATTGTGTCGCGTGCCATTGGTTCGCCATCCCTGATTTATATTATAACTTGTTGTTTACAAGAATGAATCTAAGAAAATTTCATAAATATATTAAATCTAGCATTTTTGAAGAACAAAAAGTATAGTTTAAACCAGCGTCGGACTGGCCATTGTGGCGATGTGGCAATCGCCACAGGCCCGGCGAGCGAAAGGGCCCGGTCTAAACTTGTAACTATCATATCTAGTACTTAGTTAATAGTTTTCAATATTATTAAGAAAAAAAAATCTTAAAGAACTGATTGTAGATCAAGTATATAACATAATTCAAGAGTCTGACCTTAACCAGAGAACAAGCGTAGCGTAAGTCAAAGTCTTCACCCCAAACCCCATCATCACTCCAAACCCCATCATCACCCGGGCCGTTAATCAATGTATTCTAGAAATACGTGCTCAACGGGCATGTGCAAAATCTACTATGTTGTAGATATAAAATTTAGTTTTTAAGTTCTGTGTGGTTTGGTGTGACGTTTCACATTTCATATAGTAGACTTTCATTACCAGATTTATAAAAATGATTAAATTCAGAGTTAACTAACTCCATTTTTATTCCGGATTAAAAATTTTAGTAAAAGATTTATTCACGAAACAGAATACCTAAGGTAGGAGTTAAATTCTGCAACTATCATTTTAATAACAATTTTTGTCGCCTTATCTCTTGGGATTGTATTTAAACTTAAGTCACACTTAAGTTTTCTCAATTGCACCAACAAGGCTTAAATTTTAAGCGACCCATAGACAAAAAATACAAATCGAAACAACAATGCATAGTAATTCATTTGACATTTTATTTTTTAAAATTAAGTGATGTTGGCGTAAATGGCCTTTAGTGCCATAATTTTTGTGTACTTTAACGATTTTAACGTTGTATATCGTGCTGCGTGAAAGATAGCACTAAAATGAAAATTAATTGTAAACATTGCACCTACAAAAAAAAGTTATCTTTAATAGCATTCACCATTCACTATTAATATGATTTGATTATAACAAAGAAAATGTTCCGAAAATGATTATAACAATATATTTATAATTTTAATTTTTAAGTTCAATAACTTCGTAATGCATACTTCACATATGCGTTATTTAAACTATGTGCCAAATCTCGATCAAAATATACGTGTTTGAGACGCGATTTTTATGTTAGATTACTGCTAATTCTATACAACTAGTACAGTTATCTTTGGTAATAAATAAAATACTTTAATTTTTTTTGTCGTTATTATCAAAAATAAACCATTTCAAAATTTACCGTTTTCATCCATATCTATGTATTTTTTCTCAAGTACCATTAAAATGGTGTTTTCATGGGGTAACTTTTGTCTAATTTACCCGACATCCCCATGCAAGGAGTATTTCAATAAATCCGTTTCCCATCTTAATCGTCAGTGTCACGGATCCTTGGGTTCAGCCTGTGTACTTAATTTTTACATTCATTAATGTATTTAAAAAAAACCTTCATTCATAACCATTTTTGTTTCATTAATAATATTTTGAATGGCCTAGAATAGGGGGCTCGGTACTCCAAATCGCCACACTCAGAAATATGTCCCAGTCCGACACTGGTTTAAACTTTAATTTGCAAATTTTACATCATTAAGGGGACGCGTTAAAATATAACACAACACAAAGGCGCCTTATACCCACGGAGCAGCCCTGGTTGCCATATTAATTTGAATATGGTATTTCAAAATATTGGGATGGGTCACATGAAAATAATAAGTAGATGAGGTTTATTTTTTTGCCCAATACAATTTTCGTTCTTGCTTTTATTGTTAATTAACAATATGAGTTCTTTTTTAAAAAAATAAAAGGCGCCGTTTTGAAACTGGCCTCAGGCGCCACAAGGCATCGGCCCGGCCCTGTATATAAATAAATAAATATATCATTATTATCCTCACTGCTAACGATATGTTTATTTATTTTGGACTGTAGAAAGTGCATAAATACATTTCATAATATTTCATGTAAATATAATGTTATCTTAAAATCCGTTGCATCAACTCTATCAGTCAGTTTTGACAGGAGAATAAGAGGTATGTTAATTATCATCAAATATGATAATCAACTTCATATGAGTTTAACATTCTTTAATTTTTTAACTGTTAGGAAATTTAAATAACTATTTAAATCTAGATCTTGTATTTATGACATTTGCTCTAATTTGAAGTTCAAGGATTTAAAGCACTTTCACTTTTAAATAAATATTTAATTTATAAGTTTATGGTCAAGGCGAATATATTCATTTCCTGAATCAAATTTTTGACTCAAACATTTTTTTCTGAAACCATCTGACTGTAGTTGGCCACTAAAACTCTTATCCAGGATGTTACCGTTGCTTTAAAAATATAAACACAAATTACTGAACTGAGCACCTGGCAACACCAAAATGTAAATGTACACGTTACCTGGTGCTCAGTTCAGTAATGAGCATTTATCGTTAAAGCATAACATCTTGGATAAAAGTTTTACTGTCCAACAACGGCCCTTTTCTCTATTTCAATGGTTTCAAACAATTTTCAACTTTCATAGACATGTATTGTGAAAAAAAAAAATTCGTGGTGACAAGATTCGCCATATTTCGTAAAAATTTCACTCGATAAATCATAGATATTACTAAAGAATATGCAGCTGTAATTTTTGACAAGCAATACACAAATGTCACAAATTCAAAGATGATGTGACCTAAGATAAATAAACATGTTTTGAATTAATATGAATTTTTAAAACGCTTAGATAGCATGAAATAAAATGTTGTTCGTCATAGGGCCGTGAAGTAGTATTACGGTACTCATTTCGAAATTCCTGATTCGGCTCTTTCGTCGCCTCGTCCGTAAACTTCACATTCGTACCGTAATAACTCACTTTCCAGCCATATAGCGTAAATAACTATAATAAGTGTCATTAATAACGATTAACCATAACCTTTTAACATCATGAGTAATGAAAGAATCAAAGTAAAACAGTACGCCTATTTTTTGAATTGTCTTTCTTCGATCCCGACCGACGCCAAATATTTTCAAATTTTAAATGGCCCAAGATTGACCCCCATGGCGCACTCTCCACGCCAGCAATGAGAGCCGGTGAGGTGACGCCTGGTAAACGCCCGCACGGTTCAAATATGTCATCATCATTACCGAAATCTATGTACAACACAAATTGGCACGCTCAGCAATATGGGTAATATGCCGTGATAATATATTTATTTATTTTATTTCATACTGTGTCGCATTTCCATTGTTTACAGGAGTGATTTCAGTCCGGTAATATTCTTTACCGGTTTCAGGATATTATTCCATTGTTTACATGTACAAAAGTAGGCTGGTAACTATAAGTAATAACTGTATCTGTATGGTAATATTATTACCATACTGACTTGTCAAAAACGGTCTACAAAATGAAAATAAAATAAAATGAAAATATAATGCTCTTCATTAATACATACAGATAATGTTAGCCTATCGTTCTAAATACGGTCTACTTTATTCTAAAGTAATAAACATGAGGAATAAAGCACATAATATGAATATTTGTCATATTGACATATGTCAAAATAATTGTTCTGTTAACCATAGCAATCTGAAAGTAGCATTAATGAGAGAATTTCAAAAAATGATATTTATCAATAATGTCTTAATTTTCTGAAATCGATAAACTGTTGAACAAACCACGGATGTTATTAATCATAACAGGCCTTAGATGTCTTAAAATCCTCGCTCTACGAGCTCGGATTTCAAACTTACATCTGCGGCAGTTATGCATAAAATTCCTAGGTATGTTAATAGCTATTACGGTACTGTATTGTTATTTAACTGTCAAACACATGTAATTTATGATGAAATTAAAAATGAAATAGAATATTTTATTTGTAATAACAATAATTTCGAATGAAACAATTTATTTTCAAATAAATATGAGAGTTATCTACATTTTGTTCATCAGAAGCATAGACATACGTATGTCCGTACGGAGTATTTTGACCATAGGGAAGAACTACTAATTTTCTTCGACTATAAAATTATAAAAATTCTATAAAGAGAAAAACTGCAACATAATAAACACTAACTCCCAGATCTAACATAAATATATGCCAAAATTACATCTTCTGTTATGTTTGCAAAATTATTTTCTTTTCCCCATACCACAAAAAGCCAATATTCGTTCGTATGTCTTTCAGAAAAATTTTTCGGGATCCATATTCCGTTTGTTTGTGAAGATTTTAATGGGATTTGATCGGAATTAACGTTTTTCATACTTAATTTTAAAAAATATACTGATATGTCAAAAAGAAAATAAAATGGACCTTTCCAATTTAAGGGCTATCTCTTTCTATCGCTGCAAATAGTAAGAAAATGGCGCGAACAACTGCCAGTTGGGCTGTCAAACGAAACGTCAAAAATATTGCAGTCATTAAAATACCTCTATTCTCAGTGAAAATTTGCATCGTTAGACATTTTACCTTCAATAAAAGCTTTTGTAACTTATTTCGACAAGATTTTTTAAAGTTATCTTACATTTTACGTCTATTTTTTTAGAATCAAACGTCATAGATCTCAGTTGTTCTTACTATGCGCAGATCCCCATTGCGCATATCTTCTATCTCTTTAAATTGGAAAGGTCCATTGCTGTCCTTACTGTTTTATTTTTATTAAGACCAAGCGACGTGTTTTTTTTATGAAAATTATTATTATTTATTTATGTTTTGTCTTTCATGGCATTCTGTAAAAAGCTTAAAGACGAATATTTTATTTTAGGTTTATCTCATGACAAGAACCTATTATATCAATAAATACACTTTAGTTCTAAAATTAATAGGGCAGAATATACAGCCTTATGAAAATTTAACCATTGTATTTCCTATAGCCCATAAAAAAGTAGACACCCGGTATACGCAATAAAAATAAATATTGCGTGCATTTAATAATAACTTCCAGTAAAATAAACTAATAAAAATGTATCATTTAGCAGCTTTCTGGCTAAAGCCATATTTTCACTTACGAAATTTAAAAATTGATTAACTAGGTTTTCATTAATTTTCGCAACTTAATTTCAAACTACAGATAAATAATGTTTAAAATGATTTTGTTTACTGGTGAGGTCGTTGAAGGTGTACCACACACCCATTTTTGGGTATGAGGATGGTGTGGGATAAAAAATGGAGGAAATTTTTTAAAAATTAAAAATTCTGAAAATTTGTATTTACGTAGTTTAAAGGGTGTAGCTTTAAGATTTTAAAACCCCAGGTCGATATCTCTTTTCGTGTCCGAGATATTCGGCCTCAAAACTTTGCTCAAAAATGCCCATTTTTGGGTCATATCCCAAAAATGGTCAATTATACACCGCTGGCGATATCACCATTAGATTCTACTAGCAAAATTACATAAGCATACCAATTTTCATAATTTTTATACAACTATTACAATCTCCAGAAGGAAAAGTCTGAAAATGACCAAAAATCGCAAAAAATGTAAGGTGTACCCCTTGCGTTTTTTTCAGTTTTTGACAATTTTAAGGAATGTTTAATAATTAATGTATCCGTTGGAATATTTTGATGAAAATTGGTATACTTATGTTTTTTGGTACGAGGAATTTACTGGTGTGGTCGTTGAAGGTGTACCACACACCCATTTTTGGGTATGAGGATGGTGTGGGTTAAAACATGGTGGAAATTTTAAAAAAATTAAAAATTCTGAAAAATTGTGTTTACGTAGTTTAAGGGTGTAGATTTAAGATTATAAAACCACAGGTCGATATCTCTTTTCGTGTCCGAGATATTCGGCCTCAAAACTTTGCTCAAAAATGCCCATTTTTGGGTCATATCCCAAAAATGGTCAATTATACACCGCTGGCGATATCACCATTAGATTCTACGAGCAAAATTACATAAGCATACCAATTTTCATAATTTTTGAACAACTATTACAATCTCCAGAAGGAAAAGTCTGAAAATGTTTGTGAAGATTTTAATGGGATTTGATCGGAATTAACGTTTTTCATACTTAATTTTAAAAAATATACTGATATGTCAAAAAGAAAATAAAATTGCTGTCCTTACTGTTTTATTTTTATTAAGACCAAGCGACGTGTTTTTTTTATGAAAATTATTATTTATTTATGTTTTGTCTTTCATGGCATTCTGTAAAAAGCTTAAAGACGAATATTTTATTTTAGGTTTATCTCATGACAAGAACCTATTATATCAGTAAATACACTTTAGTTCTAAAATTAATAGGGCAGAATTTACAGCCTTATGAAAATTTAACCATTGTATTTCCTATATCCCATAAAAAAGTAGACACCCGATATATATTTGCGTACGCAATAAAAATAAATATTGCGTGCATTTAATAATAACTTCCAGTAAAATAAACTAATAAAAATGTATCATTTAGCAGCTTTCTGGCTAAAGCCATATTTTCACTTACAAAATTTAAAAATTGATTAAATAAGTTTTCATTAATTTTCGCAACTTAATTTCAAACTACAGATAAATAATGTTTAAAATGATTTTGTTTTCACGCCTATTTGATTTTTTTATTTAATTCTACTCTCGTAAAGTTTTTTTTTACCTTCCGTCACCTTTTAGGTAAGGAAGGTATTGTCTTTGGTCAAAAAATTCGGTGGTGAGTTTTTGATGAATAAGCACGGTTTAGGGTCCCTAGAATACGATTTTACTATTTTTACGATGATGTCTGTATGTGTGTGTGTGTGTGTGTGTGTGTGTGTGTGTGTGTGTGTGTGTGTGTGTGTGTGTGTGGATGTGTGTGTTTGTGTGTGTTGTGTGTGTGTGTGTGTGTGTGTGTGTGTGTGTGTGTGTGTGTGTGTGTGTGTGTGTGTGTGTGTGTGTGTGTGTGTGTGTAACAAAATTTTCGTCTGCGATAACTCTAATACTAAAGTTACAAAAATTATAATTTTTTCGTATACTTCTTCGTTACATCCATATGAAGAGCTGATTAGATTTTGGTTACAATTGGTTAACCGGAAGTACCATCATTTGAAGATTTAAACAGTTTTTCTTGAAAAAACTATGTTAAATATAATTTTTTCACATTTGATGTTATTATAAATATTAAAGAATATTTTATTCTCTATACGATTTGACTGCATTTTATACTTAATATTAAATTGATATACAGTTAAAAAATTATAAAGAAATTAAATTTCATAAAGTAGCCATAGCTGTGGAAACAGCTACTATATTAAGAAAATTCTGATTGAAAGATGTCAGTGTCAAGTGAAATTGACATAGTGTGTTTGTCTTATAATTTTGCTGGAAATATAGGATCTTTTGCTTTCTGTATGGAATTTGTATAAAATACATACAACTGCTTTAAGGTAATGTACAAGAAATAATAATAATAAATCTTTTATTTATTTCTGCAGATACATTACACTGTATATAGAAAACGACACAAAATAAAAAAAATTTGTATGAAATTTGCATAAAATACATGCAACTGCCGGAAAGTAATGTACAAGAAATAGAATATTTAATTTAGCAAGGAACTTTCCGTATGAAATTTGTACAATGTACATAGAACTGACGCAAACTGACGGAAGGTAATGTGCTGGCCACATCAGATTTTTTTTAATTGTACTAAAGAATATACAATACGCGGTGATTTTATAGGCCTCGGTATTATCCTCGGTCAGATAAACTACATCCTTCCTTATTCAGAAATATTCACTTATTCAACTTGTAATGTACATAACTAATAAAACCTACCTTTAAAAATTCACTTTTAATTCACAATATTTTTCTTCTTTTCTTCAACATTCATTCACCCACTGTACACTTCTGATATCTTCTACTCTTGATTCTTCAACGCTCTTGAATTTAAACACTAGCATTTTCGATCACCGGATTTCTTAATATTCCTTACCTCTTACCATAAACTTGTTTCTTCAACCTACTTAGATTCTTAATTTATGTTGCCGCCAAATTTCGATGTGTTTTAAGTAATCCATGAAAACGTATAGGTGGGGAGCCGAAAAGTAGGCATTGGCGATTCGCTTTTGTTTCGTGCGATTTTGTTTTGTTTTACAAAACTTGATTGCTGGTTGTTTTCAAAAAATCAAATTGATGGTGATCATATATCATCATCTATCATTTAAAATGTAATTTTGAATTCGATTTTAAATAATCTGATATGGCCAGCACATAAGCTCTCGCCAGATATTTTTTCTTTTTCTTTATATTCGTCATTTTTTCGCAAATTCCTTTTTTATATTTTGCGTTCATAATGAAGTCATTACGATACGCAATTTTTTGTTTTAGACGGTTGGTACTAGATGACGTTTCTTTAACCCATTTTTACCTAATTTATTTTTAGTTAATTGACAATTCATTTTAATAATATAATGTCGAAATTATTATTTTTTTTTATTTAGGGACAATTTTAAGGAATGTTTAATAATTAATGTATCCGTTGGAATCAATTGATGAAAATTGGTATACTTATGTTTTTTGGTACGAGGAATTTACTGGTGAGGTCGTTGAAGGTGTACTACACACCCATTTTTGGGTATGAGGATGGTGTGGGTTAAAAAATGGTGGAAATTTTTTAAAAATTAAAAATTCTGAAAATTTGTATTTACGTAGTTTGAAGAGTGTAGATTTAAGATTTTAAAACCACAGGTCGATATCTCTTTTCGTGTCCGAGATATTCGGCCTCAAAACTTTGCTCAAAAATGCCCATTTTTGGGTCATATCCCAAAAATGGTCAATTATACACCGCTGGCGATATCACCATTAGATTCTACGAGCAAAATTACATAAGCATACCAATTTTCATAATTTTTGAACAACTATTACAATCTCCAGATGGAAAAGTCTGAAAATGCCCAAAAATCGCAAAAAATCTAAGGTGTACCCCTTGCGATTTTTTCAGTTTTTGACAATTTTAAGGAATATTTAATAATTAATGTATCCGTTGGAATATTTTGATGAAAATTGGTATACTTATGTTTTTTGGTACGAGGAATTTACTGGTGAGGTCGTTGAAGGTATACCACACACCCATTTTTGGGTATGAGGATGGTGTGGGTTAAAAAATGGAGGAAATTTTTAAAAAATTAAAAATTCTGAAAATTTGTATTTACGTAGTTTAAAGGGTGTAGCTTTAAGATTTTAAAACCCCAGGTCGATATCTCTTTTCGTGTCCGAGATATTCGGCCTCAAAACTTTGCTCAAAAATGCCCATTTTTGGGTCATATCCCAAAAATGGTCAATTATACACCGCTGGCGATATCACCATTAGATTCTACGAGCAAAATTACATAAGCATACCAATTTTCATAATTTTTGAACAACTATTACAATCTCCAGAAGGAAAAGTCTGAAAATGCCCAAAAATCGCAAAAAATCTAAGGTTTTTGACAATTTTAAGGAATGTTTAATAATTAATGTATCCGTTGGAATATTTTGATGAAAATTGGTATACTTATGTTTTTTGGTACGAGGAATTTACTGGTGAGGTCGTTGAAGGTATACCACACACCCATTTTTGGGTATGAGGATGGTGTGGGTTAAAAAAAGGTGGAAATTTTTAAAAAATTAAAAATTCTAAAAATTTGTATTTACGTAGTTTAAAGGGTATAGATTTAAGATTTTAAAACCACAGGTCGATATCTCTTTTCGTGTCCGAGATATTCGGCCTCAAAACTTTGCTCAAAAATGCCCATTTTTGGGCCATATCCCAAAAATGGTCAATTATACACCGCTGGCGATATCACCATTAGATTCTACGAGCAAAATTACATAAGCATACCAATTTTCATAATTTTTGAACAACTATTACAATCTCTAGAAGGAAAAGTCTGAAAATGACCAAAAATCGCAAAAAACTATAATAAAATAAGAAAATTGTGCGCCCCCAAATTCTGTGCGCCCTAGGCTGCAGTCTAGTCAGCTTATCCGGTAATTGCTGCAGTAATTCTGTAGGACAAGACACAACTCACAAGTACTTAACTCAGAAGAAACTGTTGTAATTAGTACAATAGGTAGATAAACTAGAACGATATATTATATTGACATATTTTATTGACAGTTCTAATTATATATTTTTTACAAAACAATAATACATAACTACTTTGTTATTCACAATTATTTATATTAATTCAAGTCACTCGTGCCTGGATGAGATGAGTTGACAATCATGTGACAGGGACAGAATCGATATTTGATCGATTTTAAATTCAATGTAAACATGGACATTCAAAGTAGTGCTACCGTTATGAAACGAAAATCAACTACAATTATTTCAAATAATTTTATATTCCCTAAAAGGCTGTTAGTGTATTGGAATATTCAGTTAGAGTTCATTTACGTAGGCTTCCACAGTCTTGAGAAATATTCGTTTTCCGGGAATGGACTGTGTTATATTTTGAGTCAGAGCTCAACGTTTCGCCCGCAGTCGTATGGGGCATCTTCAGGAGCAAGGGGGATAGTACTGTCTTAAACAAGGTTACCCGACGTGTCAACCACGCTAGAGGCCGAGTTTAAGCAACAAGGGGGAGACTCAGTTACAAGGTTATCCGACGTGTAAACCACGCTAGAGGCCAAATAAACCAAGTGACGAAAGGAAGGCCGAAAAGACAGTTATATACTAATCTAAAGATACGGTAGATGAGCAAAGCTAATGAGGACCAATGGGAATCGAGTTCGTAATGGTAGATTGGGCGTGTCGTGTTCCCAGAATCACCGGTTTCCACATGTGGCTCAAGAAATAGCCATCATCCCGATTGATGTTATTAGGATGTTTCCATATTTCTAAATTTTCCCTGTATTTACGTCTGTAAAACTCAGGGACAGGAGCTAAAATGCGGGAATTTTCAAATAAGATGTTATGTCCTGTGTTGTGTTGGTGTTCTGCGACCGCAGATGTTAATACCATACCATTACGCAGACAGCGTTTGTGTTTGTGTGCGGCACAGTATACATAGGTGAAACAGGAAGGAGTGTTCACACTAGATTGTCAGAACACAAACGCTATCTTGTTGCTTAAACTCGGCCTCTGGCGTGGTTGACACGTCGGGTAACCCTGTTTAAGACAGTACTATTCCCCTTGCTTCTGAAGATGCCCCATACGACTGCGGGCGAAACGTTGAGCTCTGACTCAAAATATGACACAGTCCATTCCCGGAAAACGAATATTTCTCTAGAGCTCATTTTATTAATCCTTAGTTTTAAATATAAATAAAAACAATAAAACAACACAAATTTTATTGTCTTTAACAACATAGTAGCAACAATAAATAACTGAAACATTAAAATTTTTATAAATCTTTGTTGAAATTGGTAATAATATTAATCAAAGATGTATTTCCTTTATTTACTGCATGTCTATTTTTTATTTAAACAATGAATTAATGCCTCAATGAATATCACATTCTCCATGTTCTATAACACCTTTGTTCAGCTGAATCCTAACAATGGTTTCTCTCTGCCACCAAAAATACCAAACTCTTGAATGGTACCTAAAAACTAGGTATATCCACGTACAGAAACCTAAGACAATAACAATACCCATAAACATGACAGAAATGGCCGTCCAACGGGCGACAGGTATGACGGTAAAGCTTTGTCGATTGTAATATTCCGCGGCAAAAAGGCATAGGTATACCAAAAGGAACGAAAATGGTATTAGAATTAAACAGGTTATCATGTCGCTGCGCATATCTCGAATTGGGAAGGCAAAACTCGATGGCGGGTACCTGAAATTAATAATATATACAGTGATTTCTATAGGCGATGTGCACACAGTGGCGTAACTAAGAGTTCGGGGGCCCGCCCGCAAAAAGTTTTTGGGGCCCGTTTTTAATCATAAAGAACTACATGCCACAAAAACTTGTGGAAACTCTGACTAGGCTCACTTTCATCTGAGTTGATATGTTAAGAAGCAAAATAACCAATATTAGAGACCTGAAAATCTAAGATTAGGCACTTTTATATCCCACCAAAGTCATTGTATGTTGTGGCATTTACTATGAAAATGTGATTGGCCCGTATTTTTTTGAAAATGAAATTGGTGGCACAGTCCTCTGGTGAAAGTTACAGGGAATTGATTCGTACATTTTTGGTATCCCAAATGAAAGAACTTGGATGCGATATTATATGGTATTTGCAAGATGGATCAGTATCATACAGTCTAAATAATAGCAATTTTGTGAAAATCATTCTCGTATCGTTATTTAATCCCACGTTTTGGTAATACACATTGACCGCCAGGTGTCTTGATTTGACAGTGCCAAACTTCTTTTTATGGGGTTATTTTAAAACTAAATTCTGGATCAGTTGCAGGAAAATATTTGCCAAGAAATCGAAATTCTACCGGCCGAAATGCGATGGAAATTAAAGAGCTTGATTTCACATAGCGGATAAGGGGCCCCTTAGCCAATAATATTTTTGGAAATTGACATTTAAAAAATAAAGGACTAAATTATGTTGCTACAAAAAAATTATTAAATTCAAAATTTCGCAGTAGTAACAAAAGTATAAATAATGTAAATTGGGGCCCCTCTAGAGCCGGGGGCCCGCCCGCAATGCGGGCCCTGCGGGCCTATTAGTTACGCCACTGGCACACTTTAAGCGCCAGCGCCTCTAACGGCTACATTGGCATTTTTGATTACCGAATCAATTTTGACATTTCGAGAAAGTGATACAATTTACAATTTTATTTTTTGTTGCTATTGTATATGAATATTATACATCATAGTATATTGAAATGAATAAAGAAAATATTTAAAATGCTATATATGTGATGTGAAAATCAAAAAAGTTAAAATACCAGCGAAGGTACTGTGGCAGAAAATATATTTTTTCTCATAATATGTGTGATTTCTGTAAACCATTTTATCATATTTAAATTTATATTATAATTTATAATATTACTTAAATGTTACAAGATGCACAATACATGGAAATTGAGATTAAAAAGTTGGAAAACTTGAAAATTGGAAAGAAGAAAATTTCTACATATCACGTAATCAGTGTATGATGTTAGCATCTTTCTTTTATATTCGCAATAAATGAAGAACATTCTTCATTGAAAATATACCAGGCTCTAAGTGGAATCAGTTGCACAAGCTCGGAAAAGAAAATACACGAAAAATACGAACCATGTGAATTTCTATCTTTACCATTAACATTACATGTACAAAATCTATAATAAATAGACAAATTATGTCAAAAATAGACTTTTATTTTATACAACTGCAAGTATTATACAATTTTAAGACAATTTTCTGCTTCTTGTATTATATTTTGTTCAAATATTAACTTAAGAAACACATTTTTATATAATTCATTATAGCAATCAGACGACTATTGTTGGAATTTTATTCATACGATAAGTATCTTTTACAATGAGAAAATATGTATACTTAAAAGAATTTTTCAAAAGTTATTTTCTTAAACATCTGTTCCTCATATAATCTTCTAGGAAATTTATAAAATTTGATACTTCAATCGGTAATTTTGTGAGAAATATTACATCCCCCAATGCATCACATAATATTTGACATCCTATCATTCGCATTTATTGCAAATATTTTATAAAATAGAAATTGGAAAATTATTCTGACATAAAACATAACCTTGCTATGTTTCAAAGAGTAACCATTTTGTCATTTTTGTCCGCTGTCGGCGCTGACTACTTTTGTGCACACCGCCTATAAAGGATATTTTACAAAATGCACAAAATGGCAACACTGAAGAAAGACTGAACAAATCAAAAATAAAGAACAAATGCTTGCATTCAACCGAATTAACTCAAATCGTTAATAAATAAAAATGGGCCTAAAACAGAGCCTTGAGGAACTCCAGAGGTCATAATTAATATTGGCGCATTAACTGCCAAGTATCTAACGGGGAAAACAAGATGAATATATTTAAAATATTAAAATAAAATTCTAAAAAAATCCGGTGTGGCCAACACAATACCTCTCGCCATTTACAGCCGGAGTCACAAAAAATATTATGCTAACCCTTATTTTTGGGTTAGCGAATTTTATCCAAGTAATTATCTTTTTACCTCCCGCTACCCTTGGTAAGGGAGGTATAGGGATCGTGCTAAAAGTCGCATATCGAGATATTGGTAAATGGCCACGTTTTAAGGTCTCTACCAATAGTATCTCTTGGCTATGGTTCCTACAATCCAATTTTAACATTTTCACGATGATGTATGTATGTGTGGATCCTTCACTCTAACTCAAATACTATCACTCAGAAAATTTTGAAACCTTGAATTTCTACCTTATTCTAACAAGGAAAGAGACCATCAGATTTTGGTGTATATCAGACAACCGGAAATGTCACTTTACTTGAGGCTCAAAATAGATTTTCTTCGAAAAATACCTACAAGTTTTTGTTATTATAAAAATTAAATTTTTGGAGTAACGATGATCGACTGGGAAAATGATGCAGGAAATACAGTCAAGATATTATGTTTATTTGATTATGTCGGCATAATCAAATAAACATAATATCTTGACTGCATTTCCGATAATTTTTCTTCTTGTTCCTGCATAAAAATTAAAGATTATTAAATTTTCTACAGATTTGCATAAATACTTTTTCTATATATTTTATGGATAAATTTATAAAATTATCTATAATTTTAATCCCGGAGCTTACGCTTTAAACAAGCAAAACGACTTGGTTACAGTTCATATCTCAAATGTATGTAACTGACAGATAAATGTCACTGTCAAAGAACGAATCATTTCAAATTAATAATAGTAACGTTTTAAAAAGAAAATAGTAAATAGAACCATAGTTATATGGAATGGATCTTAATACAGTTGCCACAATAACTAAATATGCAAGTATGTATATTTAAATTAATAAAAATTAAATAGCGGGAGGTTTGGTGTTGGTCACATCAGATTTTTCGATAATAAAATGAAGATTAAATTTTAAATACCGAGATAAAATAGAATTCACTAATCCAAAAATGAGGAATAGCTTAAACATTTTTGTGAAACTTACTCATTTACCAAAATCTCGATATGCGATTTTTAGCACGATCTCTATACCTCCATTACCAAGGGTAGCGCGAAGTAAAAATATGAACTATTTGTTTTATTCTAAATTCTAGCGTAACCCTCGTATAGGTTATTATTAGAAACGTAGCTTACCTTAACCATCGATAAATAGATTGGCCAACCGAAAACTTTGTAGTCCTTTCTGTTTCAAATCTGTGAAAACACAAATCACATCTATTTGTATTTGACTCCGCTAACCATTTTTCTAAACACGATTTGTGCATCATACCAATAGTGCCCTACAAAAATATTCATTTTCATTATTAGAGCTCGAAAAATATGCAATTGCGTATTAATACTATGTTGATGAGCTATATACCTTGTTCCATTTAAGCCATTCAGTATTGCGGAGCATAGGGAATAGTTTTGACCTCTCTGATTGGCTGAAATTAGAGACAAGAGATAAGTTTATCCAATGTAATTTCGGCTACTTCAGATTTGCGCTGTTGCCAGTGCCATCTACTGAATGACGTAAATGGAACAGAGCATAGTATACGAGAACAGTAACGGCAAGTCGGAAAGTTAATGGTATACCGGGATAGCTGTGAAAGAGAATACTCGGTAGTGTTGAAGAGTATTGGGAAGCTAGGTAAACTATTATTCACGAAAGATGACTATTCAAGGTCATTTGTGAGCCGTCTGATATAATATTACTTGCAGGTAACTTCATTGCATTTCGTATGCATAGGCGTACAACATGGAATATTTATGGACACATTTTTACTGAAAGAATAAGAGTAATTTATTTAAAAATTATGTTTCTTTCTAAATAATGCCTTTCTGAAAGATTTATGTTCTTCACTTATGTGTTTGCAAAATACAAAAACATTGACTTAACTTGTAAACCAGGGAATAATAATTTGATTTAAACGTCAACGTTACTGGGTAAATATTAGCACAGAGGGCAGTGCAGTAGATAATTAGGTATTTGTCATTCTACGACATACGTCATTATTATTTATAGTGTGTTAGAAAGTAATGCCACTATTTACGTATATCTGTCACACCACACAAATTAAATAGACATAGGTCAAATAATCTTTGTCTTTTTAATACAAAATGTTGCTAAGCTACTGTTGTAAAGTGATGTGTCTTTCTTCGAACAAATGACCTTGAATAGTCATCTTTTATGAATAAGAGTATATACGAGGACCGTAACGGCAAGTGGAATTGGACACTCGGCAGTGGTGGTGAAGAATTGTGGCATACGGACAGTTGGTGATACTGAAGCTGTGGAAGTTAGACTGTTAGTTACATAAATAGACAGATAGTGATGTGTAAAGTGTGACTTCTGTCCGAGCAGTTGAATATACAGACACTGTTGAGTCAGTTGAGTATATAGACACTGTGGAGGTCGGTAGGCGGACAGTTGACATAAATAGTTGAAATAAATAATTAGTAAGATCGTATAAATAAATAGTCATGTTAATTGTGAAATAAATAAATAGTGTTAGTGTTATCTAGTTCATTATAGTTTTAGTCTTAATTAGTTTTTTTTTTTAATAATTGACTAATATTTACACTTCACCCAAATAAATAAGAACGTTACAATAATTAATCATAACGACATGAGTGCATATAATAGCATATTTTTAATTATTATTATTAGTAGTATGACAACATTAGAAGAGCTTTGACTTCTTTTCAAATGATATTTAGTTCAAATGGGGAAAAGGACTGTATTTGTTCAGTAAAACTCTTATTTAAGATGTTATGTTTGCTTTAATAATAAAAGCTCATTACTTTACTGAGCACCTGGCAACGCAAAAATGTAAATGTACACGTTGCCAGGTGCTCAGCAAGCATAACATCTTTGATACGATTTTTACTGTCCAACTCCTATCCTTTTCCCTATTTGAATGATTTCAAACAATTTTTAACTTTCATAGATATGTAATGTGCGCTGAACGGAGGCTAATATTTAACAATTTAACTGGGTATATCAACATACTGTAACATGGGACGCCCGCCGTCGCCGCCACTGTAAGCGCGTGTCTATTTATAGCGGTGACGTAATCGCGCTAGTAGCCGGCCGATGTAAACAAACTGGTCGCGACGTGTTTAATTACTCCGGTCGCCTGAACCTTTTGTGTTCATTGTTATTATGTTTTCAAATATTCTAGACTGTTCTAGAAAATAATGGCAGCTGTATATAAGGGACGTAGCTATGCTCGAGAGACAGTTAGTTAGTTACATGGAGAGACATAGAGATGTTCATATAGAGAGTTAGTGAGTTGGAGAAGCACAGCAGTATCGTGGTGAGCGTATGCAGTTGGTGTCGAGTAGGTACTCGGGAAGTTACTGGTATATTGGGATAGATGTGGATGTGAATACTCGGTAGTGTTGACGAGTATTAGGAAGCTATAGTGTACGAGGACAGTAACGGCGAGTCTGGAAGTTACTGGTATATTGGGATAGCTGTGAAAGTGAATACTCGGCAGTGTGGACGAGTATTGTGAAGCTAGGTATACAAGGACAGTAACAGTGAGTTGGAGTGGATACTCGGCATTGGTGTTGAAGAATTGTGGCATACAGATAGTTGGTGATACTGAGGCTGTGGAAGAAAGAGAGTTACATAAATAAACAGACAGTGAGGTGAAAGGTGTGACTTCTGTCCTAGCAGTTGAATATACAGACCCTGTTGAGTCAGTTGAGTATATAGACGCTGTGGAGGTCGGTAGGCGGACAGTTGAACATGATATAAGTATATAATGATATAAATATCGCGTAAACAGTCTACAAGGGTCTGCAACAGACCGGCAGTCTAAGATTGGAACGCGTAGTGAAATAAATAATTTGTAATATCGTGGAAATAAATAGTAGTGTTAATTGGTTAAATAAATAGTGTTAGTGTTGGTCTTATATAGTTAATTATAGTTTTAATCTTAATTAGTTTTTAATAATTGTTTAATATAATTAATAGTAACTTTCTTTATAGTTTAATAAACACTTAATTTTAATTAGTAATAATTGTCTAATATTTACACTTCACCCAGATAAATAAAAACGTTACAATACCTTACATTTGCAAGGAGAGATGATAGGTTCATCTAATGTATCATCATAACAAATCCTACACATTATAGAAATATTCGAACTTTGGTTCGAAAGTTTAGCACAAAACGTATCTTCATTCTGATCGTGATTATTGGTATTAGTTGCGCTTGTAGTAGCTTTATTAAGATCCTCTTTCTTCTCTTCATTTTGTTTTTGCTCTTCTTCTTTGTTATTCTCCTTTTGCTCGCCATTCTACAAGTAAGAAATACATAACTATAATAAAGTAAATGTATGAACGAAGATGATACAAAAAGAAACAAAAAATTGACAAAACTCCATTTATATATTTTAATTTTTAAATTTAACAATTTCGTGAGTCTTTTCTTACAATACGGAAGAAATTTCAGATCTACCAGTCTGGAAAGGAGTGACAAAGGAAGAGAAGATGGTTTATTTCTAAATCCTTGCTGATGGCAATGGGTTAATAAACATTCAATAAATGCAGTATTAGTTTTATCTCAGCGCTCACTTATGAATTTAGTGAGCAAATTGGAAGTGAGCAGAAAAAGTATGCAATCAATTTATAAATAAAACAACTTATACCTTGTTCCATTTAAGCCATTCAGTATTGCAGAGCATAGGGAACAGTTTTGACCGCTCTGATTGGCTAAAATTGGAGACAAGAGACAAGTTTACCCAATGGTGAACCGTGTTCCTTCGGGCTGTGATTCGTGATCTAAATGATAAAAGTGATAATGTTTAAGAAGATTAATGTTTTTACGTTTCCTATTCGTTATCCCCACTTTCTCATTTTGTGATCACTAGACAACATTCTCCCTTCCCTTCAGAACCAACCTTTTTGAGTGATTCACATGGATTCAGTTCAGAACAAATTGAAAATATACTATTTCGAGCGTAGAAATTTACGAATGTGGGGTTTGTGGCATCAAGGGAAATAAGATTTTTCTACAAAAGCGTGTAATGAACCACATAAATATTTGTTTGAAATAAACATACTTCATATTCCTTACCAAGAACATTATTTTTTACTTCAATATAATCCATTTTTAATTCTGACTATAACACTAGACATTTGATTATTTATCAAATAAAGTAGGATAGTTTGCATTAGTCTGCATATGACATTGACATTTGACACTAGATTGTGTTGTTTTCTTGGTATAATTTTTAAATCCTGTTTCAAAAGGATCACGATTAAATTAATCAGGATTCACAAAATCACAATCACAACCCGAAGGAACACGGCTATGGTTTCGGCTACTTCAAGTTTGCGCTGTTGCCAGCTCCATCTACTAAATGGCTTAAATGAAACAGGGTATGGAAAACACGTAACTCAAGCAACCTTGAAGTGCTTGGAATCAGCTGATATGTGTACGTAATTTGACAACAACAATGTGACTTGTCAAAATGTTTTGCTTTATTTTATTTTGAACTGGTATTAAATAAAAATAAGTCAAAACATTTTTCTTCCAAGCGCTTCAAGGTCGCTCGAGCCACGTATCTGCTCGCAGCTTATATAAAGTGTCAAGGTGTCAAATATTAAATATGCCTGAATGACATTTTATTTTTAACTAAATCATTCGTACAAAATAATTTGTGCTTTAGTTGCGTTCTATCATATAGTTTCTTTTACATATTTTCTATTAAAATTAAATTGTCATGGTGTTTTAAAATTACTGTTCTTTTCTTCATTATTTCAATCATATTTTCAGAAATTTCGAATGAAAATACGAATAGAATCTATGTTTACAACTGTCAATTTATTTCTCAGATGCTCATACAACTGACCCCCCCCTCAAAATTTGATTAGTAAAAGTAAAATGCTTGATTCGTGTACAATAGAACTTGCACAATTTTCATTGTCACCATTTTGTTCGAGCAGAACTCAGTTAAAAAAATTCAACAATGTTTGGGGCCTGCCAATTACCAAACTGTCAAATACAAAATATGATAAAAATATGGCATTTATGATTTAAGTGTATATTCTATAGAAATAAGGAAAACTCAAAAAGTAGTTGTTGATAATGTTTATTTTCAAAATTTAATACATGTGACCATTCAAAAAGGTATTTTCTTGCTTAACTGAAGCTTTACAATTTCCTAAAGGGTTTTATAACATCTGTAATTTTTTAGTTTACTTTACATTAACTTTCTCTTCTTTTTTGTGTTCAATTTCGCTGGCGCTGTTTTCATTGCCTTCATTTTCTATCTTTTTCTCAATATTGCCCTCTCCTTCTAACAATTTTTGCTTCTTTTCTTTCTTACTTACTTCATCCTTGCTTGCCTGTTCTTCGCCTTTTGGACTCTCGTCTTTATTCTGGTTCGCTGAATTTTCAGTTCCTTGAGTTTGTTGAATTTCAATCGGATCTATATTCTGATGATCTAGTTCTACAACTCGTTCTTCAGTTACAGTATCAGGCGAAGCGTTTTGATTTTGAGCTGCAAGGTTTTCAGCGTTTTCAGACATTTTTTAAATACAATTTTGCAGGATTATGTATGTGACAGAATTTCTGGATGTGTATATTTGTTTTTTATTGTTTGTTTACATAGATAGCTTTATTTTGTTGAAATACAAGCCTACTGTGTTTAATACAGTGATCGAAAATGGATGAATATCGCGTCACGTGACCACGTTTGTTCCAAAATATTGTCATTTCTCTATAATTAATCAAAATTATATGACAGATGATGACAGGTGCATGACATTTGGTTAATACTATTCAGAGACAAGTATCTAAAGAGAGATTGGACAGACTTATAGGTGAGAAATATTCGTTTTCCGGGAATGGACTGTGTCATATTTTGAATCAAAGCTCAACGTTTCGTCCGCAGTCGTATGGGGCATCTTCAGGAGCAAGGGGGATAGTACTGTCTTAAACAAGGTTACTCGACGTGTCAACCACGCTAGGGGCCGAGTTTAGGCAACAAAGGCACTAGAATCATCTACATTCCTAAGGTATGGTTTCGCTATGTAGATGACACGTTTGTCATTTGGCCACATGGTCCGGAAAAACTCACTTTGTTCCACGAACACTTAAACAGCATACAGCCGGATATTCAATTCACCATGAAGGTAGAAAATAACAGAGCTCTCCCCTTCCTTGATGTTCTGGTTAATCGTAAACCCAACGGACAGTTAGGGCACGCTGTTTATAGAAAATCCACCCACACTGATAGGTATCTCAATTTTGATTATCACCACCATCCCTCGCAGAAACTCTCAGTAGTCAAGGCTCTCGTACATCGTGCCATCAAAATCTCTGAACCTGATATCCTACAGCAGGAGCTTAACCACATCAGACATAGTTTAATCCAGAACAACTATGACGTAAAATTAATCAATAATGTAATTCATAGACAATTAAACCCTTTACCCAAAAAACCCGTGGATACCTCATTCGAAACATTTGCATCTATCCCTTACATTAAAGGATTCTCGGATAAAATAGGTAGAATTCTTAATAAAAACAATATTAAGGTCTTTTTTAAACCTCCACAAAAAATCTCAAAAATACTCCCCCAAACTAAAGATAAACGCGAACCCTTGTCGTCACCCGGTGTTTATAGTATTCCTTGTTCTTGTGGCACAGTATACATAGGTGAAACAGGAAGGAGTGTTCACGCTAGATTGTCAGAACACAAACGCTGTCTGCGTAATGGTATGGTATTAACATCTACGGTCGCAGAACACCAACACAACACAGGACATAACATCTTATTTGAAAACTCTCGCATTTTCGCGCCTGTCTCTGAGTTTTACAGACGTAAATACAGAGAAACTTTAGAAATATGGAAACATCCAAATAACATCAATCGGGATGATGGCTATTTCTTCAGACACATGTGGAAACGGGTGATTCTCGGAACACGACACGCCCAATCTACCATTACGAACTCGATTCCCATTGGTTCTCATTAGCTTTGCTCATCTACCGTATCTTTAGATTAGCATATAACTGTCTTCTCGGCCTTTCTTTCGTCACTTGGTTTATTTGGCCTCTAGCGTGGTTTACACGTCGGGAAACCTTGTAAACTGAGTCTCCCCCTCTTGTTGCTTAAACTCGGCCTCTAGCGTGGTTGACACGTCGGGTAACCTTGTTTAAGACAGTACTATCCCCCTTGCTCCTGAAGATGCCCCATACGATCACATATATAGCATTTTAAATATTTTCTTTATTCATTTCAATATACTATAATGAATAATATTCATACACAACAGCAACAATTCAAAATAAAATTTATTGTGAGCGCATGTAAACGCATCGGCCTTTAAAGCAACCGTCATGCGTCAATTTTTGGCCTATAAAACCGACACTGTGTTTTATCATCATCCATATGCTTCTGATTTGGCCCCGGCTGCCTATACTCCTTCCCCAACACTTATTACTGAGTTTTGTTTAAAAATTTAAGTGTAGGCGATGCAATCGGGCTTAAGTATATTAGGTATGTATCATTTTCAAAGTTGATTAAATTCAGTTTATGTCTAAAATTATGCGACACACGTGTAGTGTATGAATGTTCTCAATTTTTTTACAATTTCTTTTGAATCAAAATTAGCATATAATTGCTAATATGAATTTGCAATATTAATGAGGCTGGCGTTTAAGTCTGAATTTAAAATAGATTTTGAATTCAATTAATGGCCAACACAATACCTCCCGCCATTTAATTATTATTAATGTAAATATATATATATATATATATATATATATATATATATATATATATATATATATATATATATATATATATATATATATATATATATACCGGGTGTCTTAGGCCGACCGATACATGGGCGATTAACATGTAAAATTAGTTAATTGTGTATCTCCCCAGTGCAAGATATAAATAAATGAAATTTTGCATGCTTATCCGGGATACTATTTCTATGGATTTCAATTCAAATCAGTCAATTTACAAGTGTAATATTAGAATAAATTAAGAAAAATTGTAGAAGTACCATGAATGTTATTCATATCTTGAAAATAATAGTATCTAAGCAACAGCTCTGATAGAGTAGGGGTAACGTGCGCGCTTCACAATTTAGAGAGTCGGGTTCGAAACCAACCGACAGCAATATTTATTTTTTAATTTTTTCTTTTCAAAATAATTTTTATTATTAATATGTTTTTAAACTTTTATTAATATTTAATTTAATAAAGTGGATACATTGTACGTAACAAGATTTATTTATTTAAAAAATATTAAATCGTACCTACTAATTACAACATTAAAATTTAAAAATTATAATAAATATTCAAAATATTTTTTAAATAAATAAATCTTGTTACGTACAATGTATCCACTTTATTAAATTAAATATTAATAAAGATTAAAAACATATTAATAATAATAATTATTTTGAAAAGAAAAAATTAAAAAATAAATATTGCTGTCGGTTGGTTTCGAACCCGACTCTAAATTGTGAAGCGCGCACGTTACCCCTACTCTATCAGAGCTGTTGCTTAGATACTATTATTTTCAAGATATGAATAACATTCATGGTACTTCTACAATTTTTCCTAATTTATTCTAATATTACACTTGTAAATTGACTGATTTGAATTGAAATCCATAGAAATAGTATCCCGGATAAGCATGCAAAATTTCATTTATTTATATCTTGCACTGGGGAGATACACAATTAACTAATTTTACATGTTAATCGCCCATGTGTCGGTCGGCCTAAGACACCCGGTATGTATGTATGTATTTAAAAATAAAAATAAAAAAATAGGGGGGGGGTCCTCTAAAAATATAGTTAATAATTTTCACAATTGATGGCGTTAGGAGTATTAATTTGGAGGCTTTGGAATTAAAAAAGAACGTGAAAATTAATTTTTTGGCAAAAATAAAATAACTTTTATTAAATTTTTAATAAGAGAATATATTTAAAAATAAAAAAAAGGGGGGTCCTCTAAAAATATAGTTAATAATTTTCACAATTGATGGCGTTAGCAGTATTAATTTGGAGGCTTTGGAATTCAAAAAGAACGTGAAAATTAATTTTTTGGCAAAAATAAAATAACTTTTATTAAATTTTTAATAAGAGAATATATTTAAAAATAAAAAAATAGGGGGGGTCCTCTAAAAATATAGTTAATAATTTTCACAATTGATGGCGCTAGCAGTATTAATTTGGAGGCTTTGGAATTAAAAAAGAACGTGAAAATTAATTTTTTGGCAAAAATAAAATAACTTTTATTAAATTTTTAATAAGAGAATATATTTAAAAATAAAAAAAAGGGGGGTCCTCTAAAAATATAGTTAATAATTTTCCCAATTGATGGCGTTAGCAGTATTAATTTGGAGGCTTTGGAATTCGAAAAGAACGTGAAAATTAATTTTTTTGCAAAAATAAAATAACTTTTATTAAATTTTTAATAAGAGAATATATTTAAAAATAAAAAAATAGGGGGGGTCCTCTAAAAATATAGTTACTAATTTTCCCAATTGATGGCGTTAGCAGTACTAATTTGGAGGCTTTGGAATTCGAAAAGAACGTGAAAATTATTTTTTTGGCAAAAATAAAATAACTTTTATTAAATTTTTAATAAGAGAATATATTTAAAAATAAAAAAATAGGGGGGGTCCTCTAAAAATATAGTTACTAATTTTCCCAATTGATGGCGTTAGCAGTATTAATTTGGAGGCTTTGGAATTCGAAAAGAACGTGAAAATTAATTTTTTGGCAAAAATAAAATAACTTATTAAATTTTTAATAAGAGAATATATTTAAAAATAAAAAAATAGGGGGGTCCTCTAAAAATATAGTTAATAATTTTCCCAATTGATGGCGTTAGCAGTATTAATTTGGAGGCTTTGGAATTCGAAAAGAACGTGAAAATTAATTTTTTGGCAAAAATAAAATAACTTTCATTAAATTTTTAATAAGAGAATATATTTAAAAATAAAAAAATAGGGGGGGTCCTCTAAAAATATAGTTAATAATTTTCCCAATTGATGGCGTTAGCAGTATTAATTTGGAGGCTTTGGAATTCGAAAAGAACGTGAAAATTAATTTTTTGGCAAAAATAAAATAACTTTTATTAAATTTTTAATAAGAGAATATATTTAAAAATAAAAAAATTGGGGGGGTCCTCTAAAAATATAGTTAATAATTTTCCCAATTGATGGCGTTAGCAGTATTAATTTGGAGGCTTTGGAATTCGAAAAGAACGTGAAAATTAATTTTTTGGCAAAAATAAAATAACTTTTATTAAATTTTTAATAAGAGAATATATTTAAAAATAAAAAAAGAGGGGGGGTCCTCTAAAAATATAGTTAATAATTTTCCCAATTGATGGCGTTAGCAGTATTAATTTGGAGGCTTGGGAATTCGAAAAGAACGTGAAAATTAATTTTTTGGCAAAAATAAAATAACTTTTATTACATTTTTAATAAGAGAATATATTTAAAAATAAAAAAAATAGGGGGGGTCCTCTAAAAATATAGTTAATAATTTTCCCAATTGATGGCGTTAGCAGTATTAATTTGGAGGCTTTGGAATTAAAAAAGAACGTGAAAACTAATTTTTTGGCAAAAATAAAATAACTTTTATTAAATTTTTAATAAGAGAATATATTTAAAAATAAAAAAATAGGGGGGGTCCTCTAAAAATATAGTTAATTATTTTCCCAATTGATGGCGTTAGCAGTATTAATTTGGAGGCTTTGGAATTAAAAAAGAACGTGAAAATTAATTTTTTGGCAAAAATAAAATAACTTTTATTAAATTTTTAATAAGAGAATATATTTAAAAATAAAAAAATAGGGGGGGTCCTCTAAAAATATAGTTAATAATTTTCCCAATTGATGGCGTTAGCAGTATTAATTTGGAGGCTTTGGAATTAAAAAAGAACGTGAAAATTAATTTTTTGGCAAAAATAAAATAACTTTTATTAAATTTTTAATAAGAGAATATATTTAAAAATAAAAAAATAGGGGGGGTCCTCTAAAAATATAGTTAATAATTTTCCCAATTGATGGCGTTAGCAGTATTAACTTGGAGGCTTTGGAATTCGAAAAGAACGTGAAAATTAATTTTTTGGCAAAAATAAAATAACTTTCATTAAATTTTTAATAAGAGAATATATTTAAAAATAAAAAAATAGGGGGGGTCCTCTAAAAATATAGTTAATAATTTTCCCAATTGATGGCGTTAGCAGTATTAACTTGGAGGCTTTGGAATTCGAAAAGAACGTGAAAATTAATTTTTTGGCAAAAATAAAATAACTTTCATTAAATTTTTAATAAGAGAATATATTTAAAAATAAAAAAATAGGGGGGGTCCTCTAAAAATATAGTTAATAATTTTCCCAATTGATGGCGTTAGCAGTATTAATTTGGAGGCTTTGGAATTCGAAAAGAACGTGAAAATTAATTTTTTGGCAAAAATAAAATAACTTTTATTAAATTTTTAATAAGAGAATATATTTAAAAATAAAAAAATAGGGGGGGTCCTCTAAAAATATAGTTAATAATTTTCCCAATTGATGGCGTTAGCAGTATTAACTTGGAGGCTTTGGAATTCGAAAAGAACGTGAAAATTAATTTTTTGGCAAAAATAAAATAACTTTCATTAAATTTTTAATAAGAGAATATATTTAAAAATAAAAAAATAGGGGGGGTCCTCTAAAAATATAGTTATTAATTTTCCCAATTGATGGCGTTAGCAGTATTAACTTGGAGGCTTTGGAATTCGAAAAGAACGTGAAAATTAATTTTTTGGCAAAAATAAAATAACTTTTATTAAATTTTTAATAAGAGAATATATTTAAAAATAAAAAAATAGGGGGGGTCCTCTAAAAATATAGTTAATAATTTTCCCAATTGATGGCGTTAGCAGTATTAACTTGGAGGCTTTGGAATTCGAAAAGAACGTGAAAATTAATTTTTTGGCAAAAATAAAATAACTTTCATTAAATTTTTAATAAGAGAATATATTTAAAAATAAAAAAATAGGGGGGGTCCTCTAAAAATATAGTTATTAATTTTCCCAATTGATGGCGTTAGCAGTATTAATTTGGAGGCTTTGGAATTCAAAAAGAACGTGAAAATTAATTTTTTGGCAAAAATAAAATAACTTTTATTAAATTTTTAATAAGAGAATATATTTAAAAATAAAAAAATAGGGGGGGTCCTCTAAAAATATAGTTAATAATTTTCCCAATTGATGGCGTTAGCAGTATTAACTTGGAGGCTTTGGAATTCGAAAAGAACGTGAAAATTAATTTTTTGGCAAAAATAAAATAACTTTTATTAAATTTTTAATAAGAGAATATATTTAAAAATAAAAAAATAGGGGGGGTCCTCTAAAAATATAATTAATAATTTTCCCAATTGATGGCGTTAGCAGTATTAATTTGGAGGCTTTGGAATTAAAAAAGAACGTGAAAATTAATTTTTTGGCAAAAATAACTTTTATTAAATTTTTAATAAGAGAATATATTTAAAAATAAAAAAATAGGGGGGGTCCTCTAAAAATATAGTTAATAATTTTCCCAATTGATGGCGTTAGCAGTATTAATTTGGAGGCTTTGGAATTAAAAAAGAACGTGAAAATTATTTTTTTGGCAAAAATAAAATAACTTTTATTAAATTTTTAATAAGAGAATATATTTAAAAATAAAAAAATAGGGGGGGTCCTCTAAAAATATAGTTAATAATTTTCCCAATTGATGGCGTTAGCAGTATTAATTTGGAGGCTTTGGAATTCGAAAAGAACGTGAAAATTAATTTTTTGGCAAAAATAAAATAACTTTTATTAAATTTTTAATAAGAGAATATATTTAAAAATAAAAAAATAGGGGGGGTCCTCTAAAAATATAGTTAATAATTTTCCCAATTGATGGCGTTAGCAGTATTAATTTGGAGGCTTGGGAATTCGAAAAGAACGTGAAAATTAATTTTTTGGCAAAAATAAAATAACTTTTATTAAATTTTTAATAAGAGAATATATTTAAAAATAAAAAAATAGGGGGGGTCCTCTAAAAATATAGTTAATAATTTTCCCAATTGATGGCGTTAGCAGTATTAATTTGGAGGCTTTGGAATTAAAAAAGAACGTGAAAATTAATTTTTTGGCAAAAATAAAATAACTTTTATTAAATTTTTAATAAGAGAATATATTTAAAAATAAAAAAATAGGGGGGGTCCTCTAAAAATATAGTTAATAATTTTCCCAATTGATGGCGTTAGCAGTATTAATTTGGAGGCTTTGGAATTCGAAAAGAACGTGAAAATTAATTTTTTGGCAAAAATAAAATAACTTATTACATTTTTAATAAGAGAATATATTTAAAAATAAAAAAATAGGGGGGGTCCTCTAAAAATATAGTTAATAATTTTCCCAATTGATGGCGTTAGCAGTATTAATTTGGAGGCTTTGGAATTCAAAAAGAACGTGAAAATTAATTTTTTGGCAAAAATAAAATAACTTTTATTAAATTTTTAATAAGAGAATATATTTAAAAATAAAAAAAATTATTTAAATACTTTTATTAAAGAACGTTAAATTCTTTATTCGATAAATATAAATTCATTATTATATCTTCTATAGATTTAGAGATAACGAAATGCATATAAAATAATTTGATGTAAAAAATCTCAGATCAAACTATTTCAAAGCAAGTAATTCAAATGTTTGTAATTCACATATAAATGTCACTGTCAAAAATATTTGTATGCCACTGTCAAAAATATTTGTACATCATTATGAAAATATAAAAAAAGGCAACATCGCAAAAGAATATACATAAAAAAGAATATAAAAGGAATTTACGAAAAAATGACGAATATAAAGAAAGGAAAGTAGAAAATGAAAATTTCAGGATATTGAATATAAAGAAAATGTATGTATTGTACATAATTTCTATTAAAATATCCCATAGAATTTGCAAATATATGTGAGAATTATTTTGTAGTGAGACATGAATATATGTATTTGTATTTAAAAATATTTTTTGTTTTATGCGTACAACCAGGTAAAATATCTGGCGAGAGGTTATGTGCTGGCCACATCAGATTTTTATTATTAAATTATTCAATTTACATCTAGTTTGAAATATTGTGTAAACGATGTTTAAGATACGCGCTGTGTGGTGTGGACGCAGCTTTACATGTGTAATGTTTTGATCAAAGCGTGCTCTGTATTTTAACGAATATTTCTCTAAAACAAATTTGTATCAATTTATAATTTTATTTAATGAATAATACAATTAAATAACTTAATATTTTCGTGTTAGTTAGTATTTTGTATATTCTTTTATAAATTATACTCGTTTATTAGTTTTCTGTGATTCTGTGAGAGACAAGTCTATTCAAATTCAAACTAGTGACAGTGGCTGCAGTTTACGCGCGTTAGTCGTCATTAAATGTTGTGTTTTAAGTGTTTTTCGGTGAAAAATATTAATATTAAATGGATTATTCGTATATTTAAGTGGTAAAAACTGTTTAAAAGTTAATGATTGAACAAAATATTAGTGCTGTGTATTGTAGTGAACATTTTCAAAGAGATTCCAAGGATGTCGCAGATTTGGCGAGGGAATTTGCAAATCAGGTACCTATATATTTTAATGAAAAATAAATGTAACAATGTATTGTTTGTGGCTAAATTGTACTATAAAATGTAATACTGAAACATTTAAATACTTTACCTAGTCCATGCTTCAAAAAACTCGATTGGGTGATTATCATTTTTACCTTCCGTCACCTTTAGGTAAGGAAGGTATTGTCTTTGGTCAAAAAATTCGGTGGTGGGTTTTTGATGAATAAGCACGTTTTAGGGTCCCTAGAATACGATTTTACTATTTTTACGATGATGTCTGTATGTGTGTGTGTGGATGTGTGTGTGCGTGTGTGTGTGTGTGATAAAATTTTCGTCTACGATAACTCTAATACTACAATTCCAAAAATTATAATTCTTTCGTATTCCTCTTCGCTGCATCCACATTAAGAGCTGATTAGATTTTGGTTATAATTGGTCAACCGGAAGTACCCTTATTTGCAGATTTTAACAGTTTTTCTTGAAAAAACGATGTTAAATATAATTTTTTCACATTTAATATTATTATAAATATTAAAGAACATTGTATTCTCTATACGATTTGACTGCATTTTATACTTCATATTAAATGGATATATAGTTATAAAATTATAAAGAAATTAAATTTCATAAATTAGCCAGCTATGCTAGAAACAGCTACTATATTAAGAAAATTCTGATTGAAAGATGTCAGTGTCAAGTGCAATGACATATTCGTAGTATATTTGTGTTAGGATCTTTTTGCTCGAAATTTTCTGTATGAAATTTGTATAAAATGCATACAACTGTCGAAAGGTAATGTACATACAAGAAATTTATAATCTTTTGCAAGGAACTTTATGTATGGATTTTATAAAAAATACGTACGCATTTACGAAAATTCTACCGGTAGATACCGCATCTACCGACTGTGTTCGAAAACACGAGTGGTAAAAAGTTACCGTGTTCGAAAATTGTTCAATATCTACCAAATCCATCTACTGGATTCATGAAGAATCTAATCTCAAAAAAAGGTAGTGATGCAAAGCGAAGCGTGCGCGGTAAAAGTGGAAATGTGTTCAAAGTAGGACTCTGCTCATTTTGTTAACTACGTTAAATTTCTAACCTGTTTTAAATTTTCAAATTTTTTCGTAGGTTATGGATCTACCTTGTTTACCACTTGCGTTCTTATAATATCGATTCCGGTAGCTATAAACTGATAAAAGCTGTTTACCGGTAACAGTTCACCGGTAGATTTTTCGTAAATACCTCATATAACTGACGGAAGGTAATGTACTGGCCACATCAGATTTTTTCTAAGTACTTTACTTACCTAAATACCTATTACTGGGTGTGTATATAATGCGCAATCTTAACTGCAAAGGAGTTTACTACATTCTAAAAGGTTATTTAGGAAATGAACAAATAAAATGAAACATGAAATATGAAAAATATACATTTATTTATTATTTATTAATACTCATTTTATTTTACAAAATTACAATTAAATGTAAACAAAAATATAAACTTTACGAAGCTCTTCGTTTTATTGAAACTTTCCCTCTGGCTAAATGACTTGTAAATAGTCGAACTTTGGACCCGTCGACGACTTTTTTCACCCAAATCTGACAAATTAAAAAATACAGTAAATAATTCTGCGGTTACATGGCAAAAGCAGATATGTTACTTTTACAAATATTTCAGATAATAGGGTACTGTACCACGAAGCATTCCACTGCGTCTAAATGTCATAGCGTTTAAATTTCACAGCGTCTAAATTTGTCTTGTCTTATTTCGGCCACTACAAGTGGTGTTGGTAATACAGCAAACTGTAAATATGTTTGCATTCAGGGCCGGCCCAAGTTACAGGCAAGCCAGGCGATTGCCTGGGGCGAAATTGGTTTTAGGGCGACATTTTTTAAGACTATTTTTTGCAAAATAAATTAAAAATCAAATTATAAGTTTATTGACTCGTCCAGTGTGTAGCTTTAATCATAATGCTGACAATTCCAGTTGCAGCAAACTTATATTAATTAAATCCTATTTATATTTTTTACGTTATACTAAGAAAGAAAAAAGGTTAAATTCGTTGGCGATTATATCAATTAAAAACATTGTCATATCAAATATTGAAGAAGTAATTGTTGTTCAGGAAATCTATTGAAAAATACCCCCAACATAAAAAATTGCAACAAAAGGTTTTATACGGAATCCTGTACAGAAAAATACACTTATGCAACAGCCCCTCGCTAATTTGGAAAAAGGCGACATACAAGTGATCCGTATTGAAATTTTATACAAAACATTATATTTTTTACTAGGATGAACCGTTAAGGGGCTGTCCTTAAATTACGTAACGCAAAATTAGGAAATTTTTGATACCCCCTCCCCCCTTTGTAACGCACCCGTAACGCAAACATGAACCCCCCCCATAACGCAGTACTTCCCCCCCCCCCCATTTTTTTTAGTGGATATAAAAGTATATGGCCTCCTTAATATTCAGTTAAAATTTGAAACAGAAACTATTTAAATTAATGTACATAAAGATGAAAAATAATGTACTAGTCTTGCCCTACGGCTTGTCACCCCAATTTCTTTACTGGATATGAAAGTACATGGCCTCCTTAATATTCAGTTAAAATTTGAAACAGAAACTATTTAAATTAATGTATATAAAAATGAAAAAGAACAGAACAGAAACTATTTAAATTAATGTACATAAAGATAAAAAATAATGTACTACTCTTGACTTACGGCTTGTCACCCCAATTTTTTTACTGTATATAAAAGTATATGGCCTTAATATTCAGTTAAAATTTGAAACAGAAACTAATTAAATTAATGTACATAAAGATGAAAAAATAACAGCACAGAAATTAAAAGCATATGCATTTTCATATGCTTTTAACAAACTATTGAAAAGTTTTTCCTTATCAACACTACTTGAATTCATGTTTTAATATGAATTGCATTGCAGGAATGAAAGACCACTGGCCCGAATTTGAACTGTGCCCGACATTTTATGTTGACTGTTATTGAAAACAAACGACTGCCTGCATATACGAATTAGCACCGCGAAATTTGAATGTTTCAAAACTATTAAAGTAAGTTTAGCAATATTTTTTATATTTTATCGTTACGTAACGCAAACATTAACCCTCCCCCACCCCCTCGTAACGCTGCGTAACGCTACTCTTGACCCCCCCCCCCTTGAAGCGTTACGTAATTTAAGGACAGCCCCTAAAGAGTTAAATTAGATTTTCCGAATTGCAAAATAACGAAAAGTATTTATACCGAGACTTATACCTACATTGAGAAATATTTTTTCTTTCCCTATATACAGGGTTAGTCACGGAAGAGTTATTTTCAAAGTCCGTTTGTTTGCAACATTTGCAACCCAAAATACTTATGATAACAGACCATATTTAATTGTTTAATGTCAAAATGACAGAACCATCACTAGACAGGCAAAGCAATCAGGAAGCTAGACGCTGTTGTAAATTGTTTTCGGGTTGCACACAAACGGACTTTGAAAGTAACTCTCCCGTGACTAATCTTGTATATGGTATTAGACAAAAATAAAACGACTCTGTAGAACCCAAAAGAAAAAAAGTCTCTGTATTTTAAATATCCAAAATATTTTCAAAAAAATTTCATTCAGATTAAGATTCTGTGATTGTTCGCGAGTTATGGACACAAATCGCCTCTTCTCTAATTTTTGTACCTATATAATCTAAACAAAATTGTAATAAATGAGTGGCGCAATTTACAATTTTCGCCTGGGGCGCTCAAAAGTCTCGGGCAGGCACTGTTTGCATTTGTGTTGAATTATGCAATAGAAGGCGAGTTTGTTGTGTAATAAACTAAATAAATACATTATAAAGACAAATATATTTCAACATATAAAATTCGCCAGAAAGTGCTTCGCCCGAATCATTCAAAAACCGAGTACGTGGGTATGGCCAAGCGGAGGTCACTGTGTGTTTGGTTAGATTAGATACGCTTTCTGTCGCACAATTCACAATAAATGTTGACATATTTACACTTTGCTGTATTACGAACAACTCTTGTAGTGGCCGAAATAAACCAGGATAAATTTAGACGCTGTGAGAATTGGTGTTGTGCATCATTTAGACGCTGTGAAATTTAGACGCTATGAAATTTGGGCGCCATGACAGTTAAATGCCATGGCACGTACTCTAGATTTCGCTATATACAAATTCTGAACTTTAAAACTCATATCTCGCTTATTACGTAAAATTTATAAGTCACGTTTGCACAAACATTTAGTTAATTTAGATAATCAAAATTTGTACAATTTGCTAACTTACGAAACGTGTAAAATTAAATGTTTCATGAAGTTTCATAAAGAACTGTTGATAGCAATTCTTATACTAACCACGTCGTTGCTAATAGCTGAAATATTGGCTGCAAACCGCGGCATATCTCGCCCTTCGACATACACAGATTGCCCTCTATGGAACCAACGTCTTTCATATAATAATTTACCATCCTCCACTTTGGTTTCTACCAGGGGAGGATCAGACATATTGGAATTGACGCTTAAAGGTGGGTTGGTCACCACAGTTACTAAAAAAATATGTTGCATTCTCTCTATACGATTTGACTGCATTTTATACTTCATATTAAATGGATATAGAGTTATAAAATTATAAAGAAATTATTTTCATAAATTAGCTAAGGCGATTTCGGGCGCCAACCGTTCACTTGCGGTATGTTCAGGTATGTTCACACTTTCGGGCGCTAGGAACAACATACCCGGTATGCTTGGATCAGTGCTCACAGCTGAACGGGTTTGCGAGTCGGGTCAGCTCTCTGTTCACTATTTCTATCTCTTTTTATGTCTTTTTTTGAAATGTCAAAAGTCAAAACAGTCGGAATCGTGGTCTTATGTCAAACAGGGTGACATTATTTTCGTTGACTCTTTTTTGGAAAAATATGGAAAAAACTATCTTTCTCCGTTAATGCATTTTAATTGCCAGACACTATTTCTGACAGTTTTAAATGTCGTAGAATATACATAACCATCAAGCACGGTGTCAACAAGTGAACCAACGATTTTTGGCGCCAGCATTAACCATATCATACCGTAACTAACCGTAAGTAATCCGAAGAAGTGAACGGGTATGTCGCCCGAAATCGCCTCTAGCTATGCTAGAAACAGCTACTATATTAAGAAAATTCTGATTGAAAGATGTCAGTGTCAATTGACATAAGGCAATTTCGAGCGACATACCCGTTCACTTCTTCGGATTACTTACGGTTAGTTACGGTATGATATGGTTAATGCTGGCGCCAAAAATCGTTGGTTCACTTGTTGACACCGTGCTTGGTGGTTATGTATATTCTGCAACATTTAAAACTGTCAAAAATAGTGTCTGACAATTAAAATGCATTAACGGAGAAAGATAGTTTTTTCCATATTTGTCCAAAAAAGAGTCAACGAAAATAATGTCACCCTGTTTGACATAAGACCACGACCCCGACTGTTTTGACTTTTGACATTTCAAAAAAAGACATGTTAAAGAGATAGAAATAGTGAACAGAGAGCTGACCCGACTCACAAACCCGTTCAGCTGTGAGCACTGATCCAAGCATACCGGGTATGTTGTTCCTAACGCCCGAATGTGTGAACGCAACATACCGCAAGTGAACGGTTGTCGCCCGAAATCGCCTTATTCGTAGTATATTTGTGTTATAATTTTAATCGAAATATAGGATCTTTTTGCTCGAAACTTTCTGTATGGAATTTGTATAAAATACATACAACTGTCGAAAGGTAATGTACATACAAGAAATTTATAATCATTTGTATGTATTTTATAGAAAATATGCAGGCTGTCTCACAACTCGCGCCCCAGAGCGAATGAGAAAACACGAGACTGCACTCGGATGTGTAATTTCGAAGAAAAAAAATCTAGCTTAAAAGATATTCGAGAAAAGACGTCTTAAAATTGACCAATCAACGACCTACACCTTTAACGTGTGTTTGCCGTAATTTCACGTTACTAGGGTTTATACAAATCAAATCTTCTTTAAAATGTGTGGACGACTGTAGTTTTCGAAAAAAGTCAGTGTCAAATTAAATTTGACAAGGTGAATAAAAAAGGCAAATTCTTACCATGTATTCAGCCGCTGATTACTTAGAAATGATTATAATTTTCGGAGAATGTGGACGTAACGCCAGAGAGGCAGCACGAGTTTATTCGGAACGTTTTCCGGATAGAAATATTGTGGATCATAAAGTGATATTGAGAGCCATCGCAAGGACGCATGAGACCGGTCAAGTTATGCCAGATCAAATGACAATAATATTTTCGTTTAACACATTTTACACAGCTGCTACAACACGTTGCACTGTACGATATAAATGATGATCTCGGATGATACCTTCGCTAACCTGAATTTGTTGACAGTGAAAAGTCAACTCTAAAGTGTCAAAATTACAGTAAGTCAAACAAATTTTGTAACTCACTAGTAGTATTTTTAAAACCTAGCAACCAGTTTTATTTTGTAATAATATCATCACACCTCAAGATATCCTTCCGGGATTGGTGGATTAAAGTCTTGTAACTCCGTTATGCAAGCAGCCGCAAATTATTTTCTTCTATTTGTTGGCAACCTATTGTCGTCGGCAAGTGTCAGTTTCGTCTGGGGCGCGAATTGTGAGACACCTATACACGCATTTACGAAAATTCTACCGGTAGATACCGTATCTACCGACTGTGTTCGAAAACACGAGTGGTAGAAAGTTACCGTGTTCGAAAATTGTTCAATATCTACCAGATCCATCTACCGGATTCATGAAGAATCTAATCTCAATAAAAGGTAGTGATGCAAAGCGAAGCGCGCGCGGTAAAAGTGGAAATGCGATCAAAGTAGCACTCTGCTCAGTTTGTTAACTAAGTGAAATTTCTAACCTGTTTTAAATTTTCAAATTTTTTCATAGGTTATGGATCTACCCTGTTTACCACATGCGTTCTTAAAATATCGATTCCGGTAGCTATAACCTGATAAACAGCTGTTTACCGGTAGAATTTCGTAAATACCTCATATAACTGACGGAAGGTAATGTGTTGGCCACATCAGATTTTTTGGTTGACTTACGGAACATAGTATAAAACAAAGAAAGCACAAATGTCATGGCAAACTAATAATACATAAATATAATTTTGAAAAATTCATAACTGGGTTATTTTTTAATAAAATGCAAGTATTTTGTATCACTGTATGTATATGAAATTCGGGACTTCCTCGAACTTTGAGTTTTCACCATTATAAAAAAAATTATACAAGGGTCACGCTAGAATTATTAAGGATAAGTTAAATGGTTCATATTTTTTACAATTTTATTTTAAACATGTTCAAAATAGTTCTCTTCTACAATAATACACACTTCTTAAAACAACCAATCTTCTTTCGGAATGCTTTCAAAATAATTTTTAAGAAACTTAAAAACTGTCAAACTATGAGAAATATTCGTTTTCCGGGAATGGACTGTGTTATATTTTGAGTCAGAGCTCAACGTTTCGCCCGCAGTCGCATAGGGCATCTTAAGGAGCAAGGGGGATAGTACTGTCTTAAACAAGGTTACCCGACGTGTCAACCACGCTAGAGGCCGAGTTTAAGCAACAAGAGAGGGAGACTCAGTTTACAAGGTTACCCGACGTGTAAACCACGCTAGAGGCCAAATAAACCAAGTGACGAAAAGAAGGCCGAGAAGACAGTTATATACTAATCTAAAGATACGGTAGATGAGCAGAGCTAATGAGGACCAATGGGAATCGAGTTCGTAATGGTAGATTGGGCGTGCCGTGTTCCGAGAATCACCGGTTTCCACTCAAGAAATAGCCATCATCCCGATTGATGTTATTAGGATGTTTCCATATTACTAAAGTTTCCCTGTATTTACGTCTGTAAAACTCAGGGACAGGAGCTAAAATGCGGGAATTTTCAAATAAGATGTTATGTCCTGTGTTGGTTTTCTGCGACCGCAGATGTTAATACCATACCATTACGCAGACAGCGTTTGTGTTCTGACAATCTAGTGTGAACACTCCTTCCTGTTTCACCTATGTATACTGTGCCGCAAGAACAAGGAATACTATAAACACCGGGTGACGACAAGGGTTCGCTTTTGTCGTTAGTCAATGTCATAATTTAAAAAAATTAAGATAATGAAAGGAGTAGGCGGCTAATATTTCCTCCCCCCTGTAAGTGTAGGTTAATAAAACAAACGACAGCGATGGCGGAAGTGTCATCAAGGTTGTCAAATTCCATATTAGGTTGTTGAATATTTAGAACGATTGCTCACATTTTTTATTCTCAATACTTCTAGCGTGACTCTTGTAGAAACAACAAAATTTCCAAAACACAGTCAAATAAAACAAACTTTATTGAACACTATATAACAATAAATATTTCAACTAAAAAAAAATGAATCATCTTTTACCTCTCATTTGTTTTAGATCATTTTCTATTTCTTTTTCATCCAATAAATAAATTAATTGGGCCGTTGGTGGTTTTCTTCTTTTTTCCGGCACCGGAATTGGGTCGTTGGGCCTTCTACGTAATTTCCGGGTCATTACCGGTTTGACCTCCATAGCGTCCCCAGTTAATTCCATAGTGTACCTAAATTGTAAATAAATATTCTGTTTTTCCACAATTCTTTCGTCGTAAAAATTGTAGAGTGCACCTACCTTTCGGCTTCGATAGTTTTTCTCTTTTCCTCTAAATCTGTTATCAGATTTTCTCTAATTTCTATTTTCTTTTCTTCTAATTCTTTGGCCGCTGCTTTTTTTTCAATAATATAATCCTTTTCAACACATTCTTCCAGATAATCTCTATATATTGTATTTAATCTTAATCTTTCTTTATACTGATGTTCTAATTTTTTAACTCTACGGATATATTCTGGATGTGTTTCTTCTTTTAATTGCTGTATTTGTTTTTTTAATCCAGCTAATTTGTCTAGGTACATTCTGAAATATGTCGACAAGGACTATTATACACATTGTTAGTCGGCCATTTTGTTTTAAACGTTTTCATTTGAAATATCAGCTGAGATTTGTGTTGAAAAGAATTGATTACAATAATAAAAACGACAACAATAGTGTGTATACTATTATTCACGAAAGATGACTATTCAAGGTCATTCGTTCGAAGAAAGAATACACATGACTTTACAGAAGTAGCTTAGCAACATTTTGTATTAGAAAGATTATTTGACCTATGTCTATTTAATTTATGTGGTGTGACAGATATACGTAAATAGTGGCTTTACTTTCTAACACACTATAAATAATAATGACGTATGTCGTAGAATTACAGATACCTAATTATCTACTACACTGCCCTCTGTGCTAATATTTACCCAGTGGCGTTGACGTTTAAAACAAATTATTAAACCTTGATTTATAAGTTAAGTCTATGTTTTTGTATTTTGCAAAAACATAAGTGAAGAACATAAATCTTTCAGAAAGGCATTATTTAGAAAGAAACATAATTTTCAAATAAATTACTCTTATTTTTTCAGTTAAAATGTGTCCATAAATATTTCATGTTGCACGCCTATGCATATGAAATGCAATGAAGTTATCTGCAAGTAATATTATATCAGACGGCTCACAAATGACCTTGAGTAGTCATCTTTCATGAATAATAGTTTACATAGGAGATTAACATAGGAAATCAGTTATTTGCAATTTCTTGCTCGCCTAATTATTTTAAAGACATCTTAAATTATTTAAAGACATCAAAAATTTAATTTCAGATATCCTAAATTATTAAAAGACATCAAAAATAGAATTATGGACATCTTTAAATAATTAAGGACGTCTAAAATTAATTTCAGACATCCTTAAATAATTTAGGATGTCAAAAATTGAATATCAGATATCGAGAATTGAATAAAGATGTCAAAAATACATTTATAGATATCAAATATTAAATTTTAGACATCTTAAAATGGTACTGGATTTTCGACATCTAATTTAATTTTGGATATCTGTATTTGAATTTTTAATATCTTTAATTCCATTTTCGATATCCTTAATTCGATTCTTGATATCCTTAATTGAATTCTTGATATAAAGAATTTGAGTTTTTGATATCATAAATTAATTTAGGATATCAAGAATTGAATTATGGATATCACATCTCCAGAATTCGAATTTTTATGTCATACATTAATTTTGGATATGAAGAATTCAATTCTTGATATCAAGAATTAATTTAAGATATCAAAAATTAGAATTTTTGACGTCTTAATTAATTTTGGATATCAAGAATTGAATTATGGATATCACATCTCCATAAATAACATGTCCAGAAATCGAATTTTTGATGTCATTAATTAATTTTGGATATGAAGAATTCAATTCTTGATATTAAGAATTAATTAAATATATCAAAAATTAGAATTTTTGACGTCTTAATTAATTTTGGATATCAAGAATTGAATTATGGATATCACATCTCCATAAGTAACATGTCCAGAATTCGAATTTTGGACGTCCTAAATTAATTTTGAATATCATAAATTCGAATTTTTGATGTCAAATTAATTTTGAATTGAATTATTGATATCAAGAATTGAAATATCTCCATAAATAACATGTCTAGAATTCGAATTTTTGATGTCTTAAATTTATTTTGGATATCAAGAACTCGAATTTCTGATGTCAAATTAATTTTGGATATCAGGAATTTAATTCTTAATATCAAGAATTAATTTAAGATGTCAAAAACGAGGGCAAAAATTAGAAATTTTATCGTCCTAAATTCATTTTGGATATCAAGAATTGAATTAAGAGATATTACATCTGCATAAATAACGTGTCTAGAATTCGAATTTTTCATATCTTTAATTAATTTTGGATATCAAGAATTCGAATTCTTGATATCCAAAATAGACCTTTTCAATTTAACGGCTGTCTCTTTCTATCGCTGCAAATAGTAAGAAAATGGCGCGAACAACTGCCAGTTGGGCTGTCAAACGAAACGTCAAAAATATTGCAGTCATTAAAATACCTGTATTCTCAGTGAAAATTTGCATCGTTAGACATTTTAACTTCAATAAAAGCTTTTGTAACTTATTTCGATAAGATTTTTTGAAGTTATCTGAGATATTCACACATTTTACGTCTAATTTTTGTAGAAACAAACGCCATAGATCTCAATTGTTCATCCTATGCGCAGATCCCCATTGCGCATATCTTCTATCTCTTTAAATTGAAAAGGTCTATTAATTTAGGACGTCAAAAAATCGAATTTTTGACATCTTAAATTAATTGTTGATATCAAGAATTGAATTCTTGATATCCAAAATCCCGCTAATATCATAAAATTTATAATTTAATAACATTAACGAAACGAAGTTTTGATTATATTTATTTATTTATTAATATTTGTAATAAAATATGTCCTAATATATTTTTTATTGTTACAGATCAACAATGGACAGGCACCGTACTCATCAATGTAAGTCATTTTATTTTAAACAAATTATTTTTGCCTGTAATATATTTAAATTAAAATTTTGGCGCCATTTTTCAACAATATGGGTGGTCCGAAGTCAAAATTCATACATTATAACCATATTATAACCTCTGCTATTCATTCAAAAACTTTCTCTTCTTTTATACAACTTTCATCTAACCATTTTGCAGTCCATACATCCCAAATCATCAATTACACAAATAAATAACTTACTGTTCTTTTATCTCCACGGGTTCTTCATTTCTTCCCATATCTGTTTCGCTAGCTTCTTCCGTATCTTCAAAAGAATTCCACATTATATTTTCAAAGAAATTACAATAAACAATTCATAAAAGATACAAATGTAGTGAATACTAAATTTTAAATATTGAATAACTTGTTTGAACTTGCTTTAATACCTTCATCACTTTCGTTCTCATGTGGATCTTCATTTTCTCTGTCATCTTCGTCTTCATATTTGTCTTCGGTAAAATCATAGCCGTCTTCATTAAATGTACTGGAAAATGGTGAGCCGTGGTATGACATTTTAATGCCACAAATAGGTTAAATTCACTTTACATATGTTAAGCTAATGTTTTTATTTGTATTTTAATTCAAATTTAACTTATTTTTGTTTAAAGTATTGAAAATGAGCCAAATTTTATATTTTTTAATGAAAATTTCAATGTTGTGATCATTGTTTACATGTAACTACAATATAATGCACTGACTTAATGACTAGTGCTGGCATCTATGAAACATACTTGGAACTAAGCAAAAGGTATAGTGTAAGTTTTTAAAAATGTCTCATCAAGGTCATCTTTAATAAGCTGATTTTACATTATTTAAAAAGTGTTTCAAATGAAAGTTTATGCAATATTTTTAATAGTAATATAAAAAATAATAATTTATTATTTTCATAAATAAAAAGATTGGCGCCAGAAATAGTCATGAAAAACAACCCCCCACTTCTGTGACGTCGGAGTACATACAATACGTCAATCATAGCCAATAGGAAAACATTTTACGTTACCTATATAAAAAAAGTAGGCGACATTTAGTTACATGTTAACTGTATGTGCTCTGACGTCACATTCTGTTTCAGATCACGTGACTTTTTCAAAATATTATATAAGTTTCAATAATTAATTGTAAAATATCTAATGGATATTACGTGATATTTTCAAATTTGAGGCTCTTTAAAATTTAGTTTCGCCCGTATTGTCAAATGAGTCCATAAATCATAATCAAAATACAGCAAATTTATATAAAAAATCGGAATATATATATATATATATATATATATATATATATATATATATATATATATATATATATATATATATATATATATATATATATATATATATATATATATATATATATATATATATATACAGAGAATTTATTTTAAAATGCAACATATGGTTTATCACTTCCATGGTTACACACTACTGTCAAAAAATGACAGCAATGTAATATTTGTCCATTTTAAAATGCAACATTATAAATAGTATTGCAGCATAGGAGATATCTACAGAATACATCACAAAGGGTGTTAATTCTTTCTACGAGCGACTAGGATATTGCCTCAGTGCGAATGGAGGTATTTTTGAACATTTATTACATTAATATTATGAATTTTTGTCAGCCAAAGTTTGTTAAGATGTGCTACATTAAACTTTTGATTTTTCGTTAATAGTATGTAGGCTAATTTATTGGAAATTAGTGTTGATAATACGTAACTACAAATTTTCGTATGTTGCATTTTAAAATGGACAAATATTACATTGCTGTCATTTTTTGACAGTAGTATGTAACCTGATGTAACCATGGAAGTGATTGACCATATGTTGTACGTTAAAATAAATTCACTGTATTATAAAGTTATAAGGAATTAAACACTTTCTGACGTCACGGTTATCGATTTGATTCAGAAATATGGCAGTTGAGAATCCTGCCTGTAATTCCACAGCGCTTTGCCCATTGGTAGTTCTGGTTTACATTACTAGGTGTCACTAGAGCCACTGTTATATCAATAATAGACCAAAAAAGTGTAACGGTCAAATTTAGGCGCCAAATTCAAACTCAGTTCATAACGCTGAGAACATAATTTTAATCGCCGTGTATCTCTTACTAAAGAAATTTTACCTCAATTTTAAAGGCCGAGAAATCTCATAAAAGTAAATCTCTTATGCAAACCATCTAGAATGATCCTTTATCTCCAGATTCGTACAATAATATTCACATGAACTGTGCACAGTTTATAATTAAAAAAAATAATAAAAATACATCACTACAAAATTCAATGAACGTGTCTCGATTGGTGCTACAACTTCGGTACGCAGCCAATCGCAGCATAGCTTGTGTTGCACTTGACCTATTTAAAACTTTATTTAAAATCTTTATAACAACAGTTAACCCTCATTGACATACATTTTTAACAGAATTAATGACATTTTCAAATATAAACAACTTTAGTCAGTAGGCGAAGTAAAATTGCAGATATGACGTCACACAATATTAATTAATTTAAAAAATTATATTTTAAAAACTATACACATTTGGAAAGTGTGACAAACGGTAAAATTTATCATTTTATTAAATATTTCAGAAAAAAAAAATTGAAAAATGAGTACCGGACCCCATTTTTGCAACAGCCCCATTCACAAAATACGCCATGAGACGACACTGGTCGTATACTGACTAACTTCCAAACATATTTTACAACATATTACAAAAAATACAATACATTGTAACTAAAAATAATTTTTAATATGTTAATTATAGTTTCAAATATGTAATAAATATATAAAACGCATAATATACAGTTTACTGTCTTTCAAAACATTAAGGACAGTTAAGGATGTTAAGGTCGCCATTTTGTTTCATTCTTCAAGCCGATACTAGCGCCATTAAATGCAAATATTATCAAAGTATTTAAAGATAAAACAACAATTCATTTGTATATTATATGATTCATACTTTATCTTATCAAAATGTTTCGTAAAAATATTTCAAATTTTCACAAAACTTTAATCACCAGTTGCTAACATCATCCCGATGGTGTGTCATCTTCTATTTTTACTTGTGTGTTGTGTGTTGATGAGAGATGACCAAAACACATATTAGTTATGCTTATTAAATAATAACACAGATCTCGAAGAAAATTTTAGTGTAAATTCTATTCAGTTATGTGAATGGTGTCTCCAGCGATATAGTCGTGAGTTAAAATGAAACATAGTTTGTGAAAATACGGTAGTAATGACATTTTCGTCATTTTTCTGTGTTGGAAAACATGGAAAATGACAGCGGAGATACCTCTTATGATGAAGTTGACTCTGAACTGGACCCAAGAATACAAGTAAGTATACTGTAAAATGTTATTGGGGTTATATATGTTAATATTTAAAAATTTAAGGTTGAACTTGAAAATTTAAATACAGCAACTGATGAAATTAATAAATTGGAAATTGAACTAGATGTAAGTACATTTTTTGATAAGTAGGTATAAGAATTTATCCCTACCAAATACCTGTGTTAAACCTATATTCCATATACTGTATATAAACTATATAATACACTTTTTTATTGTTTTACATTGTTATTTTATTTGTTATAACAATTAAATAAAATAGAATTTTGATTGTTGTAATCAGCTTGCAATATTCAGGGTAAGTAAATGTTAAATTTCTTTCATTTTTCCTGATCCGGATAAAAGAAAATTATGGTTTCGAATATCATTAAATACAGAAATTATCCTCTACAAAAAACTATTTAACAGTTTTGCTGAAAAATAATTAGGGGAGACAATTTTATAGATGTGGTTTCTTTTGAAACCCTAGAGAAGAATAGAATTGTGCGAAACATTCAGGTATGAAATTTTTGCATGAACCCATTTAAATACTGGACTAGGAAAGCACAGAAATACATTACTATGTCTGGCTGAAAATAGATGGCCGACTAGGGTAACTGAATATCAAAACAGGGGTGCGTTTAAAATGTTTTAAATATTTTTCTTTTGTGTTGATTATAACAAAATATTTTGATCTTTAAACTATTTAGTTTGACCATTCTTTGAAATAGGATTATTTTTAATTTTCTCTAACAGTAATTCCGACTCAAGGGTTGCTTACACCAGAGACGAACGAACTAGAATTTGCGGTATTAATTTTTTTAAATACATGCCTGAATCCTGTTGCTAATGTCATTGTTATTTTAAAGGCCTCCTGGTATTGAGTACAATTATAATCTTCTGTAACGGAATACATAAGGGTCAGTTTCCTTTCAAATCAAATGTAGGGAAATGTTTTCAAAAGAAACCACATCTATTAAATAATCTAAACGTCAACTTTCATTCGCCAGTTATACTATATGACTAGCGAATGATAGTTGCCGTTTAAATTATTTTATAGATGTGGTTTCTTTTGAAACCCTAGAGAAGAATAGAATTGTACGAAACATTCAGGTATGAAATTTTTGCATGAACCCATTTAAATACTGCACTAGGAAAGCTCAGAAATACATTACTATGTCTGGCTGCAAATAGATGGCCGACTAGGATAACTGAATATCAAAACAGGAGTGCGTTTAAAATATTCTAAACAATTTTCGTTTATGTAGATTATAACAAAATATTTTGATCTTTAAACTATTTAGTTTGACGATTCTATGAAATGAAATAGGATTACTTTTAATTTCCTCTAACAGTAATTCCGACTCGAGACAAAGACATTTTGCCGCATTTTTAAAAACCGCCATTCTCAACAAAGAAAAAATCTGATGTGAACACCACACGACTTCCTTGTACACAAGACCAATATGAAGTGTAGATCCAAGTATATAATTGCACATATTTGACGTAATTTGACATTAGCATCTATTTTTTATTTTTTTATTTTTTGTCCTAATCCATAGCAAGCTTCATTACAAAAACCAAAAAGTATCTAAGTTTTAAATATACATATCTCGCTTATACAAAGGGCTAATTTAATAATACTTGATGTGCTAGACACAGAATTTAATTCTCTAAATTTTTATTTGAAGCTTTATTTCTAAAATCAAAATGAAACCATTTTATTAAAGAAAACTGTTAACACCTTCAGGTAATATGCCACTTCCGGTTAGCCTGTTTTAACCAAAATCCACTATGTTATTCCAATTGACATAAAAGTCTTATATACCAAATTTGAAAATTGTTAGATTATATTTTAAGATAGTTTTTCATTAAAATATATTATAGGCTTCAAATGAAGTACCATTTCTAGAAATTATGTAATGACCAAAAAGGGAGGTGCACAACTAGATGTTATAGCAGTCCTAAATACAAAATTTCAACTTTCTACGGCTTACCGTTTTTGAGTTATGCGAGATACATACGCACGTACGTACAGACGTCACGACGAAATTAGTCAAAATGGATTCAGGGATGGTCAAAATGGATATTTCCGTTGAAATCTCAAAACCGAAATTTTTCGCGATTACAATACTTCCTTTACTTCGTACAATTTTAAAGTTTGAAATCCCATCTAATGCTTTTCGAATGACAAAGTGTATTAATCTTATTTCAAAACTCAGATTGGTCATTTCTTAAAATTATTATACCTACAGATGGGTTAAGTTTCAACTTATGTGGGACCTAACAGAATTTCTCCGTTATTTTTGCGAAGTCCTGATTTAATGAAAGGTCTCGTGAAATAGACTATAGGTAGAAATTATGAAAGTCCATGAACTCCCATATTTTTGAAATTCAATGTCAAGTTATTTTTGAATTGGTTCTGAAACGTTGGTTAATAGAACATTTCAAATGTTCGCAGGAAAAATCTTTACCAATTTTAAGACTTTGCAGTCGGAGCTTTTTCGCTACATCAGTCACTCGTCGAAACTTTTTGCGTCGTTTGGTGGTTTTATTAATTGTGTAATTCAGTGGTTAATTTTTAGCAACTGGTTTAAAATTGTATCCAGTTGTTTGTTATATTGTTAACATAGGTAGTTAATTGGTTAAATTTTTAACCAGTTGCTAAAAATTAACTACTGAGTTACGGAATCTCATCAGATAGCCACTGACACCGCTCTTAGCTTAACAAATTTATGTTCAGTACGAGTACTGAACAGAAATCGGCTGACCAAGTTATAATTTGCGCATATCGCTGTCGAACATTCATCTTTTTATACCCTGACGCTTGGACCGTCATCCTTTTTAGATCTTGTCTTACAATTTCTGAGAACTGTATCTTAGGATTGTTACCGTTTTACCTCCTTTACACATACTATTTAAAAGCGCCCACCTTCAATCTATAAGTACCAATCATCTCATTTTGCTAGAAAATGGACATTCATTCTTTTTCCCCTGGCTCTTACATTTGCTTTAATTAAATTTTTTATTTAAAATAATTTATGAACGCGGTGTGCTCAGTGTACCGCCTTTACGTATCTACCGCCGGGGGCTATAGACCCCAAAAGCCCCCCCCCCCCCGTTAAGCCGGCATTGACTCGAGGGTTGCTTACACCTGAGACGAACGAATTAGAATTTGTGGTATTAAATTTTTTAAATACATCCATGTATCCTATTGTTAAGGTCATGTTATTGAGTACAATTCTAATCTTCTGTAACGAAATACATAAGGGTCGGTTTCCTTTCAAATCAAATATAGGGATATGTTTTCAAAAGAAACCACATCTATTAAATAATAATAAATAGTTATACTATACCTTGTTAGCGTAATTATGAACGGTATGCTCATTCTGAATGCGTCTGCAATTCTTAATTTAAAATAAACAAAATAATAACTGAAGGTCAAAGCCAAGTAAAATTAGGGTAGGTAATTACACTTTTGTTGGAGGGAGCCATATATCAATCTCATTATAGAATCTGCCAATTAGCCGTTATAAAGTTGTTAGGGTTAGGGTTCCTGGACCCAGGTAGAATTTTCTGCCTAGGACCGTACCGGAAATAATGCATTTAAATTCTTCTTACATCAATTTATAAATTGAAACAAGATTAAATTGTTTTATGTCTCACTAAAGTATTATGAACTGTTTGTTGCTAGGATACGGTGTATATAAACATATCTATAACAACCGGTGCATTATGGAAGGGAATAAATTTCATGATGCCCTCATTAAAATCCGATCATCGTTTATGGACTTTAAATTAGAAATAATATGAACGGTATATAACGAAATTATTTTCTTTTTAATTATAATTCATTACAATAATAATGATTGATTACAATAATTAATACATTAATTGATTAGGTACAACAATTTATATAATAAAAAAACAGCTTTGAAAGCACAATACAGATCATTTTTAATTTAATTATAATACTTAAAATTTATTATGAAAAGGGCCTTATACAACAATTAACTTTAACCACACATGTAAATAGTTAAGTTCGTCGAAATGTAGACTGCAACGTTTCGCATTGATTTTTGACGGATGACTAATTTTTTTGGGCCCGATATTTATCTACGTTTGAATTCATTTTTGATATTATTTACTGTCATATGTGACACATCCAAAGCAGTACAAACTCTCTAAAATGTAATAATATTCAGAAATAAGGGGAGAGGAATAAGAAATAAAGAATGGAGATCTGTCATGTGAAAACGAATCTCGAAATATAATACTTACATCTTCTACTGACGAGAATGGAATAATTAGGGGAACATTTATGCGTTCTTCCTCAACGTAGTCAAAATAATTTCTTTATACCGTTTCGATAAAATATCTTCCGAAACATCAAATTCACCCATTCCATCATCTCCAACGATATAGAACGTTGATGTTTTAAAAATAAATAAATGTTGATAATAAACAAAACAAATAAACAACATCCTTAGCAACGCCAAAGCTTAAGCATTATTGTAATCAAAATTATTTTAAATGAAAACTTATTTCACATATTCTAGTGAGACATAAAATCTTGTATGCACCACAAATGTTATTAGATGATAATGCCCATCGGACGACATTATCATTATCGTAACGCCCTTGATACATAAAATACTATCAGGGATTACAATAAATTGAAACGTAACTGTAAATTTTAAACAGTTTTTGGAAATTTTCTTTTGATGCAAAAACATTTTCAGTGTTGAAAGAACCATCAAAATAAAATATTGTCTCTGTGGTTGTTTCAGTAGTTTTTGTATAAAATATAAATATGTGTGACCCTGGGATTTTGTTTTATTAAATTATTTATTATAGTTTCAATAGACCTTTTCAATTTAAAGAGATAGAAGATATGCGCAATGGGGATCTGCGCATAGTAAGAACAACTGAGTTCTATGGCGTTTGTTTCAAAAAAATTTAGACGTAAAATGTGAGAATATCTCGGATAACTTTAAAAAATCTTATTGAAATAAGTTACAAAAGCTTTTATTGAAGTTAAAGTGTTTAACGATGCAAATTTTTTCATTGAGAATACATGTATTTTAATGACTGCAATATTTTTGACGTTTCGTTTCACAGCCCGACTGGCAGTTGTTCGCGCTATTTTCTTACTATTTGCAGCCATAGAAAGAGATAGTCGTTAAATTGAAAGGTTCATTTACAAATTTTATACAAAAATTCAGTATGATTTCTTTTTAATACGGCCCATTACGTACCCTAAAAGTGTTGCTTTAAAGTTTGAGTAATTTATGACTCCTGACCACTAATATACCCCACACTCCATAGAAAGTTGTAAACCCTTCATAATTTAGATTGATATATTGCTTCCTTCAACTATATTTGACTATGTTTTTATTTTGTACATTTCTACCTGTTTAAATTAGGGATAATCCTATGATGACATGCAATAAACTCTTCGTAAAAGTCAATGAACTGTACCTCTTCTTCCTATTCTATTTATAGTATTAAAAAATCGATTGTATTGTTTTATTCAAAAAGGTCACTATTCTGAATCTTGGTTATATGTAAAGGAAAGTTTATTGCATGACATTACCAAAGGATAGTGATTTTTCTTCCCTTTATAATCATGTAAATAAATCATAAGGTTGCATAACAAAAATTCTGAGAAAAATCGAGCTGAAAATTTAATAATAATGAATAATAGACATCTAGATTTCATTTTTCAGTTTGGAATTTTTCGGTGATAATGTTTTTTACCGGTTTCAGGATATTATTCCATTGTTTACATATCATAACTAAATAATAACTGTATCTGTATGGTAATATTAGCCGTGTTCCTTCGGGTTGTGATTGTGATTTTGTGAATCCTGATTAATTTAATCGTGATCCTTTTGAAACATGATTTAAAAATTATACCAAGAAAACAACACAATCTAGTGTCAAATGTCAATGTCATATGCAGACTAATGCAAACTATCCTGCTTTATTTTATAAATATTCAACTGTCTAGTGTTATATTCAGAATTAAAAATGGGTTATATTGAAGTAAAAAATAATGTTCTTGGTAAGGAATATGAAGTATGTTTATTTCAAACAAATCTTTATGTGGTTCATTACACGCTTTTGTAGAAAAATCTTATTTCCCTTGATGCCACAAACCCCACATTCGTAAATTTCTATCGAAATAGTATATTTTCAATTTTTTCTTAACTGAATCCATGTGAATCACTCAAAAAGGTTGATTCTGAAGGGAAGGGGGAAAGTTGTCTAGTGATCACAAAAAAAAGTGGGGATAACGAATAGGAAACGTAAAAACATTATTCTTCTTAATCATTATCACTTTTATCATTTAGATCACGAATCACAGCCCGAAGGAACACGGCTATAATTACCATACTGACTTGTTAACAACGGTCTACAAAATGAAATAGCTATTAACATACCTAGGAATGTTATGCAGATCATAACTGCCGCAGATGTAAGTTTGACACATCTAAGGCTTGTTGTGATTAATAACATCCGTGGTTTGTTCAATAGTTTATCGGTTTCAGAAAATTAAGACATTATTGATAAATACCATTTTTTTTGAAATTCTCTCATTAATGATACTTTCAGATTGCTGTGGTTAACAGAACAATTATTTTGACATATTTATGTCAATATGACAAATATTCAAATTATGTGCTTTGTTCCAAATGTTTATAACTTTAGAGTGAAGTAGACCGTATTTACAACGATAAGCTAACGTTATCTGTATGTATTAATGAAAAGCATTATATTTTCATTTTATTTTAATTTTGTAGACCGTTGTTGACAAGTCAGTATGGTAATAATATTACCATACAGATACAGTTATTACTTAGTTACCAGCCTACTTTTGTACATGTAAACAATGGAATAATATCCTGAAACTGGTAAATAAAATAACATGAAATTATAATGCTCTTCATTAATACATACAGATAACGTCAGCCTATCGTTCTAAATACGATCTACTTTATTCTAAAGTAATAAACATGAGGAATAAAGCACATAATTTGAATATTTGTTATAATTACATATGTCAAAATATTTGTTCTGTTAACCATAGCAATCTGAAAGTAGCATTAACGTGAGAATTTCAAAAAATGTTATTTATCAATAATGTCTTAATTTTCTGAAACCAATAAACTATTGAACAAACCACGGATTTTATAAATCATAACAAGCCTTAGATGTCTTAAAATCCTCGCTCTACGAGCTCGGATAATAGCTATAAATCTTTATACATTTAATGTGGGTATTAAGGTACTTATAACTAATAAAACATGATGAACGAAAAATTCTAAACTGATAAATGAAATCTAGGTATATCTTGATGATTTTATTTTAGGAGGCAAACACGACTTTTCGTATGTTACTAAGTGAGTCTACTCGTAGACTGAAATTATTATCTAAAAAACTAGGTAGCTGCATAGAAAGGGCCCGTCCATATTATGAGGCAGTTGAAGTCGCAAAAAAGGCACAGCAAGAATGCCAAAAGGCAGCTGTGCTCTTTCAAAGAGCTAACGGTTAGTTTTCACTTACAAAATGGCGGTCATGGATTTGACATTTGTGAGTGAGATAGTGTGTAGTGCTCTCGTTGTTGTAGGTACACTACACATGTACAGGGTGTCTCATTTTCGATGTTTTTTAAGGTATCTCGGCTAATATTAATGATAGAGCGAAACCGTTTGCACATTGCAGGGTCAACTTTTCGAGAAAAGTTTAATAGTCACCACAGGAATTTTCGATCTTCTTTTGTTTCTGAGCTACAGGCAAAAACTTGTTTTTTGCTCATTTTGAAAATATTTCATATCTCATTTATTATTATAGTTAGAGAAAAAATGTTTTTATAAAAATTTTACCGGTTTTTAAATAGAATAAAATGGCGTAATTAGATTTTTTTAAAACTCAATAATTCTCGAGATATAACACAAACTTATGATTTTTTAAATGGGAACCTATGTTGAAAATAGTCTCATCTTTTTGCTTATTTTATAAGCTTTTCAATGATATATAATAAGTCGACATTCTTTTGTTTTAAACATTAATAAAAGACGAATTATTAATTTATTGAGGTGAAAATATTGGAAATTATCAAGAAACAAATGAAAAAATTGATTACAAATCATCATTTGTTTATTTTGATTCAATATCTATTAATTTTGTTCTCAAAATTATTCTTAACCAATTATTTTCGGGTTAGTTAAATTACTATTTATCGACGTTACAGTTGGCTTTGACACGATCCGAACAATATGGTTTAATATGCTTTTGAAGTAAATAAATTGAAAAAATGAGTAAAACAAACAAATACGAATGCGAATTATAATCTGGAATAGATTTTTTCATTTATTTCTTAATAATTTCCAATATTTTCACCCCAATAAATTAATAATTCGTCTTTTATTAATGTTTAAAACAAAAGAATGTAGGCTTGTTATATATCATTGAAAAGCTTATAAAATAAGCAAAATAATGAGACTATTTCCAACATAGGTTCCCATTTAAAAAATCATAAGTTTGTGTTATATCTCGAGAATTATTAAGTTTTCAAAAAATCTAATTACGCCATTTTATTCTATTTAAAAAACGGTAAAATTTTTGTATAAACATTTTTTCTCTAACTTTTATAATAAATAAGATATGAGATATTTTCAAAATGAGCGGAAAACGAGTTTTTGCTTGTAGCTCAGAAACAAAAGAAGATCGAAAATTCCTGTTGTGACTATTAAACTTTTCTCGAAAAGTTGACCCTGCAATATGCAAACGGTTTCGCTCTATCATTAATATTACCCTGTACACACTATAGATAAAAACTTTTGTTACATGCGTTATTACCAACTCGTACTATTTATTAATATATTATTTTATTGAAATAATTCGTTTAAATTATCTTCAAAGTTGCAACAATGAAATATCATTGTTGTAATCAACATCTTTAATTTCGCATTTACATTTTAATTATTGTAATCAATTATTTACAATTAAAAATTACAGATCCATAATCCGCCATTTTTATATGTATAAAGTTTATTATTAATAATATTTAAGATGAAACCTTCTTTATATTAATTATGTAGAAATCCACGCGGCTGCAAAAGAAACGGTAGCTTTAGCGGAACATCGATTCATGTCAAATGAACATGATTGGCAATTTGACAACGCTTGGCAAGAAATGCTAAACCATGCCACTATGAAGGTAAGAACGCTTAATTACTTTACAAGTTGCGTAAATAAACTTTTTTGGTTCAGAAATTTTAATAATGTTGTACGTCATTATGAAAATAAAAAATCTGATTTGGCCAGCACATAACATCTCTCCACATATTTTACCTGGTTGTACGCATAAAACGAAAAATATTTTTAAATACAAATACATATATTCATGTCTCACTACAAAATAATTCTCACATATATTTGCAAAATCTATGGGATATTTTAATATTAATTATGTACAATACATACATTTTCTTTATATTCAATATCCTGAAATTTTCTTTTTCTACTTTCCTTCTCTTTTTCTTTATATTCGTCATGTTTTCGCAAATTCCTTTTATATTCTTTTTTACGTATATTCTTTTGCGTTGTTGACTTTTTTTTATATTCACAATCTTCATAATAATGTACAAATATTTTTGACAGTGACATTTATATATCAATTACAAACATTTGAATTTCTTGCCTTGAAGTAGTTTGATCTGAGATTTTTTACATCAAATTATTTTATATGCATTTCTTTATCTCTAAATCTATAGAAGATATAATAATGAATTTATATTTATCGAATAAAGAATTTAACGTTCTTTAATATAAGTATTTACATAAATTTTCGATAAATAATATTTAGACGATTTTTTTCTTGTAACTACTACTTCCGGTTGTCCAATTGTTACCAAAACTGACTGGACTCTTCCCATTATTGTTAGATTGAGGAATCCGTAGTTAAAAATGTCTGAACTCTCATAGTATTTGAGATATAGTGAATCCAACATCCACACACACATACGGACATCATCGTAAAAATGTTATAATCGGATTCTAGGGACCTTAAAACGTGCTTATTCATTAAAATCTGGATATGCGATTTTTAGCATGAATACAATACCTCTCTTAGCGAGAGGTAAAAAGTCAACAACGCAAAAGAATATACGTAAAAAAGAATATAAAAGGAATTTGCGAAAAAATGACGAATATAAAAAAGAAGAAAAGGAAAGTAGAAAAAGAAAATTTCAGGATATTGAATATAAAGAAAATGTATGTATTGTACATAATTTATATTAAAATATCCCATAGATTTTGCAAATGTATGTGAGAATTATTTTGTAGTGAGACATGAATATATGTATTTGTATTTAAAAATATTTTTCGTTTTATGCGTACAACCAGGTAAAATATCTGGCGAGAGGTTATGTGCTGGCCATATCAGATTTTTTGGTCTCCATTGACTGGACTATGGAATATCATAAACTTTGATCAAAAATTTCCTTTAATCTAATCATTTGATAAAATCAAAATCTTTTGTGTCATTGTTAAAATCTGTTAAACAATTGATCTTATCAGACGATGACGTTTCAGTTACCCTGGTAACTAGACCAAGATCAAATTAATTTATTTTTTATATGAAATGTATCATTGACAATTTATTTCAATTATGTATTCATAATTTGATAACTTATAATTTCACAATAAAATTGTTACTGCTATATCTCTAATAATGTTTAAAATGCAAAATAGCTAATGTACTTACATTCTTAAATTGTCTTAATAAGAAAATGAGAACATTATTACAATGGATTAATTGAAGAAATTGAAACAATGATGATGTGTTGTTGTATTTTGTAATTATGTAACAATACATGCAATCCTTGACTGCAATTTAATAAAGGAAAACAATTATACAAGTTATTTATTTCATAAAATTTTATGGGGAATTTTGGAGCATAAAATTCTGAATTTTTTGATGCCAAAATTTTTGCATTACACTATCATTCACGAAAGATGACTATTCAAGGTCATTTGTGAACCGTCTGATATAATATTACTTGCAGATAACTTCATTGCGTATGATGTGTATTCTTTCTTCGAACAAATGACCTTGAATAGTCATCTTTCGTGAATAATAGTGTACACTATTACTCACGAAAGATGACTATTCAAGGTCATTTATTCGAAGAAATAATACACATCACTTAATAGCAGTAGCTTAGCAACATTTTGTATTAGAAAGAGAAAGATTATTTGACCTACGTCTATTTAATTTATGTGGTGTGACAGATATACGTAAATAGTGGCATTACTTTCTAACACACTATAAGTAATAATGACATATGTCGTAGAATTACAGATACCTAATTACCTACTACACTGCCCTCTGTGATAATATTTACTCAGTGGCGTTGCCGTTTAAATCAAATTATTATTCCTTGGTTTATAAGTTGAGTCTATGTTTTGTATTTTGCAAAAACATAAGTGAAGAACATAAATCTTTCAGAAAGGCATTATTTAGAAAGAAACATAATTTTCAAATGAATTATTCTTATTTTTCAGTTAAAATGTGTCCATAAATATTTCATGTTGTACGCCTATGCAAACAAAATGCAATGAAGTTATCTGCAAGTAATATTATATCAGACGGTAGTGTACACTATTATTCACGAAAGATGACTATTCAAGGTCATTTGTTCGAAGAAAGAATACACATCACTTTACAACAGTAGCTTAGCAACAGTTTGTAATAGAAAGAGAAAGATATGGGGTCTCGTGGCCGCGTGCCTGAGTGTTTGGTCGTGAATCTGGGTCACCGGGTTCGATCCCGACCGACGCCAAATATTTCGAATTTTAAATGGCATAAAATTGACCCCTGTGGTGCACTCTCCACGCCAGCAATGAGTGCCCGTGAGGTGACGCCTGGTAAGCGCTCACACGGTACAAATATGTCATTATTACCGATATCTGCCAACAAAGCAGATTGGCACACCCAGCAATGGGTAATAAGTGTGATGATATATTTATTTATTTATTTATTTATTTTAAGAGAAGGATTATTTGACCTATGTCTATTTAATTTATGTGGTGTGACAGATATACGTAAATAGTGGCATTACTTTCTAACACACTATAAATAATAATGACGTATGTCGTAGAATTACAGATACCTAATTATCTACTACACTGCCCTCTGTGCTAATATTTACCCAGTGGCGTTGACGTTTAAATCAAATTATTAGTCTATGGTTTATAAGTTAAGTCTATGTGTTTGTTTCTTGCAAAAACATAAGTGAAGAACATAAATCTTTCAGAAAGGCATTATTTAGAAAGAAACATAATTTTCAAATAAATTACTCTTATTTTTTCAGTAAAAATGTGTTCATAAATATTTCATGCTGCACGCCTATGCATACGAAATGCAATGAAGTTATCTGCAAGTAATATATCAAACGGCTTACAAATAACCTTGAATATGGCGCGAGCAGACACGTGACTTGAGTAGTCTTGAAGTGCTTAGAATCAGCTGATAGCGTGCGCGTGTCATTTTGACTTGAACAATGTCACTTTGACAAGACCAATGTTTTGACTTATTTTAATTTTGAACTGTTAAAATGTTACTATTTTTGAGTTCATGTGTTTTACAACTTGGAATACGTAAAATATTAACAATTTAGCAGTTCAAAATCAAAATAAGTCAAAACATTGGTCTTGTCAAATTGACATTGTTCTTGTCAAAGTGACACGCGCACACAAATCAGCTGATTCCAAGCACTTCAAGGTCGCTCGAGTCACGTGTCTGCTCGCGCCCTATAGTCATCTTTCGTGAATAATAGTTTACGTCTTTGGTAACAAAATAAACTTATTTAAATTCAGAGTAAAAATAAATCAAGTAGTATGCGATTATTTCAAAAAGTGAACATCGAGTTAACTGTCAAACACCACTTTTGTTGATTTGAAAGTTAAGCAACTCTATATGGGTGTTTTTTTTAAGGGGATTAACATGGGAAATTATTTTACAGACTGTTACCCTTTTAAGGTGTTTATATACATTATACCCATTTTTAGGTCATGGACGCTGAGAGTCAAAAAGCAGCTAGCGGGCGTGAACATCAAATGAGAGCGACATTATTTCAAACAGCTGAACAAAAGGTAGTGCTATGATGTTTCAACTGTTTACGCACGGCGTATCATTATTATTCATGCTTTTGTTTTGGCATTGTTTTCATTCTTTTGTTCGTGTTTACTAGTGGAAACAAACAAATAATTGCAATATGACATCATATATTTATAATAATACACATTTTGTTTTCCATAGCCTACCTGATTTTCTTATTCTTAATTGCGTGTCCTTATTTGTTCATTTTAGGTTCAGCAACTTGAAGAAAAACTTCGAAGACACATAATAAAGTCCCGTCCGTATTTCGAAGAAAAAACTTTGTGTCAAGATCAATTGAATACTCAAAAAAAGCGAATTGAATTTTTGGAAAAAAGTGTGACTCATGTTAAGTTTTCCTATTCACAGAGTTTGAAAAAACTTGAGTTAATATCGGAAGAAATTCACCAAAAAAGAAAACGGAATCAAAAAAATGAAATTTTGAGTCAACCGAGAGAACCGGGCGTTGGGTGCGAACTTAATAATGAATATGTCAAACCCTCATTACCAGGTATAATCTTATATATAAAAGTGACAGAATTACCGCTAGAAGTTTACATAAGAATAGAATTAGCATTAGTTTCGAGAGCTGCCTTACCGACAGAGTCAAAATGTCACAACCACATTTCCTGCTGTCAATCAAATATTTTCATTAAAAACAATCAACATTTTCAACTAATTTTAAGTATAAATAAAGGATTTTCAGTTGATTTTATATGTTTCCTGTAAATTTCCGCCGAATCTATAACCAAATATAAGTTTTGTGAAATAATTGCGTAGGCTGAGTCATGAGAAATATTCGTTTTCCGGGAATGGACTGTGTCATATTTTGAGTCAGAGCAGAACGTTTCGCCCGCAGTCGTATGGGGCATCTTGAGGAGCAAGGGGGATAGTACTGTCTTAAACAAGGTTACCCGGCGTGTCAACCACGCTAGAGGCCGAGTTTTAAGCAACAAGAAGGGAGACTCAGTTTACAAAGTTACCCGACGTGTAAACCACGCTAGAGGCCAAATAAACCAAGTGACGAAAGAAAGGCCGAGAAGACAGTTATATACTAATCTAAAGATACGGTAGATGAGCAAAGCTAATGAGGACCAATGGGAATCGAGTTCGTAATGGTAGATTGGGCGTGTCGTGTTCCGAGAATCACCGGTTTCCACTCAAGAAATAGCCATAATCCCGATTGATGTTATTAGGATGTTTCCATATTTCTAAAGTTTCCCTGTATTTACGTCTGTAAAACTCAGGGACAGGAGCTAAAATGCGGGAATTTTCAAATAAGATGTTATGTCCTGTGTTGTGTTGGTGTTCTGCGACCGCAGATGTTAATACCATAACATTACGCAGACAGCGTTTGTGTTCTGACAATCTAGTGTGAACACTCCTTCCTGTTTCACCTATGTATACTGTGCCGCAAGAACAAGGAATACTATAAACACCGGGTGACGACAAGGGTTCGCGTTTATCTTTAGTTTGGGGGAGTATTTCTGAGATTTTTTGTGGAGGTTTAAAAATAACAGAACTCTCCCCTTCCTTGATGTTCTGGTTAAACGTAAACCCAACGGACAGTTAGGGCACGCTGTTTATAGAAAACCCACCCACACTGATAGGTATCTCAATTTTAATTCTCACCACCATCCCTCGCAGAAACTCTCAGTAGTCAACGCTGTCGTACACCGTGCCATCAAAATCTCTGAACCTGATTTCCTACAGCAGGAGCTTGACCACATCAGACTTAGTTTAATCCAGAACAACTATGACGTAAAATTAATCAATAATGTAATTCATAGACAATTAAACCCTTTACCCAAAATACCCGTGGATACCTCGTTCGAAACATTTGCATCTATCCCTTACATTAAAGGATTCTCGGATAAAATAGGTAGAAATCTTAATAAAAACAATATTAAGGTCTTTTTTAAACCTCCACAAAAGATCTCAGAAATACTCCCCCAAACTAAAGATAAACGCGAACCCTTGTCGTCACCCGGTGTTTATAGTATTCCTTGTTCTTGCGGCACAGTATACATAGGTGAAACAGGAAGGAGTGTTCACACTAGATTGTCAGAACACAAACGCTGTCTGCGTAATGGTATGGTATTAACATCTGCGGTCGCAGAACACCAACACAACACAGGACATAACATCTTATTTGAAAATTCCCGCATTTTAGCTCCTGTCCCTGAGTTTTACAGACGTAAATACAGGGATACTTTAAAAATATGGAAACATCCTAATAACATCAATCGGGATGATGGCTATTTCTTGAGTGGAAACCGGTGATTCTCGGAACACGACACGCCCAATCTACCATTACGAACTCGATTCCCATTGGTCCTCATTAGCTCTGCTCATCTACCGTATCTTTAGATTAGTATATAACTGTCTTCTCGGCCTTCCTTTCGTCATTTGGTTTATTTGGCCTCTAGCGTGGTTGACACGTCGGGTAACCGTGTTTAAGACAGTACTATCCCCCTTGCTCCTGAAGATGCCCCATACGACTGCGGGCGAAACGTTGAGCTCTGACTCAAAATATTACACCGTCCATTCCCGGAAAACGAATATTTCTCAAATATAAGTTTTGAAGTTTTGGAAAAATTGTGAAAATTTGCAACGGGTGTCATTTTAGAAATATTTAAATAATGAATATTCTTGAGCAATAATCAAAATATCATTTGTTGTAATCAATAAAAAATAATAGTATTCAGGGGCTCATTAGAACAATGTGCCTACACAATTATTTATAACTAAAAAATATTTTATATTACTCATCTTAAATTAGGTACTATTTTCCTTTTTTTAAAGAAAATTTTAGGTACGTACGTTTTATATTGTTAAAGAATTGAAATACTTTTTGGTAAATGACTGCTTAGTTCATATGAGCGCGAAATGCGTAAAATTGTTAAATAAATGACAACGAAAATGATTGTAGTTATAGAAAACGAAAATTGAGACAATCAAAAATAAACGATTGTCATTAATTTAATGATCGATAACAGATAATGATAAATTTACAGAATAGCACCGATTGACTGATTTTTAATCACATTTTTAGGCATAAATGTACAATTTTTGAACCAGGGTTGGAGGAGTTTTTAATTGGATATTTAACCGCTTTTATACCGGAAATATACACATTAACCCTCTAAAGTTACTATATTTACTTTAACAAATCTATCTTACAGATATTAATTTCGAACTAGACCGATGTGACATCCACAGTCTTGGCACATTATCAGGCCCTGCCAGTTCGGCAGTCAGCGAAAAAGACGAGGAAGAAGAAGACGTAGAAGATGAAGAAATAGTCGGTTTGAAGCATAAAGTCAAACAACTTGCCATTCGCCCGATAGATGGCGGTGAGGGCTGTAGTTTTGACAATGTTTGGGAAAACGAACTTAACGCTACAGTTGACAAACTAGATCACATGTTATTGATGAAAGAATGTGCCGAACAATTAAACAACTTTAAATTCTGCTCAGATAAGAAAGAATTTGAGGTTAAAAATGATGCACTTGATGAAAAAAATGACACACAAGTTGCAGAACAAAAACTGGCAACAGATTTGGCGGGAAAGTGTTCAGCATTTGAAAATCTTAAAACGGATACACCAATTATTAAAAGTGATACACCAAAACGAATAATTCAAGTATTAAACGTTGCAAAACAATCTGATTTGGCGGGAAAGTGTTCCACATTTGAAAATCCTAAAATTGATACATCAGTTGTTAAAAGTGAAACACCTAAGCGAATAATTCAAACGTTAAACGTTGAAAATTTGCAAAAAATGGATCAATGTTTACAAAATTCTACAAAAAGTAGTACAGAACATTTAGAGAAAAAATTATGTGATTCTTAGTAAATTATAACAGGGTTACTATGGCAACTATATGTAAATAAAATACACTAACGAATGATCTAAATTGATATTATTATTATTATATAATTTTGTTATACCATTTAGGGTTAATTTATATTTCGTCTAAAAAATAAAAATGCATATCAAGATTTTCACATTTTCATAATTTGTATTTGTTTTATTGCCCCAATCATTTTAACCTATAAAATTAATAATTATTGCGCGTTTGAAACAAATGAACATCGTTAAAAATGTCATTTTTCATTTGTTAGACGAAATATATATTAACGATTTAATACGCGATATTACGAATGAAAAAAATGTTTTAATTTGTGCAATTTATGTTGGCAATACTTGTTTTAATAATTAATGCAACGAGTTTTAATTTTTGTTTGAGTTGTAAACAAAGGACAATCGGCCTATAATATTTATTTAACAAAAGAAAGGTATAAAAAAGTGGTATTAAAATATAAGTATTTTATTTATTATTTTAATTGAATTTATTAACATTTACATATGTTGTGTACAAATATTTTTATGTATTTTTGTAGTATAGTTTTATTGTATTTTATTTTAATAAATATGATTTAAAATGATATTATTGAAAAACTTTTATTTAAGATATTGTCCAATAGAGGACTGCACGAATCTATTTTTTCCACGAATTATATGTAAGGAGTGCACAAGAGATTAGAAAAAAACGTCACCTATAATGTAACAGGTGAGTGAAGAGGGAGATAGATATAGGTAGGCCGCATTTAACACACAACGCATACAATTATGTAGGAAATCACAAATTATTTTACATTGTATTCAGGAGTTATTATTAGTAATATTTAGATACTTACATACATTTTGAAAACTAATTAAATTAGTATTATTGATTCATATATGAATTTAATGTTTTTGAGCATCATATCGTTTGTTGTAATCAACAATTTTACAGTTATAACTTGCAACATAACAATGCCAGAAAATTAACCGGTTAGAAGGATATTTTTTTTCACTTTTTTACCTCTCGCTAAGAGAGGTATTGTATTCATGCTAAAAATCGCATATCCAGATTTTAATGAATAAGCACGTTTTAAGGTCTCTAGAATCCGATTATAACATTTTTACGATGATGTCCGTATGTGTGTGTGGATGTGTGTGTGTGTGTGTGTGTGTGTGGATGTTGGATTCACTATATCTCAAATACTATAAGACTTAAGACATTTTTAACTACGGATTCCTCAATCTAACAATAATGGGAAGAGTCCAGTCAGTTTTGGTAACAATTGGACAACCGGAAGTAGTAGTTACAAGAAAAAAATCATCTAAATATTATTTATCGAAAATTTATGTAAATACTTATATTAAAGAACGTTAAATTCTTTATTCGATAAATATAAATTCATTATTATATCTTCTATAGATTTAGAGATAAAGAAAGGCATATAAAATAATTTGATGTAAAAAATCTCAGATCAAACTACTACAAGGCAAGAAATTCAAATGTTTGTAATTGACACATAAATGTCACTGTCAAAAATATTTGTATGCCTCTGTCAAACATATTTGTACATCATTATGAAGATTATGAAAATAAAAAAAGTCAACGCAAACGAATATACGTAAAAAAGAATATAAAAGAAATTTGCGAAAAAATGACGAATATAAAGAAAAAGAAAAGGAAAATAGAAAAAGAAAATTTCAGGATATTGAATATAAAGAAAATGTATGTATTGTACATAATTTATATTAAAATAATTATTTTGTAGTGAGACATGAATATATGTGTTTAAAAATATTTTTCGTTTTATGCGTACAACCAGGTAAAATATCTGGCGAGAGGTTATGTGTTGGCCACATCAGATTTTTCTACTAAATTCATTGTTGGATTCATTCTTGTAATCAATATTCTTGAGCTATAATCAGAATATTCTTTGTTGGAATTAACACCATTACAGTTACTATTTCAATATAACAATGATAGAAAAATATCGGTTTGGTAAGATAATAATCATTTACAAATAAACCCAGTTTGCAAAAAAATTACTATTATTTTTTATACGTCTTGAAATGGCGCCTTTGTGCGCGGCACTATCTGCCTACCCGCACGGAGCGGCCTTGACGACATTGTATAATTTTGTGACTCATACAGACTGTACATAAATGAAATTAAATATGTTTTATTTCCCTTAACATCTCCAGATTCTTTTATAATATCCTTTTTATTAAAATATCTCACAAATAATTTCACGTTTAAAAGTCTGTCTTCGTGATATAACAGGAAAATAAAGAAACTTATCGCCACAACTCTTATACCCGTTCTAGAAGATGTAAGTATTATATTTTGAGGTTCGTTTTCACATGACAGATCTCAGTTCTCTATTTCTTATGTACTTATTTCTGAATATTATTACATTTTGGAAAGTTTGTACTGGTTTGGATATGGCATATGTGACGGAAAATATCAAAAATGTATTCAAATGTGGATAAATATCGTCCCCAAAAAATTAGTGATCCGTCAAAAATCAATGCGAAACTGTAGTCTGCAATTCAACCTTACTATTTACATGTGTGGTGAAATTAAATTGCTTCTTAAGGCCCTTTTTATAATCATTTTTAAGTATTATAATTAAATTAAAAATGATTTCTGTGTTGTGTTTTCAAAGCTGTTTTCATATTATTTTAATTGATGTAATCAGTGAATTTATTAATTGTTGTAATCAATCCTTATTATTATTGTAATGAATTATAATTAAAAAGAAAATAATTTTCATTATATACTGTTCATATTATTTCTAATTTAAAGTCTATAAAGGATGATCAGATTATAATGAGGGCATAATAAACTATTATGCCCCGGTTGTTATAGATATGTTTATATACACCGCATCCTAGCAATAAATAGTTCATAATACTTTAGTGTTACAAATGAAATTAAATATGTTTTATTTACCTTAACATTTACAGATTTCCATTCTTTTATAATGTCCTCTTCATTAAAATGTCTCTCACAAACATAATTTTTCACGTTTAATAGTTTGTCTTTTCGTGATATAACACGACGTAACTTATTTAGCATTTCCCCATCTTTAGAAAAATAAAGAAACTTTAACGCCACAACTCTTATACCCATTCTTGTAGTTTGGCACAAAACGCCGTGTCAGCTGTCAGCCATCGTCGGCCATGTTGGCCTGCCTCAACCTATCCCTCTCTCTCATCTCTCTGTCTTTCATGTTACATTACGGGGGACACTTTTCAATAGCGACTAGATACGATTTGTCCACTCTTTAGTTTTGAAATAAATAATGTAAGAATAAACAAGTAAAATTCCAATTATTGTAAATCCAATAATAAAAATATGGAATTGTGAATGAAATAATTGAATATTAATTATATTAATACTATATATAGGTGTGGCCACTCATCATCATGTTTACAGTCTCAGCGTATAAGGTGAGAATTGTTCCCGGCACATAACTGTCATTTCAGTTTGAATATTGAATCATCTAATTTTGCTTATTTTGCCCTTTTAAAAGGATTAGTTTGTTATTTTCATTATTGTAATCAATTTTCTTTATTGTAAGTACGCATTGTTTTTGTTGTAATCAATTTTTTTTATCAACAGGTGTGTTTTTCTATTTACATATTACTGAAAATGTATTAAAATTCAATCACTTAATAGTAGAATATTTAAAATTCAACATACACGTTATGAAGTGTGCCGGTAAAATATGTCTTCCTGTATTATAGACCAGTAGCGGTTCGTTAGGGTATTCATTTTATTATAGTACAATACAAACACTTAAGAGTACAAAGAATCACTTATAATAACCTTTTCTTTCTTCTTTATACTAAAATTTATATGCAATACTTATTTCTTCAAAAGATGTTTGCTTGGAAAACCCTATTGGATGTAATTTCTTCCTTGAAGGGTTTTCTTCAGTTTTGAGGAAAAGTAGAATTAATTAGGTGCTAAATCTGGGCTGTAGGGTGGATATACTGTTTCGTAAAAACCACAGCCCTTTACACAGCTACAACCTTAGAAATAACAATTTGTAAGTACATACTTATTGCCATTTGTCGTTTTCTGTATTGTTATACTAATGCTACGGATTACAAAGTCAAAGATATAAACGTGAAATGTACCTACTGTACTACACTTATTGTGTATGTCGTAGCCAGATTTTAAAATAGTACGTCTATGATGGCACACGATACATTGTACTTTGGATGCATCAGTAATTTTACTACTTGGTTACCCAAGCAAAAAAGTTACTGTATTGTTAGTAGTAAATGTAATCAGTATTGTTCATATTAAGCTACCAGTTTCACCTAAAGCGATATATTCTTTTCATTACTTACATTACTGTTCCAAAATGAACATTTAAAATGTGTTTCGAATTTAATACAACGTTTTAAGTGTTTTCTTTTTTATATAATTCATTTTTGGAAATATGTTCTTGAAAATATTTAAATTCAATTTTCTGGGTAAGTGGAATAAATAAATAATTAAATATTAACTCGACTTTTACCTCCCGCTACCCTTGGTAAGGGAGGTATAGGGATCGTGCTAAAATCGCATATCGAGATTTTGGTAAATGACCACGTTTTAAGATCCCTAGAATTCAAATTTAACATTTTCACGATGATATGTATGTGTGGATCCTCCACTCTAACTCAAATACTATCATTCAGAAAATTTTGAAACCTTGTATTTCGAACTTTTTCTGTAATGGAAAGAGTCCATTAGATTTTGGAGAAAATCGGATAACCGGAAATGGCACTTTCCTAGAAGCTCTAAATAGTTTTTCTTCGAAAAATACCTTTAAATGTTATTTTTTCGAGATTAATGTTATTATAAAAATTAAAGATTATTAAATATTCTATAGATTTGCATTAATACTTTTTCTATATATTTTATGGATAAATTTATAAAATTAGCTATAATTTAAATCCCAAAGCCTACGTTTTAAACAAACAAAACGCAGTTATTCAAATGTATGTACCTGACAGATAAATGTTACTATCAAAGAACTAACCATTTCAAAATAATATTAGCAACGTTTTAAAAAGAAAAGAGTAAACAGAACAATAGAAAAGGAATTCATTACAGTTTCCAGCATAAGTAAATATGTAGGTATGTATTTAGACTAATAAAAATTAACGATTCATAAAAATGTTTAAGCTAATCATCATTTTTGGATTAGTGAATTCTATTCTATCCCGGTATTTAAAATTTAATCTTCATTTTATTATATCTCCGGTGGCTCAATGTTTAGAGCAACGCCTCATAAGTCATGAATGCGCTCGAGGCTCTGGGTTCGAATCCCACTAAGGCATGGATGTGTGTGAATGTGAACCCACTCTGTAATTGGGATTTAATTCTGTTGAGGGGTTTAAAAAAAGGTATTAACTTGGATTAGATTAGACTATATTTTAAGATATAACCTGTCAAAATTACAGTAAAATTCGCTAATCCAAAAATGAGGATTGACTTAATCTTTTTTATGACTCGGGCTGTAATGGCGGGAGGTATTGTGATGGCCACACCAGATTTTTACTTCCTTGTACGAAGTAAAGGAAGTATTGTAATCGCGAAAAATTTCGGTTTTCAGATTTCAACGGAAATATCCATTTTGACCATCCCTGAATCCATTTTGACTAATTTCGTCGTGACGTCTGTACGTACGTGCGTATGTATCTCGTATAACTCAAAAACGGTAAGCCGTAGAAAGTTGAAATTTTGTATTTAGGACTGCTATAACATCTAGTTGTGCACCTCCCTTTTTGGTCATTACATAATTTCTAGAAATGGTACTTTATTTGAAGCCTATAATAGATTTTAATGAAAAACTATTTTAAAATATAATCTAAAACTTTTCAAATTTGGTATATAAGACTTTTATGTCAATTGGAATAGCATAGTAGATTTTAGTTAAAACAGGCTTACCGGTAGTGACATATTACCTGAAGTTGTTAACAGTTTTTCTTCAATAAAATAGTTTCCTTTTGATTTTAGAAATAAATGCTTCAAATAAAAGTTTTAGAGAATTAAATTCTGCGTCTAGCACATCAAGTATTATTAAATTAGCCATTTGTATAAGCGAGATGTGTATATTTAAAACTTATATAATTTTTGGTTTTTGTAATGAACCTTGCTATGGATTAGGACAAAAAATAACAAAAAAATAAAAAATAGATGCTAATGTCAAATTACGTCAAATACGTGCAATTCTATACTTGGGTCTATACTTCATCTTCATATGGGTCTTGTGTACAAGGAAGTCGTGTGGTGTCCACATCAGATTTTTTTGTAATGCTTTCAAAATAATGTCTGGGAAATTTAAAAGTTCAAAGCTGTCAGATTAAATTTCTGGTGACATGCATAATTTTTGGTTTGTTTCCTTTTTTCGCTAAAAACTTAACGAGTTCCTACTGTTTTATTGATTATTTTCTTATAGTACTAGTTAGGTATATAAATTTGAATTTTAAAACAGGACTATCACAAGTTGAAATAATACAATAAATAGTTTTTGTTATTATAGTTACGTGTACGCTTTATCAGTGTTATTGAATGCTACAGTTATGTTATGTTGTTTGTTAGTGATAAACATATTAATAAAAAACAACCATGAATGTTTTGTATATTTTCACGTACTAAGGTAGCTGACCTGCTTAGGTACGTCGGTAAAATAATTTTTAAATTTTATATATTGCATATTTAAATTTGGTAAATACAATGCCGGCCCGAGACTTTTGAGCGCCTCAGGCGAAAATTGTAAATTGCGCCTCTCATTTTTTACAATTTTGTTTAGATTATATAGGTACAAAAATTAGAAAAGAGGCGATTTGTGTCCATAACTGCTAGGAAACTGTATTGAATTACTTTTCTATTTTCTATTTACTTTTTTCTTTTTAAAACGTTACTAATATTATTTTGAAATGATTAGTTCTTTAATAGTGACATTTATTTGTCAGTTATATACATTTGAATAACTGCGTTTCGTTTGTTTAAAGCGTAGGCACTGGGATTTAAATTATAGATAATTTTATAAATTTATTCATAAAATATATAGAAAAATTATTAATGCAAATCTATAGAAAATTTAATAATCTTTAATTTTTATAATAACATTAATCTCAAAAAATCTGATGTGGCCAGCTCATTATCTTCCGTCAGTTCTATGTAATTTGTACAAATTTCATACAGAAAGTTCCTTACTAAAGATTCTATTTCTTGTACATTACCTTCCATGTATTTTAGGCAAATTCCATACAGAAAATTTATAGCAAAAGATCCTATATTTCCAGTAAAATCATAAGACAAACACACTATGTCAATTTCACTTGACACTGACATCTTTCAATCAGAATTTTCTTAATATAGTAGCTGTTTGTTTCCACAGCTATGGCTACTTTATGAAATTTAATTTCTTTATAATTTTTTAACTCTATATTCATTTAATATTAAGTATAAAATGCAGTCAAATCGTATAGAGAATAAAATATTCTTTAATATTTATAATAACATTAAATGTGAAAAAATTATATTTAACATAGCTTTTCAAGAAAAACTGTTAAAATCTTCAAATGAGGGTACTTCCGGTTGTCCAATTCTAACCAAAATCTAATCAGCTCTTCACATGGATGTAACGAATAGAAATACGAAAGAATTATAATTTTTAGAATTGTAGTATGGAAGTTATCGTAGACACACACACACCCACCCACACACACACACACTCACACGCGCACACACGCACGCACACACGCACACACGCACACACACACACACACACACACACACACACACACACACACACACACACACACACACACATACACACATACAGACATCTTCGTAAAAATAGTAAAATCGTATTCTAGGGATCTTGAAACGTGCTTATTCATCAAAAACTCACCACCAAATTTTTTGACCAAAGACAATACCTTCCTTACCTAAAGGTGACGTAAGGTAAAAAAAAACATTTAAAGGTATTTATCGAGGAAAAACTATTTTGAGCTTCTAGAAAAGTGCCATTTCCGGTTATCTGATTTTCACCAAAATCTAATGGGCTCTTTCCATTGCAGAAAAAAATTAAATACAAGGTTTCAAAATTTTCTGAATGATAGTATTTGAGTTAGAATGGAGGATCCACACACACATACACACAGACATCATCGTGAAAATGTTAAAATTGGATTCTAGGGATCTTAAAACGTGGTCATTTACGAAAATCTCGATATGCGATTTTTAGCACGATCCCTATACCTCCCTTACCAAGGGTAGCGGGAGGTAAAAAGATTGGTAGTGAGCTTTCACGAAGTGAAAGGAAAGAATGGTTGTGTGTAGTATTGTTGAAGGGAAATACTTATTTGAACCTATTTAAAATAAAATATAAAAAAATATTAACCATATGTGTCATATTCCCAATATTTCTTGCATAACCCTCGTAAATTTTTAATCCGTTGTATACTTGTTTATTTTTATTTATACAATCAAATTTGTTATTATCTTTTATAATACAGTACATAAAAGAAAATAATCCTAGCAATCTACCATATGTTATACACGTTGGTTGGCGTATGTTATCGTGTGTTTTCTTATATGCCATATTCTCGTATCTTTCTCGAACGTAAGATATCGGCTCAACTCTGTAATTATAGTAGGCGTAGACGTATTCATTTTGTTTGCTTACAATCCAAGCTGAAGTTAAAGCCTCATACAGCTAACTTCATAGAACAGTGATGCCAAAACTGTTGCGTCAAAATACTAACACATATTGCTCTATGAAGCTTTCGTATACCGGGTGTAACACGAGAAGCGCACTATAGGCGTTTGTAACTATTCTCCTGACAACAAATTTCTGTTGTCTTTTGCAATAATTCAAAGGCTACTAAATATGACAATTTAAGACTAAAAATATAATTAACTAGTTAAACACTAACACTATGTATTTATTTTTTTATTACTGATTATTTATTTCGAATATTTATGTCAGTATTTATTTATATCACATTCAACTGTCCGACTTACCGACCTCCACAGCGTCTATATACTCAATAGTCTCAACACCGTCTATATATTCAACTGCCCGGACAGAATTCACTCATTTCACCTCACTGTGTATTTATATTGTAACGTTTTTTACTTCCTTGTACAAAGTAAAGGAAGTATTGTATTCGCGAAAAATTTCGGTTTTCAGATTTCAACGAAATATCCATTTTGACCATCCATTCTGACTAATTTCGTCCTGACGTCTGTACGTACGTACGTATCTCGCATAACTCAAAAACGGTAAGCCGTAGAAAGTTGAAATTTTGTATTTAGGACTTCTATAACATCTAGTTGTGCACCTCCCTTTTTGGTCATTACATAATTTCCGGAAATGGTACTTTATTTGAAGCCTATAGTAGATTTTAATGAAAAACTATATTAAAATATAATCCAAAACTTTTCAAATTTAGAATATAAGACTTTTATATCATTTGGAATAACATAGCAGATTTTGGTTAAAACAGGCTAACCGGAAGTGGCATATTACCTGAAGTTGTTAACAGTTTTTCTTGAATAAAATGGTTTCATTTTGATTTTAGAAATAAATGCTTCAAATAAGAGTTTTAGAGAATTAAATTCTGCGTCTAGCACATCAAGTATTATATTAAATTAGCTCTTTGTATAAGCGAGATATGTAAATTTAAAACTTATATACTTTTTGGTTTTTGTAATGAAGCTTGCTATGGATTAGGATAAAAAAGAACAAAAAAATAAAAAATAGATATTAATGTCAAAATACGTCAAATACGTGCTATTTTATAATTGAGTCTATACTTCATATTAGTCTTGCGTACAAGGAAGTCGTGTGGTGCTCACATCAGATTTTTTAAAATTTATTTGAGTGAAGTGTAAATTTTTGACAATTATTATTAATTAAAATAAAAGTTTATTAAACTATAATGAAAATTATTATTACTAATATTAAACAATTATTAAAAACTAATTAAGACTAAAATTATAATTAACTAGATAACACTAACACTATTTATTTATTTAACCAAGTAACACTACTATTTATTTCCACGATATTACTAATTATTTATTTCGAATATTTATGTCACTTTTTTATTTATTTGACCAATTAACTGTCCGCCTACCGACCTCCACAGCGTCTATATACTCAACTGACACAACAGTGTCTGTATATTCAACTGCTCGGACAGAAGTCACACTTATCACCTCACTATCCGTCTATTTATGTAACTAACAGTCTAACTTCTACAGCTTCAGTATCACCGACTGTCCGTATGTCACAATTCTTCAACACCACTGCCAAGTATTCACTTCCACTTGCCGTTACTGTACCCGTATACCTAGCTTCCCAATACTCTTCTATACCACCGAGTATTCACATCCACATCTATCCCAGTTAACGAGTATAGTTCGTCTAGGGATCATTTTCCGAAGACTCGTTATCGTTTTATTACGGCAGTACAATAGAGGGTCCCAATAGCCTGGCATGTGCCAGGGCTGTAATGAAAAATTTGAGTAGGGGTTTGAAATATTTCATTTCACACATTTTACTTTCCAAAATAGTAAAAAAAAAAATGTTTAATATTTAACTGTTTTAAAAAATATATTGTACAATCAGATTTCCGTGACCACCCAGGAGGTACTGATTGCGGACCGTCAATCTTTGTTCATAGTGGCGATTTCCCCAAGAGGCATATAACCACATGTCATTTAAAAAAATATATGAATATTTATTCGGACATAGTGCACTCGTCCTCGTCTTCAGAATTGTTATCGGACATATCTGAATCCCTTAAAGATATAATTAATGGATTCACGTCTTTGTAAAGTGATACAAATTTATTTTCTTCTTTTATAATATGTTGAATACAGTTATTCCATTGTTGCTGGCCAATATTTTCAACTTCTTCCCTGATTAATTGAACTACACTAGAATTTAATTGTGGTGATACATTTTTTGATCTAACATTGTTTTTTAGTTGGCTCCAAACTTATAACTTCCCGAATCCTCCACTCGACACTATACTGCATACGGTCACCACGATACTGCTGTGCTTCACTAACACTCTATGAGAATGTCTCTATATGTCTCTTCATGTAACTAACTCTCGAGCATGGCTGCGTCTCTTTTATATAGCTGCCATTACCTTCTAGAAAGCTCTAGAATGTTCGACACACTTTTCATCTCATTATCTGTCTATTTATGTAACTCTCTCTCTCTCTCTCTACCACAGACTCAGTATCACCGACTGTCCGTATGCCACAATTCTTCATCACCACTGCCGAGTATCCACTTCCACTTGCCACTGTCCCCGTATACCTAGCTTCCCAATACTCTTCAATACTACAGAGTATTGATTTCCACAGTTATCCCGGTATACCAGTAACTTCCCGACTCGCCGTTACTGTCCTTGTACATTATAGCTTCCCAATACTCGTCAACACTACCGAGTATTCACATCCACAGCTATCCCAGTTAACCAGTAACTTCCCGAGTTCTCCAATCGACACTATACTGCATACACTCACCACGATACTGCTGTGTTTCACTAACACTCTATGTGAATGTCTCTATATGTCTCTCCATGTAACTAACTAACTCCCGAGCATGGCTGCGTCCCTTTTATACAGCTGCCATTAACTTCCAGAGAGTTCTAGAATATTCGACCGTATAATAACAATGAACACAATAGGTTCAGGCGACCGGAAGTAATTAAATGTCGCGGCTTGTTTGTTTACGTAGTCCGGCTGCTAGCGCGATTGCGTCATCGCTATACTTAGACGCTTGTTCAGCGCAGTAGCGGGGTTCACACGTTACACTTCTGCATAGTGTTGGCTATGGAAATGAAACAAAATCACGGGCAGATGTAATGACATTTTGCCTGCCCTAAATTCCTCTTACCTCACCGTCGTATTTAATATTATTTTGAAACATTTTGATGTTCACTGTTCATCTTTTAATCGTATATACAAGCTTACCCATTACATTGTAAGTTAAATAGTATTATTACCTTTATAAAAACCCTGATTAGTTCAGATTCTATTCGATAGATAGCGTCAATGTGCCTTGATAAATAGCAGTAAATAATACTAATCCAAGTGTGCCGGACATTCGCTGATCATCGGCTATTATCGGTAATGTTCGGCTCAAACATGGCGGAAGGAGGATCTTGAATTGAGGTTATGTCAGTCAACGGAACAATAAAAAACTGACGTGGCCAACAAATCTATATAGGTACATTTGTTTTTTAAAGATTTTAGCTCGTTCGAAAAATACCTTCAAATGTTATTTTTTCGTGATTTGTGTTATAAAAGTTAAAGACTATTAAATTTTCTACAAGCACAACTCCTTGGTTACACCGTCAAAAAACTAATGATTTGAAATGAATAATAATAACGTTTTAAAAAGAAAATAGTAAATAGAATCATAGTTACATGGAATGGATCTTAATACAGTTTCCAGCATAACTAAATATGTAAGTATGTATATTTAAATTAATAAAAATTAAATAGCGGGAGGTATTGTGTTGGCCACATCAGATTTTTACCTTCCGTCACCTTTAGGTAAGGAAGGTATTGTCTTTGGTCAAAAAATTCGATGATGAGTTTTTAATGAATAATGGGTGTATTCCAAACACAATCCGTTAAAATATATTCTGTAAACGGATTCCGTTAAAATATTTCTTATTAACGGATTCTGCAAAAAATTCTATTCACAATATGACATTTAAACGGATCCGTTAAAATTAATATAATAAACGGATCCGTTTGCTACTGTAGGTCAGTGTTGTCAAATTGTAAATGTCAACATATTTATATTTTGATAATAACAAAATATATTAAGATCTAAACAGATATTTGTGATACATAAATTTAGAGATACTATTTTGTAATAAATTTATATCAAGAAATAATCATAATAAGAATATATTCTTTAAAATAAACTTTGGAATATTGGTAGATACTTTGTTGTAATAAATGTCAAAATTGTCAGTTTCATAACCTTTTGATATTATTGTAAATTTGGAAAAAAATGGGCATAAAACAAAAAAATCTATAAAATCATAATTCGTTACATATTAAGCGCAGATAAAGTAATAATGAAGAAGACCCCCAACATTTATCTTGAAATTATAGACACCACCAAGCTAATCTACAGTATCGAGAAAATAAACATACGCGGAGCCACAATTAAATATAGGCGCATACACTTTAAAAACTACACAAATTATAAAACACACATTATGAGCTTGATTTTTAATTCTTCGCAAATATTAATGAAATTTTCGCCATTAGATTCATTCATCTAATCAGTATTCTTCGAATATAATCAAAATATCCATTGTTGTAATCAAAATATTCTTTGTTGCAATAAAAATATCCTTGTTCTAATCAATAATTAAAATTAAAGGCACTAATAACACATTTGTGTCTTGGGCCCCTGAAGATTAAATGCAGTCCTGAAAATATTCAAATATTTTTAAAATATTAGGTAAAGTTCAAAATGTACAATGTAGAGTAAAATATATGCTCGTTTCATTAGAGAAAGCATTTTTATTTTTTTTGAGAACGATAAATGGATAATTGTTTATTGTTAAATTCTTTTATCGATCCAATTTTTTATAGGTTATGTACGAGTATAATTTTGTTATAAAAATTATTTATTTCTACTTTCCTTTCAATTACATTCTATGAATCCAAGGGTCGGAGCATACAGTAAAGGATGATAACGCCATTCTCTGTGTATAAATTAAAATTTTCCTAATATTTATGTATTAAATCTCGTCCGTTTACAATTAACGGCTATGAAACATTCTCCGTTTAAATTTTATTTATAAACGGATAACATAAACGGATCTCCGTTTATATTATTAACGGATAGTGTCTTTAGAATAGCAAAATCTAGTTAAAGTTAACGGATATCTTAATTTTAACGGTCCGTTTATAAATAACGGAATGTCTTTAGAATACACCCATAAGCACGTTTTAGGGTCCCTAGAATACGATTTTACTATTTTTACGATGATGTCTGTATGGATGGATGTATGTAGGTCTGTATGTGTGTGTGACGATTTTTTCGGATCGCATAACTCCAATACCACCTTTCCAAAAATTATAATTTTTGCGTATTCCTTTTCTTTAGATCCATATGAAGAGTTGATTAGATTTTAGTTATAATTGGTCGACCAGTTTTTCTTGAAAAAATGCTGTTAAATATCACTTTTTCACATTTAATGTTACTATACATATTTAAGAATATTTTATTCTCCATACGATTTGATTATATTTTATACTTCATATTCAATGGATATAGAGTTAAAAAATTATAAAGAAATTAAATTGCACAAAGCAGCCAGCTGTATGGTAACATCTACTACATTAAGAAAAATCTGATTGACAAATGTCAGTGTCAGAGTGCAATTTACATAATATGTTTGAGTTATAATTTTACTGGAAATATATAGAATCTTGTAAGAAACTTTCTGTATGGAATTTGTACAAAATACATGGAACTGACGGAAGGTAATGTACTGGAAATATTGAATCATTTTCAAAAAACTTTCTGTGTGGAATTTATACAAAATACATAGAACTGACGGAAGGTAATGTGCTGGCCACATCAGATTTTTTAAAAAAGTAATTACAAATAACGAAATATGTATGTTAAATAAAAATTATAAATACAATTTATGTTTGATTTAGATATTATAATGGTTGTACAATATTGTTCTGTGTCGTCCTGCGAGAACCACTCGTTGAGAAGTAAAAATAATTTTTTTTTTCGTATTCTTATGGCTCAAGATGTATCTATAAGGGAAAGATGGTATAAGGCAATAAATACTCTAAAACTTTGTGAAGACTTACTCTTGCTTATGTAATGACATAAACGTCAAATGTAGTTCCATTTTAACTCGGTAGGCGACACTACGATCGCAAAATTATGACGTCATTTGAAATTTATGTAGGTAAAGTTTAAAAAATTATTTCTGTAAATATCTTAAACATAAAAGTTATAGTTAACGTTTAAAAAGTAAATGAAATTTAAAAATAGGCCTCTAGGCTCAGTAGCAGTTTATACGCTTAAAAAATTAACTGTAGTCGTTTTATAGTTTTATGTGGATATGTCGAGTTTGGGAGACACCAACCATACGTTGTATTCAATGGGAAAAATATAAGTAACTCTTCGTTACGAAATTAAAGTGGGGTTAAAGTTCACTTTAATTTTAGATGGAAGATACGCCAACGGCATTAAAATTACAGTGCTGCCAAAGTCGAATTTTTAGCCGCAAATTACTTTAATGTTAAGATGTTATTATTAAACTTACAAGCCAAGGTAATTATGCACATATACTGAATATAAGAAATTTATTTTGATTTGAGTTACGATATGAGTTAATTGCGGGTTAAGAAATTATTTTTTAACCTTTTACATACAATATTTCATTAAGCGAGGGTTACGCTAGAATTATTAAGAATAAGATACATGGTGGTTCATATGCAGTGATTCACAAAAAAAAAAATCATTAAAAAAATTAATAATAGTCTTCTTCCGAAATTTCAGATCAAAATATTTAATTTATTTTGTCTCACTAGAGTATTATGGACTGTTTGTTGCTAGGATACGGTGTATATAAACATACCTATAACAACCGGGGCATTATATGAGAGCATAATAGTTCATAACGTCCTCATTATAATCCGATTATCGATTATGGACTTTAAATTAGAAATAATATGAACGGTATATAACAAAATTATTTTATTTTTAATTATAATTCATTACAATAATAATAAGGATTGATTACAACAATTAATACATTAATTGATTACAACAATTAGTATAATAAGAAAACAGCTTTGAAAGCACAACACAGATATCATTTTTAATTTAATTATAATACTTAAAATAGATTATGAAAAGGGCTATAAAAAGCAATTTACTTTCACCACACATGTAAATAGTAAGTACATCGAATTGCAGACTGCAATGTTTCGCATTGATTTTTGACGGATGACGAATTACTAATTTTTTTGGGGACGATATTTATCCACGTTTAAATTCATATTTGATATTATTTACCGTCACATGTGACACATCCAAAGCAGTACAAACTCTCTAAAATGTAATAATATTTAGAAATAAGTGCATAAGAAAAAAATAACTGAGATCTGTCATGTGAAAACGAACCTCAAAATATAAAACTTACGTCTACAGACAGGCCCGGATTACCCATAAGGCCAACCTAGGCCATGGCCTAGGGCGCAGGCACGGAGGGGGCGCACATCAAGTAGTTGGATAAATGGGAAAACGGAAAGCGATAACTGCCTGCAGTTATAGCCGTGCCAAATCTCAAGAGCTGTTGCGCAGAAAGCAAAACTCTATCTTTCTCTTTCTCTCTCCCCTGTTGTCTGACCTTTCTCTAGCTGTCTCTTTTCTTGATCTGCGCATTTCATAACTCGTCACATTTGGCACCACCTCTACTAGACGACATAAACAGTCACATTTGCTTTAATTATACAAAATCAGTATAGTAGAGTGATTGGTAAATCCTGATGAGCTATGACAGTTGTTGAAGATTATTTTAAATAATTCTAATATTTCTATACCGGGTGTCTATCTATGAATCTTAGCAAATACAATGGTAAAATTTTCATGACTGTAATTTCTGCCCTATGAATTTTAGAATAAAAGTATAAAACTGTTCAGAATTAAAAACTGCATCTAATAAGTCCAAAATTATTGTTTACATGCGTTTCATTTGAGAGATAGAGAAGCAAAATAAAATTTGTAATCTTTAGTTAGTTATAAAAAGATGGTAAGAGTATATTTGATGACTGATAATAGTAAGTATATTGGAAAACAAATTTCATAAGGCAATCTGTTAACCCACGAGTCCAACTTTGGAAAACGAGCCGCTTCGCGGTGCATAAGCATATTAAACCATCTTTTTCGGATTGTGTCAAAGCCAACTGTAACGTCGATAACTAGTAATTTAACTATCCCGAAAATAATTGGTTAAGAATAATTTTGAGAACATAATTAATAGATATTGAATCAAAATAAACAAATGATGATTTGTAATAAATTTTTTCATTTGTTTCTTAATAATTTCCAATATTTTCACCCCAATAAATTAATAATTCGTCTTTTATTCAAGTTTAAAACAAAAGAATGTAGACTTGTTATATATCATTGATAAGCTTATAAAATAAGCAAAAATATGAGACTATTTTCAACATAGGTTCCCATTTAAAAAATCATAAGTTTGTGTTATATCTCGAGAATCATTAAGTTTTCAAAAAATCTAATTACGCCATTTTATTCTATTTAAAAAGCGGTAAAAATTTTGTATAAACATTTTTACTCTAACTTTTATAATAAATAAGATATGAGATATTTTCAAAATGAGCGAAAAACGAGTTTTTGCCTGTAGCACAGAAACAAAAGAAGATCGAAATTTCCTGTGGTGACTATTAAACATTTCTGGGACAGTTGACCCTGGAATGTGCAAACGGTTTTGCTCTGTCATTAATAATAACCGAGATACCTTAAAAAAAACATCTAAAATTCTAAAGTCCAAAATTATTGTTTACATGCGTTTCATTTGAGAGATAGAGAAGCAAAATAATATATATATATATATATATATATAATCTCCTATGTACACCTTTAAAACAGACACACGGTATATGTATGTATATATATATATATATATATATATATATATATATATATATATATATATATATATATATATATATATATATATATATATATATATATATATATACATACATATACCGTGTGTCTGTTTTAAAGGTGTACATAGGAGATTAACATGGGAAATCAGTTTTTTGCAATTTCCTGCTCGCCTAATTATTTTAAGCAAAAATGCGTCAAATAAAAGTTTTAGAGCATAAAATTCTGCATCTAAATCATTAAATAGAATTACCTTTCCATGCATTGTAACGACAGAAATTAAATATAAAAATATCGAAAATTACGTTGAAAATATCGACAGCCATGGAATTGAACAAAAAATTAATAAATGCTTGACGTTTTATCTGTCACAACGTAAGTTAACTTATTTGACGTTTCTGCCAATTTGATTTTGTCTCTAGTTTTATTGTCTGAAATGATTAAAAAATGAACATTCATACGAATGAAGAGCTAAATTCGTGACAAAATTTGAAAAGACTGCTAATGTGTCTTCAAAATATACACGTGAGCCGCGTAATCCGAATATAGGACGAGCAGAACATGCGTTACTCTAAAGAAGAGTGTTAGGAATGATAAGTGTAGACCCCTTCTGTAGTACTAAGGTAGATGTATTGGAAATGAGTTGAGAGTACATAATAGCATCATATATAATTTTGTTGAATTTTTGATATATTTATATTATTCAAAACTATATTTTCTTAACTTTATTAATTTTATATTTCTATTATTGGCATGATTAAAGATATTTGTTCAAATCAAATTGTCAGAAACGTCAAATAAGTTAACCTATGTCGTGACAGATAATACGCCAAGCATTTATTTATTTTTTGTTCAATTCCATGGCTGTCGATATTTTTAACGTAATTATTGACATTTTCATATTTAATTTCTGTCGTTATAAAGCATGTAAAGGTAATTCTGTTTATTGTTTTAGATGTAGAATTTTATACCCTAAAACTTTTATTTGGCGCATTTTTGCTTAAAATCATTCGGCGAGCAGGAAATTGCCAAAAACTGATTTCCCATGTTAATCTCCTATGTACACCTTTAAAATAGACACACGGTATATATATATATATATATATATATATATATATATATATATATATATATATATATTATTATTATTATTATTATTATTATTATTATTATTATTATTATTATTATTATATCTGTGTACAAAAGCAGATTGGCACACTCAGCAATGGGTAATAAGCCGTGATGATATATTTATATTTATTTTATTTATTTAAAATGAGACAGCCTGTACAGTGACATTTTCACAGGGTAACAGGACGACTGTAATGACGCTGACGTCACAACATGGCGATCGTTTTACGCTAAAAACTTTAATTATTATAGGTATAAAAATACAAAATATATAACAATTTTTATTTCGTTTTCATTTATTTATATTCAAAATTCACATGACATGTAATTTCTAAAAAATCGAAGACTTGGACGGGCCCATTCCGAAAGATAATAGACTGTATTTTACAGTTACTTTTTTTCATAGATCACGTTTCGCAAAAAATGAGGTTAGCAATTAGTCTAAATTGTTTGAAGAATCCACAAAATGAATCTTGTTTAATACTAATCACCCAACTGTTATTCCAAAATCATGAAGAATCCATACCGCAGAAAAAAAAACAAAGCATACGCAAGTTAATGATCGAAGTACAGCAAAAAACTTGGTAATATTTCGAAGAACATGTGTATTTACCGTCTGACCAGACGAGCCGTTGTTCTCACCATTTCGAGGTCAAAGTTCAAGCCCGGCTCACGAAAACCACGCCCACGCACGCAACACACGCCCACATAGCGAAAACGCCCGACTGGGGGCGACGGTGCACGAAGGAATGACATTTATTATAGGGGTAGATGACGTTTCACAACTGCAAAAAAAAATCTGATGTGGCCAGCACATAACCTCTCGCCAGATATTTTACCTGGTTGTACGCATAAAACGAAAAATATTTTTAAATACAAATACATATGTTCATGTCTCACTACAAAATAATTCTCACATATATTTGCGAAATCTATGGGATATTTTATTATTATTTTCTTTATAAGTATTCAATATCCTGAATTTTTTTTTCTACTTGCCTTTTCTTTTTCTTTATATTCGTAATTTTTTCGCAAATTCCTCTTATATTCTTTTTTACGTATATTCTTTTACGTTGTTGACTTTTTTTTATTTTCATAATCTTCATAGTAATGTACAAACATTTTTGACAGCGGCATACAAATATTTTTGACAGTGACATTTATGTGTCAATTACAAACATTTGAATTTCTTGCCTTGAAGTAGTTTGATTTGAGAATTTTTACATCAAATTATTTTATATGTATTTCTTTATCTCTAAATCTATAGAAGATATAATAATGAATTTATATTTATCGCATAAAGAATTTAACATTCTTTAATATAAGTATTTACATAAATTTTCGATAAATAATATTTAGATGATTTTTTTCTTGTAACTACTACTTCCGGTTGTCCAATTGTTACCAAAACTTAATCAACTCTTCCCATTATTGTTAGATTGAGGAATCCGTAGTTAAAAATGTCTTAAGTCTTATAGTATTTGAGTTATCGTGAATCCAACATCCACACACACATACACACACACACACACACACACACACACACACACACACACACACACACACACACACACACACACACACACACACACACATACGGACATCATCGTAAAAATGTTATAATCGGATTCTAGGGACCTTAAAACGTGCTTATTCACTAAAATCTGGATATGCGATTTTTAGCATGAATTCAATACCTCTCTTAGCGAGAGGTAAAAAGGAAGGTGGAGCAGTGGAATAAGATACGAGTCAGATTTTTTTGAATTTTATTTAAGAATATGTCAAAAATTATAAATCCTTTCACTTATTATAAATTCCCAACCATTTTTTAAATGCTTTCAAAATTAATCGTGAATTGCAGCATCAATCTTTTCTTCAAATAAAAAAAATAAATGTTATTTCACAACTTAATTTCAAACGATATATAAATAATTATAAATAATATTTTAAAATCTAGCGCGACCCTCGTACGCCCTTTGTTCTTTTCGTCCTTAGATCATCCTCAATCGATTCCTGTCGAAAAATACAGCGCCCCCTCTGAGGATATAGTTTAGCTACGGCCCTGGTAACAATACGCCAAATTATTTATATACCGAGTGTGTACTTTTTTATAGACCATGTTCATATGCCTGTAAATTCTACCCTATTAATTTTAGAACTAAAGTGCAAATACAAAAAAAACTGCATCAAATGAACCTAAATTTATTGATACAAGAATATAACGCATTAGTCACGTGACATGTTTTCCGCCACTCAACATACAGAATCTCCCTAGTTCATTGTCTATCACAGCGATGGTAAAAAACAAAGAAATTATCACCTTATTTATATTCGTAACTAAGGGATTTGTTTTCTTTATTTGACATTGACAGTTAATTTTGAGTATAGAAATGAGCGATAATCGTTGGGTTGATATCAACAATGATGCAAATAATAAGATAATTGTCAAATTAACCATGTTGTAATACAATATATTAAAAGTTAGGTTAGCAGCACACACAATGTGTTACAAAAATTCATTATATTCTCTCATTAAATATAAGCTCGTGATATGATAAATAATCGAAGATATTGCTCTTGAAACCGATGCAGCACATTTCGACCTACTGCTTCCAGCCTCAATTTTCTTTGCTTCGCATATTTTGGCATATTTATAAATTCTATAGTAGGTTTGTTCCTAGCGCATTCTTGCAAGTATACACAATACTATACTGTAAATTACTCATTTTATATTGAATTTTGTCTAACACGAACCAAACTCAAAAATTTGACATTTGTTTGACAACTTTGACAATATATTTATCATAACACTTGTAACAAAACACAAAGAATTGACACTATAAGGGACCAATTGGAGCCGATGAAGATGTATGTATTGTGACGTCACATTCTGTTTTAGATCACGTGACTTTTTCGAAATATTATCCAAATTTCAAAAATTAATTGTAAAATATCTAATAGATATTTGGTGATATTTTCAAATTTGAGGCTGTTTAAATAATAATATCTTTTTAAATTTAATACTTAGAAGGCATATAAAAATTCTTGCAACAACCTTATTATCGTATATTTATATTAGTATTTTAATGATAACGTATGTCGGTTCTCTCTACTTATGGCGGAGTGACGTTGACGTCACATCTTTCGCGCCAAAACTTTAATAATCATTTTAGACGTTATTGAAAAACATTTCCACAAAACAAAAAATACGGCGTATCTATTTTTAAATTCTTAATAACATAAAAAATTCAAAAAATGTTGGGTCGGCCCAAAACCCAGAAAGCTCAATAAAACCCATTGTGTCGTTTTTTTAATCCTGAGACTTTGCTAGCGTTGTTCCAAGTAATTTTTAGAAGACTTAAAAAGTGTCAAATTAATTTCTGCTATTCTGGTGACTTACAAAACTGCCAACATCGACGGTGGGTAAACGTTATAATGCTTGAATTATATATTTTAACCTGTTGCAAAAATCGATTCATTTTCATTTGTTTTGTTGTTTCCTACAACAGATCTTTAAAGTGTTCATCTACAACCCACGGTTAAAGTAATTTTCTCTTAGACAAGATAATTGGCTGATTCTTAGACACAGAAAGAGCTAAGGATAAACTCTTATAGTTGAAGCATTGTGTACCATATGGTTTTCTACAGATTTCATTATATTTTTTTAAACACTGTTAAATATCATTTTTCTATGTTTAATGTTATTATAAATATTAAAGAATATTTTATTCACAATACGATTTGATTACATTTTATACTTCATATTCAATGAATATAGAGTTAAAAAATGATAAAGAAATTAAATTTTATAACGCAGCTAGCTATGCTATAACCATGGAAACATCTACTATATTAAGAAAATTCTGATTGACAGATGTCAGTGTCAAGTGCAATTGACATAGTATGTTTGTGTTATAATTTTACTGGAAATATAGAAACTTTCTGTATGAAATTTGTACAAAATACATAGAACTGACTTAAGGTAGTGTACTAGAAATATTGAATCTTTTGCAAGAAATTTTCTGTGTGGAATATGTACAAAGTACATAAAACTGACGGAAGGTAATGTGCTGGTCACATCAGATTTTTGGTTTTTGTAATAAATCTTGCTATGGATTTAGACAAAAAAGTACAAAAAAAAATAAAAAAAATTAATGTGAATGTCAAATTACGTCAAATACACGAAATTTTATAATTGGGTCTATATTTCATGTTGGTTTTGCGTAGAAGGTAGTCGTGTGGTGTCCACATCAGATTTTTATTTAAGTTAATCGACTTCGTATCTCTCTCATAATTCTCTACACAGGGGCGCGCCGTCACAGGGTGCGATGTGTGCGTCGCACACGGGCGACACTTGGTTAGGGGCGACACGGCGAGCAAAATTGTAATAAGACTTAAGTTTTTTAATTTAATATATCCGTTTTTCGAGGCTCACATTGGGATCTCGTAAACCACAAAAGATACGAAGTCGATTAAATTAGGGCAAAGTTGCCCCATTAGTAGACTATTTTAAAGATGTTTTTGTTTTTCCCGAAAAATGCATATACAAATGGCTACTGTACAAAACTCCAAATGGCGTGATTTAGTACCTCGTTTAGACCGTTGTTAAAAATTCAAATCCCGGCATGAACGCGGGACCGTTGTTGAATAGCTTACTAAGGTTGCTTTTATATTACTCTAAAGAGAACAACAATAACCTCACCTAACGCATAATACTTGACCCGGGTTTTCCAAGCCTGAGTTTGGGCGATAGGTTGGGTAATGTTGAGGTATATTTAAAGAAATTGCGAAAACCATGTCAATTTGAGATATTAATTTTTTGAACACGGTCCCGCGTTCGGTACTCTAGCCACTTCCTTTTATATTCACAAATAACTTCCAAATATGAAATTTTATGGAATTTTGGTTTGCACGTCTTTAAGGACCCTTTTTTATTACCTCTCGCTAAGAGAGGTATTGTATTCATGCTAAAAATCGCATATCCAGATTTTAATGAATAAGCACGTTTTAAGGTCCCTAGTATCCGATTATAACATTTTTACGATGATGTCCGTATGTGTGTGTGTGTGTGTGTGGGGATGTGTGTGTGGGTGTGTGGATGTTGGATTCACTATATCTCAAATACTATGAGACTTAAGACATTTTTAACTACGGATTCCTCAATCTAACAATAATGGGAAGAGTCCAGTCAGTTTTGGTAACAATTGGACAACCGGAAGTAGTAGTTACAAGAAAAAAATCGTCTAAATATTATTTATCGAAAAATTATGTAAATACTTATATTAAAGAACGTTAAATTCTTTATTCGATAAATATAAATTCATTATTATAGCTTCTATAGAAATAGAGATAAAGAAAGGCATATAAAATAATTTGATGTAAAAAATCTCAGATCAAACTACTACAAGGCAAGAAATTCAAATGTTTGTAATTGACACATTAATGTCACTGTCAAAAATATTTGTATGCCTCTGTCAACAATATTTGTATATTATTATGAAGATTATGAAAATAAAAAAAATCAACAACGCAAAAGAATATACGTAAAAAAGAATATAAAAGGAATTTGCGAAAAAATGACGAATATAAAGAAAAACAAAAGGAAAGTAGAAAAAGAAAATTTCAGTATATTGAATATAAAGAAAATGTAAGTATTGTACATAATTTATTTTAAAATATCCCATAGATTTTGCAAATATATGTAAGAATTATTTTGTAGTGAGACATGAATATATGTATTTGTATTTAAAAATATTTTTCGTTTAATGCGTACAACCAGATAAAATATCTGGCGAGAGGTTATGTGTTGGCCACATCAGATTTTTTTCCTTCAAACGACGATGCTCAGATTTTTTATCACTATTATATTTCAAGTAATGGGGTCCAATTTATAATTTCCATAGTCGCAAAATTATACCATTGAAAGAGAGTTTATTTTAGCTTTCCAAGGATGTATTTGTTTCAAGCAGAAAATGCGAGGATTCTTAATTTTATAGGCTGTCCAAGTTAACGTGTTCACATACTTGTTGCCACATTAGAAGACCATTTTAGTGGTGTCGTTATTTGAGAAAAAATCCGTAGGTCACTAGATATAGGCAAAAATGTAAATTTTGCAATTGTTTTGTAAATACACACTTTCCAAATATGAAATAGTACTAGATTTTAGGTTGCACCTACATATCAAACACATATTATGTAGGACGTTCATATAACTTATATTAGTCCATAATAGACAAACCTACCTTTACCCTACATACATTATACTGCTTTATTAATTTGCACATCCATCAGTATTGAAGATAAAGGTCAAATCATACATCATCACCAAAAAATAAAAATAAAATAAAAATCGTTCTTTTAGCTATTCTGCATTTTTCCCACGAATATTCAAAACAATTACCGATCGCGAGTCACGACAAAAGACGGTCGGGAGTGGGGGGCCAATCAAAATGAAGCTAAGATAACATTTCGCGCCTTAGATCCATTTGAAGAGTAGATCTTCATGGATTAAGAGCTAGAAATATAATGTTGAATATCGTATAAGTTTGAAATGATTTCAGTGCTGTGCTTATTAAATATGTTGCAGTAAGTCTGTAATATTGTAGTGTATTTGATGTTCTATTTTGGATTTAAATTAATGTAAGTATTTTATAATATTATAATACTAAAGTATCGTTAGAATTATCGGGAATAATACACATAGTTCATATTGTTTTCAATTTTATTTAACATATATTTAAAATAGTTCTCTTCAGCTATAATACACTCAACCATTCTTTCCGTCCGCTTCTTAAAAGCTTCCAACCAATCATCGTTTGGATACAGGGGCGCTCTGTGCTCTGTGCAGGTGGGCAGATTGTGCCCCGCACACAGGCGCCTGACCATGAGGGGCGCCATTTCAAGACGGTGTATAACCGATATTTTTCTATCATTGTTATATTGAAATAATAATTGTGAATATGTTGATTACAACAAAGAATATTTTGATTATAGCTCAAGAATATTGATTGCAAGAATGAAACCAACAATGAATTTAGTAGAAAATTGTAAATTAATTGTCCTAATAAACGGATAATTTTCTGGCATTGTTATATTGCAAGCTATAACTGTAAAATTGTTGATTACAACAATCGATTTTGATTATAAACTAATAATATTAATTACAAGAATGAATTTAACAAAGGAAATTTCATTACCTAATTATTTAAATATAGTAAATTTCGAATAATCAAAAGTATAGTTTAAACTTTAAAGCGGGTGTTATTTTGCAAATTATGTATATGTATATTAGAGGGGGGGGGCTAAAATATAACAGCAAAAAGGCGCCTTTTACCCACAGAGCGGCATAATTTAAAATGCTTTCAAACTAATTTATATGGGCATAAAAACTGACAAAGCTGGTGATTTACAAACTGCCAAAACTGTCACTTAATTACTTAAAAACATGATTTTAAAATACTCTAGTTAATTCAATATTTTAACAATACTGTAAAAAATTAATTAACAAAGTTCTAACTAACTTTCGCTACTATAAGGGCTGTTTAAACTTTATCTTCTATTTGATACTTTATATTAAAATTAAAGTTGCTTTCGTTGTCATAATAATAGTGCACAATAAAACTCAGTAGGCTATGAATGGAGAAACGTATGTCTGACTATTATTCAATTCAAAATTCAAATTGGCAAAATTGATCTTGAAATGTAATTTTAAGGAGAAAAGATAATAAACAAGGATACAGTATATTGCCATTCGTCGTTTTCTAATTTATTTCCATTTCTAAAATGAGACTGAAGAAGAAAAACCTTTGATTTCTTTAGATAACATTTTTGACAATATCTCGTGTCAAAATGACAATTAATAGTCTACTCCGAGTTAGGGTAATTTTTGAACACGCTGTATAAATCTAGCATGTATGTGAGCACTGCAGCAATACTTTAAAATAAAGATATACATAGGCCTGTTTTACGAGGGCACTATTATAATAAAGGCGCTTTTACATTGTTTTCTTATGAGGCCAAAAGCACAAAAACATTATGTCATTTGAAATGCTCTTGGCAAAGTTTTGACTTCTCCGATTGGCTGAAATTGGAGACATGAGTCGAGCGCCATCTACTGAACCGGCTAAATGGAACAAAGCATAATTTAAATATACATACTTACATATTTATTTACTTATGCTGGAAACTGTATTAAGTTCCATTCCATGAACTATGGTCCTATTTGCTATTTTCTTTTCAGAACGTTACTAGTATTATTTGAAATGATTAGTTCTTTCACAGTAACATTTATTTGTCAGTTTCATACATTTGAGATTATGAACTGTGTGTAACCAAGGAGTTGTGTTTGTTTAAAGCGTAGGCTCCGGGATTTAAATTATAGATAATTTTATAAATTTATCCATATAATATATAGAAAAAGTATTAATGCAAACCTGTAGAAAATTTAATAATCATTAATTTTTATAATAACACAAATCTTGAAAAAATAACATTTAACGGTATTTTTCGAAGAAAAACTATTTTGATCTTCATGTGAAGTGCTATTTCCGGGTATCTGATATACACCAAAATCTAATGGCTTCTTTCCACATTACAGTAAGGTAGAAATACAAGGTTTAATTTTTTTTTTTAATGATAGTATTTGAGTTTGAGCGAAGGATCCAATCATACACATGTACACACACACAGACATCATCGTGAAAATGTTAAAAGTGGATTCTAGGGACCTTAAAAGGTGATCATTTACCAAAATCTCGATATGCAATTTTTAGCACGATCCCTATACCCTTTTACCAAGGGTAACGGGAGGTAAAAAATGAACTAAGGTTTTTGCTAAGCGCTCAGCATTTGTTTGTGATTGTGTTTCAATTCCTTTGCTAATAAAGAAGCAACTTTTAGAAAATTTTAAATTCGATTTGCAACGTTACAAAATCTGATTGCTAAATTAGATGCAGAATTTAATTCTCCTAAACATTTATTTAAAGCATATTGTCTGAAATTAATAGGCCACTTTTGGGCAAGGAAAAACTGTTTTCCCACCTTTTGCGTTACACCTGGTACGTACCTACATTTGTTAGCTTATTTACTTTTGTGCCAACTCTAAATATTATTACAGTATAACGTAACACAGAAGTGCTTTCAGACCATGTAATGATCTTCTTTGATAATATCTGTATATTATGTATATACCTTAAGGCTCGAATAAATTTTAAACCGTGGTTAAATTCAGTAACTCAGTAGTTAAACGATGCTATATAGGTACCTAATATTTTTAAATATTGATGGTTCTATTAATTTAAATGGTCTCTTTTAAAAGTGTTTTGTAGATTAACATAGTACGAGGGTTATGCTAGAATAGGGATATTGCAAGAATTTTTATATGTATTCGAAGTACTAAATTTAAAAAAAAATACTGTTCCCTTAATAGCCTCAAATTTGTAATTTACACATAAATGTCACTGTAAAAAATATTTGCATGTCACTACAAAATAATTCTCACATATATTTTTGCAAAATGTATGGGATATTTTAATATAAATTATGTACAATACATACATTTTCTTTATATTCAATATCCTGAAATTTTCTTTTTCTACTTTCCTTTTCTTTTTCTTTATATTCGTCATTTTTTGCAAATTCCTTTTATATTCTTTTTTACGTATATTCTTTTGCGTTGTTGACTTTTTTTATTTTCATAATCTTCATAATAATGTACAAATATTTTTGACAAAGGCATACAAATATTTTTGACAGTGACATTTATGTATCAATTACAAACATTTGAATTTCTTGCCTTGTAGTAGTTTGATCTGAGATTTTTTACATCAAATTATTTTTTTATATTTTGCGTTCATATAATGAAGTCATTACGATACGCAATTGCTTATCGTAATGACCTTCATTTCGATACGCAATTTTTTGTTTTAGACGGTTGGTACTAGATGACGTTTCTTTAACCCATTTTTCCCTAATTTATTTTTAGTTAAATGACAATTCATTTTAAATGTCGAAATTATTATAATTTTTTTTATTTAGGGAAGATTATTTACATGAAAATGAACAAATGGTTACAAATATAATCACAAATTCAGTAAGTAAATGTTATTGTAGAATGCGCAAAATATAAAAAATAGTATAAAGAACTCATTTTATAAGACTTTCTTTCGCACTTGTCAATTAGAAAACTCGCTAACGCTCGTTTTCTAAATTTTGACGCGTGCGAAAAAAACATGTCTTATAAAACACGTTCTTTAATATACTATTATATGCATTTCTTTATCTCTAAATCTATAGAAGATATAATAATGAATTTATATTTATCGAATAAAGAATTTAACGTTCTTTAATATAAGTATTTACATAAATTTTCGATAAATAATATTTAGACGATTTTTTTCTTGTAACTACTACTTCGGGTTGTCCAATTATTACCAAAACTTAATAAACTCTTCCCATTATTGTTAGATTGAGGAATCCGTAGTTAAAAATGTCTTAATTCTTATAGTATTTGAGAAATCGTGAATCCAACATCCACACACACACACACACACACACACACACACACACACACACACACATACACACACACACACACGCGCACGCACGCACGCACGCACGCACACACACACACACACACACACACACACACACACATCATCGTAAAAATGTTATAATCGGATTCTAGGCACCTTAAAACGTGCTTATTCACTAAAATCTGGATATGCGATTTTTAGCATGAATACAATACCTCTCTTAGCGAGAGGTAAAAAAAGTCAACAACGCAAAAGAATATACGTAAAAAAGAATATAAAGTACATCAGATTTTTTTAACTTGTAAAAAGGGAGAATCGAACCCTCGATTTCATATTTACTAAGCCAGCACTCTGCCTCTGCTCGTTTTGCTATCGTCATCTCTCTAGATATAAGAACTTAATAATGTCTATAATCAGTTCTTATGGGGAAAATAGAGTAATGTTGCACTTATTTAAATCTCATTACATTCTGTAATGAATTTTCGCAAAGCTGCAAAACCGTTAGCAGCATACTTTGTACTTATTTGTTTATTTATTTACATAGTTCTCATATTTTGTAATACGGTTTCCATTAAAATAGTTTTAGTTAATTATTACTTATATTTTTCTTTGTAAATATAACATCACGGCTCAGTACCCACTTCTGGGTGTTTCAATCTGTTTTTATTCGCATTTGCATTGCCTCTGGGTTCGAATCCAACTAAGGCATGGATGTGTGTGAATATGAACCCACTCTGTAATTGGGATTTAATCCTGTTGAGGGGTTTAAAAAAAGGTAGTTACTTGGATTAGATTAGACAATATTTTAAGAAATGTACTGTCAAAATTAGAGTAAAATTCGCTAATACAAAAAACTAATGGTGCTATTCTGTACCGTTCTATAAGCTCTATAGACTCTGTAAGTAACCAACGTTACAGGATGTAAGCAAATTGCTATTCTGTAACTATGTTACAGTACTGTAAGCGTTACAGAGTTATAGAAATTTCTATAAATCTTACAGCGCCAAAATCTTGACTGTAAAGTATTTACAGAGCATATTGAAACGTCAAAAATATATTTTAAACGTCAAATATATATTATATATAAAAAAATTAAACAAGTATGGAAATTAAAAGCAAAAGTTAACAATTTTTATTATATCTATTATTAAATGAAAGTCATAGAAGGTAATTATACATCCTACCAATTCTTATAGAAATTTATGTTTAAAAAATATTTTGGCATGAAAATAGAGAAGATTTTTCCAGACTTATCAAAATCCATTCAGATCAGTATACCAGCTAATAAATTACATTACTAATTAAGAAATGTTTTTAAACAAACTCATTGTAAAACTTTAATTAAAGTGACTTTTTTTTCTTTAATATAAAGTTGAATAATTTTAAATAGCTATACTTAAGAATTTGTCATAATTATTGATTCAAAGCTAAAGACAAGGGCAGTTTCCGCCAGTATAGATAATTTGAAGAAAATCCTACCTACTTGTACGAAGTACGAGTACAGATTAATGGTAGAGAACTGTTCACAGTTTCATAGAATAATTGAAACAGTCATTAAATGATGACTGCATAATTAATATTAATAGATCACACTAGCGAGGAGAATAGAATACAAAAATTAAAACACAAGAGATAAAAAAAAATTATTAACAATGATAAGCATTGATTACAACAATGACAAAAATTTATTACCTGAAAAAATCAAAACATAACGTACTTTGATTCAATAATTATATATTTCATTTAATCGTAAATCTATAGGTACCGTGTGTCTATCTTAAAGGTGTACATAGGAGATTAACATGGGAAATCAGTTTTTTGCAATTTCCTGCTCGCCTAATTATTTTAAGCAAAAACGCGTCAAATAAAAATTTTAGGGCGTAAAATTCTGCATCTAAATCAATAAACAGAATTACATTTACATGCTTTGTAACGACAGAAATTAATTATGAAAATGTCGAAAATTACGTTGAAAATATCGACAGCCATGGAATTGAACAAAAAATGAATAAATGCTTGACGTTTTATCAAATTATCAGAAACGTCAAATAAGTTAACTTTCGTTGTGACAGATAAAAAGTCAAGCATTTATTTATTTTTTGTTCAATTCCATGGCTGTCGATATTTTCAACGTAATTTTCGACATTTTCATAATTAATTTCTGTCGTTACAAAGCATGTAAAGGTAATTATGTTTATTGATTTAGATGCAGAATTTTATGTCCTAAAACTTTTATTTGACGCGTTTTTGCTTAAAATAATTAGGCGTGTAGGAAATTGCAAAAAACTGATTTCCCATGTTAATCTCCTATGTACACTTTTAAAACAGACATACGGTATATTACGTATGTGTAAATCTGATGTATTTATAGAAATTAATAATAATGAAAAAATCGTGATGGAATCTATTACTTATTCAACTACATAAATATATTATGGAATATGTATCTTTGAACCAACATACCTACCATTTTATGGTGTATTATGTGTATAACAATCGTTTCTATTTCATATTTTTTTTTAGAATGTCTACAAAATTACTGTCAAATATACTGTAGCATATTTGACAGCTAGACAGGAATGAAGTTAGGCATTCTATAAGAATAACTCTGTAGCGAGACTTGTTATAGAGGGAGTTACAGAATAGGTAATTTTACTACTATGTAAGCAGTCGTCTTACAGAGCTCTATAGCTTATAGAGTCTATAGAGTTACAGTCTTACAGAGCAAAGTTACAGAATTGCACCACTTCTTTTTTGTAACTAGGGCTGAAAATGGCGGGAGGTATTGTGTTGGCCACACCAGATTTTTTAATATTCTTTTGTCTAGCTTGCAAGTACCCTATTTTAATGTACAGCTTAAAATTATTGTTGTTAATTTGCCTAGCGTAGAAGTAGCCTATTTTCATGTGCAGTGTATTCCAAAGTTTACTGTACTTTCGATCGAAAAACGAACGTCATTTTTCAAAATGCAATTAGCACATAACTTGACATAGAAGAAGTCGCTGTTCAAGATGTCATATCCGCATTGTTTGACGATGTTTTCTATAGACTAGGCTAGTTTTTACACTAGTTCTGTTACGAGAAGTGATTTTACGTTATTACTGATCGGATTCATAATTAACTGTAGTAAGATACATGTCATGTTTTACTTTTACTATATGTCCCGTAATTTACAACATAAAATATGTTAACATTAGTTACTTTATTACTGTGTTTGATAACGTAACAAAAGTTTGAGAAAAAATATTTTATTGAAGGATGGACAAAAATGGTTGTTCCTATAGGCCAGGGATGGCGAACCTTTACGTATATCAACGTGCCATTTTTCTAAAAAAATGTTTAATGAGGTCATAGACGTGCCATCAAATAATTTTGACTTTGTGATTATTGGGAAAATAATAATAATAAATACTATCAACTCAAAACTCTTTATTTACTACAAAAAAATAGGAACATTTTGCAATGTTTCAATTATACGCGTAATTTAAATTAAAGTAAAATTAATGTGACTTCTGTTATTGCAGATTAGATGACAAATAACATATGTTAGGGTTGTAAGATGTTACTTTTAGCAGAATGCATGCTGAACTGGAGTCATCTGTCAAACGGTTTCTAACCGAGTCTTTAATGTTATTCATCTCTGAAAATAATGACTCGCAGGCATACATTGATGAAAATATTGTTAAAATAGCATGAGCCAGCTTTTCAAACAATTAAATGTGTCTGGTAACGCATTCCATTTTTCCAAAATTTTGTTATTAGCATTTTCACTTATATTACTTGTCAATCTTTCTGTTTCAATTAATTCTAACTCTTTCCTTGTTTCAATAAATTTTTGAATCCATATTGAACTAGACTGGAAATCAATCAGCTGCATTTCAAATTCTTCAATTTCCAACCAATCGAATTGGGACAAATTCAGTTTATCAAATGACGTCACATCAGGGTACATAATAAACTTGAGTATTTCCGATAATTCTTTGAACTGAGAAAATCTCGCTGAAAATTCCTTGATTGAAGAATCAATCACAGAAATAAATTCTGCAGTAACTTGGTCTTCGTCTGGTTTCTCATGTATTTCTAAATCGTTGATATATTTTTTCAAATTTGGAAAATACTTGTAGTTTCTTGTGATAATATCGTTCCTGAAAACTTGCAATTTAGTCTCAAAAGCGCGAATGAGATCTATCATGACGATAATTGTTTTATTTATGCCCTGAAACTTCATGTTTAACTTATTTAAATGTTGGCATTTGTCTGTAAAAAACATCAATTTTGAAAGCCACATAACATCCAACAACTGTGGGTATTCTTCAACTTTTCCCTCATTTTGCAGAAACAGTCTGATTTCTTCCAAGCAATCAACAAATCTTTGAAGTACGCACCCGAACATTCCGTAGCGTAGGGATCACTCGCGTTCGCTCGTCATATAATACCTACTTCACACTTTTTTTCGTAGTGCATCATAATGAATTTTGTGATCAGTGACGTGCCCAAAATATTGTGTCGCGTGCCATTGGTTCGCCATCCCTGCTATAGGCGATGTGCACATTTTGAGCGGCAGCGCCTCTAACGGCTACATTCGCATTTTTGATTACCGAATCAATTTTGACATTTCGAGAAAGTGATACAATTTACAATTTTATTTTGAGTTTTTGCTATTGTGCATGAATATTATACATCATAGTATATTGAAATGAATAAAGAAAATATTTAAAATGCTATATATGTGATGTGACAATCAAAAAAGTCAAAATACCAGCGAACGTACTGTGGCAGAAAACAGTGGCGTATTCAGCGGGGGGCTTAGAGGGCTTGAGCCCCCCCCCCTCTTAAAGTTCAATGAATTGAAAATATAATGTATAATCAGCCAAGTCTATTATTTGTATATCGGCCATGTGGCTTTCAAGATTTTTCATAATGACAATGACATATAATTTAAACATATAAGCCGCTTTCTTTTTATCCGAGTAGCACCCAGCTACCCTAACTTGTTCTTTTTAAAAGGGGATAAATGATCTTGTACTACCCATTTTCTTCGTCCCCGCCCCCGCGAAGCACCACCTTTGAAACAGGATCATATAGATCCTGAACTGATCCCGAATCTCAATGTTACGTCAATATGACTAACTGCTACGTGTTTTGTCTTTTCTGTAAGCATTGGACATTAAAATGAGATGAATAAAAGAAATTAATTAGTATGAAACGTTATATCATGTTTCAGTACCATAAGAAATCCATCCATATTTAAATACTCAAAGGTAAAAGAATTTAAAATGTCAAAATCAAATCACATATACAACAGACTATAACCACAAGCAAATTCAGCATATTATTATATTATAAATATAATGCTATATATGTTTTTATCTTTTACTTCTTATTTTAAAAAATATACTGTTCTTTTTAGGAGTATTTCAGTTCAGTTCAGTACGAGGTAAGATCAGTTCATTTTCCCCCTAAAAAGAAAGCGCAAATTTTTTTGTTGTTTATAAATTTTCCGTGACAAAATCTCTCATTATTCTATGATGCGTCCGTTATACATCTTAACGGCTGGCGGCCGTTAAGGACACCTTTTCACTTTTGCTTTTAGTTCTGTTAAATGCATATTCCTATGCTCACAGTGATTTTTTTTTATTAATAAAGAATGAACATACTGTCATCTTTTGTTTGGTTATATTTTCTACATTAATATTCTACAGTTAATCGTCCTTATTTTCAATTCAGACTATAATAATATAATAAAATATAAGTAATAGGTCCCTTACCATGAGTCCTGGATACGCCACTGGCAGAAAATATAATTTTTCTCATAATATGTGTGATTTCAGTAAACCATTTTATCATATTTAAATTTATATTATAATTTATAATATTAATTGAATGTTACACGATGCACAATACATGGAAATTGAGATTAAAAAGTTGGAAAACTTGAATGATTGTAAAGAAGAAAATTTCTACATATCACGATATCAGTGTATGATGTTAGCATCTTTCTTTTATATTCACAATAATTGAAGAAAATTCTTCATTGAAAATATACCAGGCTCTAAGTCGAATCAGTTGCACAAGCTCAGAAAAGAAAAGACAGGAAAAATACGAACCATGTGCATTCCTATCTTTAACATTAAAATTACATGTACAAAATCTATAATAAATTGACGAATTATGTTAAAAATAGATTTCTATTTCATACAACTGCAAGTATTATACAATTTTAAGACAATTTTCTGCTTCTTGTATTATATCTTGTTCAAATATTAACTTAAGAAACACATTTTTATATAATTCATTATTGCAATCAGACGACCATTGTTGGAATTTTATTCATACGATAAGTATATTTTACAATGAGAAAATATGTATACTTAAAATAATTTTTCTCGTTAGTAGAAGATATCTGTTGAAAAGTTATTTTCTTATACGTCTGTTCCTCATATAATCTTCTAGGAAATTTATAAAATTTGATACTTCAATCGGTAATTTTGTAAAAATTATTACATCCCCCACTGCATCACATAATATTTGACGTCCTATCATTCGCATTCATTGTGAATATTTTATCAAATAGAAATTGCAAAATTATTCTGACATAAAACATAACCTTGCTATGTTTCAATGAGTAACCATTTTGTCATTTTTGTCCGCTGTGGGGCTGTCCTTAAATTACGTAACGCAAAATTAGGAAATTTTTGATACTCCCTCCCCCCTTTGTAACGCACCCGTAACGCAAACATGAACCTCCCCCCTATATATTACGTAACGCAGTACTTGTCCCCCCCCCAATTTTTTTACTGGATATAAAAGTATATGGCCTCCTTAATATTCAGTTAAAATTTGAAACAGAAACTATTTAAATTAATGTACATAAAGATGAAAAATAACAGAACAGAACAGAAACTATTTAAATTAATGTACATAAAGATGAAAACTAACAGAACAGAACAGAAACTATTTAAATTAATGTACATAAAGATAAAAAATAATGTACTACTCTTGCCCTACGGCTTGTCACCCCAATTTCTTTACTGGATATAAAAGTATATGGCCTCATTAATATTCAGTTAAAATTTGAAACAGAAACTAATTAAATTAATGTACATAAAGATGAAAAAATAACAGCACAGAAATTAAAAGCATATGCATTTCCATATGCTTTTAACAAACTATTGAAAAGTTTTTCCTTATTAACACTACTTGAATTCATGTTTTAATATGAATTACATTACACGAATGAAAGACCACTGGCCCGAATTTGAACTGTGTCCGACATATTATGTTGACTGTTATTGAAAACAAACGACTGCCTGCATATACGAATTAGTACCGCGAAATTTGAATGTTTCAAAACTATTAAAGCAAGTTTAGCAATATTTTTTATATTTTATCGTTACGTAACGCACACATTAACCCTCCCCCGCCCCCTCGTAACGCTACTCTTGACCCCCCCTTGAAGCGTTACGTAATTTAAGGACAGCCCCTGTCGGCGATGACTACTTTTATGCACACCGCCTATACAACAAATACATTTATGATGTCATATTTATATAAAATGCTATCACGATTGTTGTCTAATTATTGTCGATCATAAGTCTCTTATAAAAAATCGAAGTGGGCGGGTCCAATAAATTATATGTTATAGATGATTTATCTGTTATACTGTCCACCTTTAAACATCTTGGGAACCGCTGAAACAAAACACAGTCGATCCATGGCTCACTCTGTTAATTACTAGTCTAGCGAACCGACCTTCGTATGGGAAATGTGTGCTCTATTGAAAATTGGTGTTGACCTCCCAGGACCGGACTCGAAAATTCCACATCGTGGGAAAATAAATCTAGCAGAAAACAGAAAATCACTTGCAGTTTTTTATACTGAATAATTACAAAAAATTCTGGTGTGGCCAACACAATACCTCCCACCATTTACAGCCCGAGTCACAAAAAAGATTAAGTTAATCCTTATTTTTGGATTAGCGAATTTTACTCTAATTTTGACAGTTTATTTCTTAAAATATAGTCTAATGTAATCCAAGTTACTACCTTTTTTTTAAACCCCTCAACAGGATTTAATCTCAATTACAGACTGGGTTCACATTCACACACATCCATGCCTTAGTGGGATTCGAATCTAGAGCCCTGAGGGCACTCATGACATGAGGCGTTGCTCTAACCATTGAGCCACCGGAGCTATAATAAAATGAAGATCAAATTTTAAATACCGGGATAGAATAGAATTCACTAATCCAAAAATGAGGATTAGCTTAAACATATTTGTGAATCGTTAATTTTTATTAATCTAAATACATACCTACATATTTACTTATGCTGGAAACTGTATTGAATTCCTTTTCTATTGTTCTATTTACTTTTTTCTTTTTAAAACGTTACTAATATTATTTTGAAATGATTAGTTCTTTGATAGTGACATTTAATTGTCAGATACATACATTTGAATAACTGCGTATTGTTTGTTTAAAGCGTAGACTCTGTGATTTAAATTATAATTTTATAAATTTAGCTATAAAATATATAAAAAAAGTATTAATACATATCTATAGTAAATTTAATAATATTTAATTTTTATAATAACATTAATCTCGAAAAAATAACATTGAAAGGTATTTTTAGAAGAAAACTATTTTGAGCTTCTAGTAAAGTTCCGATTATCCGATTATCTAATTTTCACCAAAATCTAATGGGCTGTTTCCATTACAGCAAAAGTTCGAAATACAAGATTTCAAAATTTTCTGAATGATAGTATTTGAGTTAGAGTGGAGGATTCACGCACACATACACACAGACATCATCGTGAAAAATTGGAATCTAGGGACCTTAAAACGTGGTCATTTACCAAAATCTCGATATGCGATTTTTAGCACGATCCCTATACCTCCCTTACCAAGGGTAGCGGGAAGTAAAACTGAGTAAAACTGAAACAGATAATATTAGAAATAAACAATTGATAATTTTTAATTTATTTCTTTCATTTGTTTCTTAATAATTTTCAATTTTTTCACCCTAAAAAATTAATTATTTCTTCTATTCATGTTTAAAATAAAAGAATGTAGACTTGTTATATATCATTGAAAAGCTTATAAAATAAGCAAAACGATGAGACTATTTTCAACATAGGTTCCCATATAAAAAATCATAAGTTTGTGTTATATCCCGAGAATTATTAAGTTTTAAAAAAATCTAATTACGCCATTTTATTTTACCTAAGAAACAGTTGAAAGTTTATTAAAACAATTTTTCTCTTACTATCATATTAAATAAGATATGAGATATTTTCGAAATGAGCGAAGAACGAGTTTTTGCCTGTAGTTCAGAAACAAAAGAAGATCGAAATTCCATGTGGTGACTATAAATTTTTTTTCTCAAATTTGACCCTGGAATGTGCGAATTGTTTTGCTTTATCTTTAATATTACCCGAAATACCTTAAAAGAACATCGAAAATGAGACATCAAGTATATTGTTTTACGAACACATTACGGTCGCCATTTTGAAATTGTTGAAGAAACACTATGATATTTTGGTATCGTTGTGAAGCTAATTTTATGTACATTCTGAAAAAATATATAAAAATGCAGATTCCCTTTGCTAGATTTAAAGTTGTACCTATTTCCGCTGAAACCGGAAGTGATGCAAAATTCTTACTATGATCATTTTATGAGCCCCTTTGTCTAGTTCAAGTTTGCTTATTCACATTTATGTATCTCTCAAAATAAACGAAATATTCTTGGTACCGGACTTACGCCAAACACTCTGTATACGTAACAGGGGCGTCACTAGGTACTTTTAACAGGGAGGGCGCAACAGGGCGCACCTTTAGAACGAAATAATTTTCGACAGTCTGATTCTGCATTTAAATTTTTTCATGTTTAAAACATAAAAATATTTCTTTTAGAAGATTTTCAGATGTAATGAAGCGAACACAAATACTTATCTGTTCTTCTGCAGTGATGTCCCGAGGATCATCTACTATTATTGCAAAATAATCACAATTATTAATTTCCGGAGTTATTTTGCGTATTATACATTTTCCACTACTCTCTATAACATGATTTGGTGACGTAGTGAACAATAATGTGCATTTTGAGGTACATTGTAATTCTGGAGAAAAGGATCAATTTTTTTAATAACTAGAGTCTATAAAATTGGTCTTATTTGTTGAATTTTTTGTTTCATTATGTCCTTGCAATGGGATAGCCTTAAATAATTTCGTCTCTTTTATAGCCTGAATGGTGCATCATTTTGATTTCTTATAGTACCTTTCTTAAGAGGAAAGGTTACCCCTGTACTAAAATATGAAGCGAAAATTCAATTAATTGTTTCGAACTATTAACATTTTAAAAAGCTCAACACACGACAGGCATACTTCCGATATTAACCTGAATTAAAAAAAATATATTGAAATCTATTAGTATTTGACTTTGATTTTAATGGCAAAACGAGAAAAGTCCAGTATTAATAGATTTTAATAATTTTTATTTTAAAATGCAGGTTAGTATCGGAAGGATGCTTGTCGTGTGTTGAATTTTTTAATGCGTTAATAGTTCTAATACAGAAATAATTTATTTGAATTTTCGCTTCATATTTTAGAGCATCGGTAACCTTTCCTCTTCGGCTAAAGTCGTAGGTACATAATCGTCTCGCTGCTTATTGCAGATAAATAAGTGCATAATAAAATAGTAAAAGAATTAGATTGATTTTTAATAATTTATTTAAATAAAAACACGGAAAGGGGGCGCAAAATTAAACAGGGAGGGCGCAAGCCCCCTCAGAAATGGTCTATCGACGCCACTGGTACGTAAATAACTATTGAATTTTTTTTTCAGGTGAACTGAAACGACGTCGCTCATTGGGCAATGTAACAGAAGAATCAAATTCAGAAGATACTGAATCTGTCGTTTACGAAGAAATTGATGTAAGTTTATCCAATTTATTTTTGTACGTTTCTATATTTTTATTTTTTTTATATTTTGTTGTGTTCTTAATAAATCAAGTGATATATTTGTGTAAATTTCAAGTACGAAGATTTTCTGAAACCAGATATAATCCCAACAATCAAAGATGATATTGATATGGGTCAAAAATCATCTTCGCATAAACCCAAATTATCCTTAACTTGGATTTTACGTCAAGACCAAACAACACACCATCCAAGACCCGAACAGCCAATCAAATTTCAGTATAAGACTCGAAGGAAAAGCGTCGAACATAGCCGAGAAAAGCCGAACGCTTTTGACAGCGCCAATAATAAAGTTAGGTTAAATAATGAAATTTTGCCAAATAATTTGCAAATCAGGACGAAAAGTGAACCAAACTTGAATGAAAATTTGAAAGAGAGAGTGAAGCATCGACATAAAAAGAGAGGGAGGTCTATAAATAAAGAAAAGAATAGATTTGGATACGAAATAAATGATGTTGATGCTTTTTTGACAAAGGTAAGTCAGAAAAGAATTGAAAGATAAAACTAATTACAGTAAACCATGACAAGAAACTATAAACGAAAATGACGCTAGAATTATTGAGTATAAGAGGCATGGTTCTTTTTTTACCTTCCGTCACCTTTAGGTAAGGAAGGTATTGTCTTTGGTCAAAAAATTCGGTGGTAAGTTTTTGATGAATAAGCACGTTTTAGGGTCCCTACAATACGATTTTACTATTTTTACGATGATGTCTGTATATGTGTGTGTACGTGTGTGTGTGTATGTGTGTGTGCGTGTGTGTGTATGCGTGTGTGTGTGCGTGCGTGTGTGAGTGGGTGTGGTGTGGGTGTGTGTGTGTGTAACAAAATTTTCGTCTACGATAACTTCCATACTACAATTCCAAAAATTATAATTCTTTCGTATTCCTCTTCGTTGCATCCATATGAAGAGCTGATTAGATTTTGGTTATAATTGGTCAACCGGAAGTACCCTTATTTGAAGATTTTAACAGTTTTTCTTGAAAAAACGATGTTAAATATAATTTTTTCACATTTAATGTTATTATAAATATTAAAGAACATTATATTCTCTATACGATTTGACTGCATTTTATACTTCATATTAAATGGATATAGAGTTATAAAACTATAAAGGAATTAAATTTCATAAATTAGCTAGCTATGCTAGAAACAGCTACTATATTAAGAAAAATCTGATTGAAAGATGTCAGTGTCAATTGACATATTCGTAGTATATTTGTGTTATATTATAATTTTACTCGAAATATAGGATCTTTTTGCTCGAAACTTTCTGTATGGAATTTGTATAAAGTACATACAACTGTCGAAAGGTAATGTACATACAAGAAATTTAGAATCTTTTGCAAAGAACTTTCTGTGTAAATTTTATAGAAAATAGGTAGGCATTTACGAAAATTCTACCGGTAGATACCGCATCTACCGACTGTGCTCGAAAACACGAGTGGTAAAAAGTTACCGTGTTCGAAAATTGTACAATATCTACCAGATCCATCTACCGGATTCATGAAGAATCTAATCTCAAAAAAAGGTAGTGATGCAAAGCGAAGCGCACGCGTTAAAAATGGAAATTTGTTCGAAGTATGACTGCTCAGTTTGTTAACTACATCAAATTTCTAACCTGTTTCAAATTTTCAAATATTTTATAGGTTATGGATCTACCCTGTTTACCACTTGATTTCTTAAAATATCGATTCCGGTAGCTATAACTTGATAAACAGCTGTTTACCGGTAACAGTTCACAGGTAGAATAACTGACGGAAGGTAATGTGCTGGCCACATCAGATTTTTTTTGTTTTAAAACGTTCATCTTCACCTGTTTCATAGCTTTGCAGTCTGAGCTTTTTCGCTATATCAGTCAGTCGTAGTTGGTGGTTTTATACTACCGATAAGTGGCGGCTTGTCAGGGTAGGCAGGTAAGGCAGTGCCGCACCAGAAAAGAAATAAAGCTGTAAATAATGTAAAGTAGTATGTCAATTAAATATCAACTTATTCCATTAATACTTGTCTTTATAAATATCAAAAGAATAATTTAAGCCACCGCCATAACTAATCTGTAATGCACCTAATTTACACCGTTTGAAGTGATTCTCGAAATGAGTAGTTTAATGCTTAATATTGCCTAATGTTTTTGATACGGCTTTCATTCATTCGTGCGCTAGATAGCGCTGTTCGAGGCAGTGCTTCAAATACAAAATGCAATGAGAGGATAAAAGATAGTTACTTTACTTTCCACACGGCCCTATAGAGACCGTACGTGAATACAATCAAACGCGGCATGCTGACAAATTTTGGAAATAAGTTCACGACATCTACTGTACATGTTGCAAGCCAGATTAAATAATATTAACGACATAAATATAACATAACCTGTCTAGCATTTTTATTATAATAGGCCCTGGTTTGCGACTTTGATACGTATGGCAGTAAGTATTTAATTCTTTTATTTTTCTCGTAGTTTTTATAGTTTACCTACGTAGGGTTTTTGTATTTTGAATTTTAGTTGAAAACAAAGAAAGTGTAATGGCTTCGACTGGGACTTTAAAAGATAAGAACTTCGAATTAAATTATAATAAAGGGTTTTTCAATAAAGGCGGGTCGATGTTGAAATGGAAAAAACAAGATGTGTGAGGTATTAACGAAATTCTTTTTTTATTTGAAAGGCCCATGTATGCCATTATGTATGGAATATAATATCCTTCAAATGTCCGCCGCGGCTTCTCACGGTGGCACGGATCCGAGTGGTCCAATTTTCAATGACTCTGCCGCATAGATCCGGCTGAATTTGAGCGATGGCATTGGTAATGTTAACTTTAAGGGCATCCGTCGATTGCGGCTTATTGGCATAGACCTGCGACTTCAGGAAACCCCACAAGAAAAAGTCTAGTGGGGTCAAATCGCACGATCTTGGTGGCCAATTCACGTCACCTCTGCGAGAGATAACCGTACCCTCAATTCGTTCATGCAGAAGGTCCATTGTGGCGTCCGCTGTGTGGCACGTAGCGCCGTCCTGCTGGAAAAACATGTCGTCTACCTCCATATCATCCAATTTGGGAAAAAAGAAATCTGTTATCATCGTTCTGTAGCGCTCGCCATTGACGGTGATGGCCTCACCAACGTCGTTTTCAAAAAAGTGCGGACCGATGACGCCGCCGGCCCAAAATCCGCACCAAACGGTAACTTTTTGGGGATGCATTCCGACCTGGTGAACCTCGTGTGGGTTGGTGTCGTCCCATATACGGCAATTGTGTTTATTAACATAGCCATTCATCCAAAAATGCGCCTCATCGCTAAAGATGATTTTTCGCCCAAAATTGGGGTCCTCTTCCAAACGCTCCGAAGCCCAGTCAGCGAACAAACGGCGTTGTCTATTGTCATTAACTTTGAGCTCCTGGGTCAGTTGGATCTTGTACGGGTGTAGGCCCAAGTCTCGACGCAAAATTCGCCAAGTAGAAGTCTGCGAAAGGCCGAGTTCTTGTGCACGGCGAGGAATTGATTGCCTCGGGTTCTCCTGCACACTTTCTCGGACCGCGGCAATGTTCTCGGCCGATCTGGCGTTCCTTTGACGTACGGGTGTTGGCCGGTCGTCTCGAATATGGGCACCAAACGTTGGAGAGTCGACTTTGAAGGGCCACCGCGTCTGCCGTAAAATGGGCGCAACGCGCGCAACGTTTTCACTAACAAGCATTCATTTTGATAATACAGTTTTATCATTTGGAAGTGCTGCTCAATCGTGTAACTTGCCATGGTGATTTGGCATCTGTGACAGACTAATAAACAACAGATTTGACAGACGACACCAAAACAACATCGCCGCCACAGCCTGCCAACATCGACCCGCCCTTATTGAAAAACCCTTTATAAGGAATAATGCTGAAGATATTATTTTTTTAATTAACAAAAATCCATTTCATCGACTGTCTTATGAAGATAAACTGTTTGTCAAAGAATTAAACAAACAGACCATCTCTGCTTTGTTCTGATCCTAGTACATCATTAATAAATATTGGAGAAGGAAGCAAGATGCAACTAACACCTGCTATGATAAATATAACTGGCTTGTCGGCTGTAAAGTACTTAATAAATTATTTTGTTGGCCGTGCATACTTTTTACTAGTACTACTAACATACGTAAAGATCACAGTGCTTCAACTTTTAAATTAGTACTTTTAAGGAAGCAAAAATTTCTACCGCAATTGATAGTGCAAGAAAAAATGAAGTTAAAAATTTTAATTCGAAAGTGGAAGAAATGTTTTGTGGTCTGGCAATTTATTTTTGTACATGAAAGGGGAAAAACAGGCAGCTGCACTTCCCTTAAAAATATAACTTTCAATTATAAGGCATTTGACCTTGAATGCCATGCCTCGTCAAAGTTTTGATGCACAAGGCGCCACTGAAGTGCTCATTTTGTTTTACACAGCCTATCAGATTTTCTTATTTTCAATAATTCTATAGCGTTCTGTTGTACAGTTAACTACCATTTTAAAATAATTTTCAGGCATCATTAGATAAACCAGCAAATATACCAGTAGTATTATCATTTCCTTCAGTTTTGTACCAAACCAGATTAGGAGGCTACCAAGAAGAAATATCTCTACCATTAGGAATGGTTGTAAATGCCGTATTCAAAAACCAAAATTGGTTATACGTCCAAACTCCCCATTTAGAAGAAGGTTATGTTAGTTATAATGCCTGTTTACCACTTGGAATTTTACCGCCAAAAGACGATAGCGCGCCATGTTGGGAAAAAAACAGTGATATATTCCCTAAACCATGCGGCAACCTAACAGACACAGAAAAACTTTCATCTAAATCCGAATGTAGTATATCTAGATGTCGTAGAAAACGTAACGCCTTAAGTTCTTGCGAAGAAAGATCAGTAGACAAACTTTATCTTAAAGCTGCAGCCAACGCACGTAATTTAGGCACAAGACAAACTTTACTGGTTATTTGTAACGATTTTGCAAGTTCAGACAAGAATACAATAAGTGTCAAACATGGCGACGTGGTTAGACTTGTTAGCGCGCATGTCAAAGATTGGTTTTGGGTTCGAACGAAAGATGGCTCTGAGGGGTTCATCCCAGCGGTAGTAGCTGGACATGGCTTTCTGTAAATTCTGTGGTTGCATTTTGACCCCCCACTCTAATACGTCCTCTACGCGCTTCGCAATACCATAGTAAAACTATGGGCGTAGTTTTGCCGCACCCCGTACCTTCATGGTTATTTTAATTTGATCAAAAATCACAATTAAATTATATGTGTATTTGTGTGTCTAATGTCTAAAGTAGGATTTTGTATTTCTTTGTGACTGTGTGTGTTATATGTCAATTTTTTGTAGATATATGTTAGCATTAGCAAGTTCTATGTATGTAGAATTGTAATTTATATATGTAACATTAATTTATTTTGTATATTATAAAAAATAACTAAAATTTTAATTACCATTGATCCTTCTTTTATTTCAGGACATCAGTATAATCATCGGTTTTTTTAATGTAAGTAAATTTTGAAATAGATTTACACTTATACCGTATGTCTGTCTTAAAGGTGTATATGGGAGATTAACATGGGAAATAAGTTTTTTGGAATTTCCAGCTCGCCTAATTATTTTAAGCAAAAACGCGTCAAATAAAAGTTTTAGGGCACAAAATTCTGCATCTATATCAATAAACAGAATTACCTTTACCTGCTTTGTAAAGACAGAAATTGAATATGAAAATGTCGAAAATTACGTTGAAAATATCGAGCCATGGAATTAGACAAAAAATAAATAAATGTGTGACGTTTGATCTGTCACAACCGTCACAACGTTAGTTAACTTATTTGACGTTTCTGACAATTTGATTTTGTCTCTAGTTTTATTGTCTGAAATTATTAAAAAATGAATATTTATACATATAGGGCGCGAGCAGACACGTGACACGAGGGTCCTTGACGTGCTTAGAATCAGCTGATTTGTGTGCGCATGTCATTTTGACAAGAACATTGTCAATTTGACAAGACCAATGTTTTGACTTATTTTGATTTTGAATTGCTAAAATATTAATATTTTATCATTTTTATGCAGTAAAACATGTGAAATTAAAAATAATAATATTTTAGCAGTTAAAAATCAAAATAAGTCAAAACATTGGTCTTGTCAACATGACATTGTTCTTGTCAAAATGACATGCGCACACAAATCAGCTGATTCTAAGCACGTGACTCGGGCGTCCTTGACGTAGTTGCAATCAGCTGTTTTGTGTGCGCATGTCATTTTGACAAGAACAATGTCACTTTTACAAGACCAATATTTTGACTTATTTTGATTTTGAACTGCTAAAATGTTACTAATGTACAATATTCAGGCAGTAAAACACATGAAATTAAAGATAATAATTTATCAACAGTCCAAAATTAAAATAAGTCAAAACATTGGTCTTGTCAAAGTGACATTATTTTTGTCAAAATGACATGCGCACACAAATCAGCTGATTCTAAGCACGACAATGTCCCTCGAGTCACGTGTCTGCTCGCGCCCTATAATGAAGGGCGTGTTATCAAAATTACTATGCTCTATCCGTTTTAACTATAGACTAGATGGCGTTTCGAGTGCGATCTTTTTTACATGTATTAAATAAAAAATTAAAATTTTGGCGCCATTCCTAGATTTAAAAAATTCTTTCTAATTGACATTTTTTCAGTAATTTTGTCTTGTACGTTCATATGTATCTATTTTTATCCATAATATTAACGAAGAGAACAATAACAAAATTAACGAACTACTAAATAAAAACTAAGAAAACGCGCACAACGAAAATTATATAATATGAAATATAACGCCAAAACACTATGAAAATTATATAAATGAAATGAACAATAATATAATTAAGAAACAGAACTGAACAGATATTAATAATATGTAATAAATCGTGTACTATTGACTTTGACTTTTATTTATTTTATGTCAGACGTCAAAATAATTGATACAGTTGTCAAGCAAATTTAAATTTCGCGTCAATTATTTTACTGTGTAAACTCGGTTCACGTTTGAACCAATCAGAGAGCTAGAATCTTAGGCCCTATGTCACCCAATGCTCTATAGTTAAAACGGATAGAGTATAAATTCGTGACAAAATTTGAAAAGACCGCTAATGTGTCTTAAAAAAATACACGTTAGCTGCGTAATCAGAATATAGGACCAGCAGGAAAACGTGCGTTACTGAAAGAAAGAGTGTTAGGAATAAGTGTAGACCCCTTTTGTAGTTCTAGATTTATTGGAAATGAGTTGGGAACATTATGAGAATAATAGAAATATTATACTGAATGGACCTTTTCAATTTAAAGAGATAGAAGATATGCGCAATGGGGATCTGCGCATAGTAAGAACAACTGAGATCTATGGCGTTTGTCTCTAAAAAATTTAGACGTAAAATGTGAGAATATCTCAAATAACTATAAAAAATCTTATCGAAATAAGTTACAAAAGCTTTTATTGAAGTTAAAAGTCTAACGATGCAAATTTTTATTGAGAATACAGGTATTTTAATGACTGCAATAGTTTTGACGTTTCGTTTGACAGCCCAACTGGCAGTTGTTCGCGCCATTTTCTTACTATTTGCAGCGATAGAAACAGATAGCCGTTAAATTGAAAAGGTCCATTACTAATTATGGTATTTCTAGAAGTGGTTTCTATATTTTTTACCTTCCGTCACCTTTAGGTAAGGAAGGTATTGTCTTTGGTCAAAAAATTCGGTGGCGAGTTTTTGATGAATAAGCACGTTTTAGGGTCCCTACAATACGATTTTACTATTTTTACGATGTCTGTATGTGTGTGTGTGTGTGTGTGTGTGTGTGTATGTATGTATGTGTGTGTGTGTGTGACAAAATTTTCTAATGCGATAACTCTAATACTACAATTCCAAAAATTATAATTCTTTCGTATTTCTCTTCGTTACATCCACGTGAAGAGCTGATTAGATTTTGGTTATAATTGGTCAACCGGAAGTACCCTCATTTGAAGATTTTAACAGTTTTTCTTGAAAAAACGATGTTAAATATCATTTTTTCACATTTAATGTTATTATAAATATTAAAGAATTATTTATTCTCTATACGATTTGAATGCATTTTGTACTTCATATTAAATGGACATAGAGTTAAAAAATTGTAAAGAAATTAAATATCATATATATTAGTCAGCTTTGCTATAACTCTGAAAACAGCTGCTACATTAAGAAAATTCTGATTGAAAGGTGTCAGTGTCAAGTGCAGTTGACAGTATGTTTATGTTATAATTTTACTGGAAATATAGGATCTTTTGAAGGAAACTTTCTGTATGGAATTTGTATAAAATACATACAACTGCCGTAAGGTAATGTACAAGAAATTTAATCTTTTGCAAGGAACTTTCTGTATGACATTTATACAAAATACATACAACTGACGGAAGGTAATGTGCTGGCCACATCAGATTTTTATATTTAATTTCTGTCGTTACAAAGCATGCAAAGGTAATTATGTTTATTGATTTAGATGCAGAATTTTATGCCCTAAAACTTTTATTTGATGCGTTTTTGCTTAAAATAATTAGGCGAGCAGGAAATTGCAAAAAACTGATTTCCCATGTTAATCTCCTATGTACACCTTTAAGATAGACACACGGTATACAGGGTGATTCATCGGTCTGTCCTCTCTTTATAACTCTTTTATTTTAAGTCAGATAGAAAAACTCTTCAAATATAATTTATATGATATATTATTGTCTATCTACGTACCATATGCATTTGTATACAGGGTGCTCCGTTTAAGCGCAACAATATGTAACTTTATATTTCTTAATGGAACACCCTATATTTATTTATTTATTTTGATAGTAAATTAGATTCCTTTTAAAAAAGTATTAAGTAATAAGGGGTCTAAAATTATAAATTAAGAAGTTATTTACGTTCATATAAAATAGTATTTCAGAGTGGAAAAAACCATAATATAATACAAAATTTTGATTCTTCTTTATTAATACTTATTTTAAACATTACACTAATTCCAAAGATGCTTTTAAAATTTAGTGACAGACTAAATAATGCAAAATTATAATAAATGCTCGAAAACTTGTCCTTCAACTTCAATAGATTTTTCTATTATAAATATTATATTAACCATCTCATCTTTACTAAAATTTGTATTATTCATTTTCACATCAACATCAACAATGATAAACTAAGAGTATTTGGACAACTTGTTTGTTTAAATTCGAAACAATTGATCAAATTATCCATAGCTTACTTTGTTAATAATAACATGATAAAAACATATCATTCAACGAATAAAGGTAAATAACTTCTTAATTTATAATTTTAGACCCCTTATTACTTAATACTTTTTTAAAGGGAATCTAATTTACTATCAAAATAAATAAATAAATATAGGGTGTTCCATTAAGAAATATAAAGTTACATATTGTTGCGCTTAAATGGAGCACCCTGTATACAAATGGATATGGTACGTAGATAGATAATACTATATCATATAAATTATATTTGAAGAGTTTTTCTATCTGACTTAAAATAAAAGAGTTATAAAGAGAGGACAGACCGATGAATCACCCTGTATATATATATATATATATATATATATATATATATATATATATATAAAATAAATTTTAAATATTAAAATTACAACACTTATGGCTTGTGACAGCGTCGTTGACAGCTTTGGTTGACAGTGACAGTTAAAAACAATTATATGATGAAGTATTCACGTGGTACAAATGTTTCGTTTAGATTGGCTGCTACAAACTACGTTCGCTTGCTTTCGAGAATCGTATACGTAGGCTTCGGCCGAGTTTCGTTTGGTAGGTTTGGTATTCAAGAATACCACTTATACGTACAGTACTGTTCGTGCACGAAACTAACCACACGAATTTTGTCGCGTGCGGAAAATTTCGCATGATTTCAAGAATCGGGCCCGAGACACGTGACACAAAATAGAACATTTCATTGGTTGTAAGAAATGTCAAAAAATAATCAAAATTTCTTCAAATTTTAGTGCCAAAGATTTCGTCGAATAGGAGGTAACAAAGATTTAAAATAAACACATAATTTAGAATTGATACAAAAATTATTTATTTATATCTCCAACTTAAATTGTATTATACATATATCAAAACTTATAAAACTATTAATACAACTTCTGTATTTATTTAAATATAATTTCATCTTAACGCAAACTCAAAACTTGATCTCTATAACTGAAATTAGTGCATAAATCAATATTAGAACTTGACCCAGCAATACACATAAGTTTAAACGGTTCTTCCTGGTGTACAACAGAATATACACACGCACTGCTAGAAGGTATCTCAGCGCACGTATCGCTATTATAATTGAATTGATAAAGACATTTTGCTGCACCTCCCGCCAAAATCCTTTCTTCGTAAAATTCAACAACGTGGATTCCGTTATCGTTTGTCGGAAACACAGTGGTTACATCGAGGGATTGTAAGTGCCAGAGAGCTAGTTTTGGGCCCCCTCCACACAACTGAAAAAGTGGGAAATAATGTGTGAAGTAAAGAGGATTATTTTGTACTCACAAGCCAATAGTCACTGAGAGCGACTGCGCCGACCCAGTTTCCCAAATTGGGCCGGTTTAATTTGTCGTTTAAATATGGAGTTATTTTGTTCGTCATTTCTTTGTTTCGTAGGTCCCATAGTCTGACAGTGCCGTCTTCGCTGGCGGACACAAGTTGGTTGCCTCTAAAAATGTATATACAGGGTGATTCATCGGTCTGTCCTCTCTTTATAACTCTTTTATTTTAAGTCACATAGAAAAACTCTTCAAATATAACTTATATGATATATTATTGTCTATCTACGTACCATATGCATTTGTATACAGGGTGCTCCGTTTAAGCGCAACAATATGTAACTTTATATTTCTTAATGGAACAACCTATATTTATTTATTTATTTTGATAGTAAATTATATTCCCTTTAAAAAAGTATTAAGTAATAAGGGGTCTAAAATTATAAATTAAGAAGTTATTTACGTTCATAAAAAATAGTAATTCAGAGTGGAAAAAACCATAATATAATACAAAATTTTGATCCTTTTTTATTAATACTTATTTTAAACATTATACTAATTCCAAAGAAGCTATTAAAATTTAGTGACAGAATAAATAATGCAAAATTATAATAAATGCTCGAAAACTTGTCCTTCAATAGATTTTTCTATTATAAATATTACATTAACCATCTCATCTTTACTAAAATTTGTATTATTCATTTTCACATCAACATCAACAATGAATGATAAACTAAGAGTATTTGGACAACTTGTTTGTTTAAATTCGAAACAATTGATCAAATTATCCATAGCTTACTTTGTTAATAACATGATAGAAACATATCATTCAACGAATAAAGGTAAATAACTTCTTAATTTATAATTTTAGACCCCTTATTACTTAATGCTTTTTTAAAGGGAATCTAATTTACTATCAAAATAAATAAATAAATACAGGATGTTCCATTAAGAAATATAAAGTTAAATATTGTCGCGCTTAAATGGAGCACCCTGTATACAAATGGATATGGTTCGTAGATAGACAATAATATATCATATAAATTATATTTGAAGAGTTTTTCTATCTGACTTAAAATAAAAGAGTTATAAAGAGAGGACAGACCGATGAATCACCCTGTATATATATATATATATATATATATATATATATATATATATATATATATATATATATATATACAGAGTGTAAATGAAATAAGTGCATTAAATTTAACCAGTAATGTAACTCGATGAGAGCAACAATATTTCTTAATAACTTTTTTTCTAAGTCGTAGATTTTGAGTTAAAATTCTTTAAAGATTTGCTGCATATTTCGTTACCCGCCAATGGAGAACAAATGGCTGCTGCCGTGTTCAAGTGGGATACACACAGCTCAAAAATTGTCGGTTATCGGTTACACTTGCAGTCACAGTAATTAATAAACGAATCAACGGAAATAGCATTATTATTAATTAATACGTGATAGTACAATTTTTAAAATTAAGAAATTTAAATTTTGGATAACAAAATTATAAAGTTGTGTATTAAACCAGGTTTTAATCACCTGTGAATAGAGAAAGACAAGGAGGGACGAGGCAACGAGAGGAAGAGCAAAAGCATAGTTATTAGGTTATGAGATGATTATTTATTGTCGATAAATCATAATAGTTTAAATACGTTATTCAAAAAATGTAAGTACAAACTTTTGTCCATTTAAAAGAGGTACATGAGTACCAATAATTAGTCGTCCATTTATTGTTCCCGCCTAAACATTGTTTAATGAAAATTTTTACAGCATTTTCGTCTGTCGAGATGTGTATTGTGCATAATAAATACAACTTCCCAAGTAAATTCAGTCTCATTAATGAACATTATGAGCCATTCCCAAAATTGAAGTCTGTTATGTGCTGAAAACATAGAACTTTTTGCACATGTTATGGATATAACTGTTGCTTTTTTTAAAATTGTCATATGTGACACTCCGTATTGTGATGTGATAAAGATGTACAAGATTAATAAATGTGCGAATATTAAGAACAGAATGATTTGATGATGATTTGGAAACGCTCCGTGTAAATGCGTTGGCAACTCCATGTCACTGTCTTTATGTCAACCGTGATGTCAAGTAAAATGTAGTACAGATACGAGTAAAAAATAAATAAATAAATCATAGGTAAGTAATTAATTACAATGTCTGTGTACTCGCATTTTGACAGAATTTTACCTTATAAACAAGTTTATTACTAATGTTAAAATTTAATTGCAACAATTGACAGGAATGTCAATTGCTAAAACAAAATTTTTCATAGCTATTGCTACTGCATTCAATTATCACAAAAATATTTGGAACGACTCGTCAATTTACGGGGTGGTAAAAATGCTAAAAAAAATATGCGATTTCGAGAAAAAGTTATTAAGAAATATTGTTGCTCTTGACGAGTTATATTACTGGTTAAATTTAATGCACTTATTTCATTTACACCCTGAATATATACGGGTGTCCCAGGACGAACTTACGTTATCGTTATTTTAAAAACTACGCAATATTATATTACGAAATTTGGTATTTAAGGGTTTTCCCACATGCCCGATTCAATTAAAATATTCTTAAAGCAGTAGCATTTCCGGATTAACCGGAAGTAGGCCCTAAATTTCTTATTTTAAATGGAATGCTATATTTTTTATTTTACCATTGAATTCAGCGGAAAATTTTACATATGAAACCAAAAAAATATTACTCATGATAAACCACTGATCATAGGTAATTTTTTTTATGGTTTCATATGTAAAATTTTGCGTTGAATTTAATGGAAAAATAAAAAATATAGCATTCCATTTAAAATATAAAAGTTAGGGTCTACTTCCGGTTAAACCGGAAGCGCTACTGTTTTGAAAATAATTTAGATGAAACGGGCATGTCGGATAACCCCTAGATACCAAATTTCGTAAAATAATATTGAATAGTTTTTAAAATAACGATAGCGTAAGCTCGTCCTGGGACACCTGTAAATATACAAGTATATATATTATTCTCAATATTTTGTATAAAAACTTGAGAACCACTTGTTTAAAAAAATATTTTCTACTCTATTCAGATGTCCCCTTTGGTCTTCTATAAGATTGTCTTATAGTATTTTATTGTATCATTAATAATATAGAAATAATTTGAAGTAACTCGTTTAGCTGTACACCCTGTATATTTCGGAAAATAAGCATTATAAAAATAATTTTCCTATGCTACTATATAGACAACATAAATATCAAACTTTTTTATTTGAAACATTTTCTTCTTTCATTGATAGTTTAGAAGTTATTCGTAAATATCAACCAAATACAGTTTTTCGTAATCTAGTCATCTGTGAATATACGCAAACAAAAGCACATCGCTTGCAAGATGGCCTCCCAAAAGAGCGCCAGACATCCCATACACCACAAACATATAATCTCGTACGATATTCGTAAAATACTTACTGATTATGAATACTATGTATATAATTTTCATGTGACGACATAGTCCTTATTAATCGCCCGTCTTCCAAAGTATATACGTATATATTATTATCTCCACATCCAGCGTACAGTAAGTCATTTGACTCATCATACCACAAGCAATTAATTTCGTTCTTTTCAAGACAATCCTTGGTTTTTGGTAATTGTATAGTCCATATTGGTTTAGTATTAGTTTTATTCGGTATTATATTTTTCCAAGTGAAGGCATATATTTCGCCTACAACTCCACATATCAGAAAATTTTCTGTTGTCACCATACTACAAATTTGTTCGTCTTTATTAATAAGAAATTTATACTTTGGCTTGCGATTTTGTGTGGTTTGTGTGTCACTAGGGTTTAGAATTTTGGGAATACTGAAAAAAATTAAAAATTAGTTGATTATATTTATGCCAGATATAAAACATACTCAAATATGTTAATTTCTCCATATATGTCGCCGGTTAATAAAAATTTACCGCATGGAGAAAACGTTTGACACAGAACTGTGTTATAAAAGTATTTATCAACCATTTTTAATACAAAATTTGTATTAAAATGACAGAGAATTTGTTTGGTTATGTTTATATACGCAATCCAAACACAATCATTAATTTATTTCATGTTAGTGTGCGTACAGTAAACCCCAGAAAATGTGGGATGCTTAATATAGGCAACACCGATTTTACAAAATGGCCGATGAGCCCGTCCAATTTTTTTGAATTTTTTAAATGTTACAAAGAATTTAGAAATAGACCAGAAAAGTGTAACGGTCAAATTTAGGCGCCAAATTCAAACTCAGTTCATAACGCTGAGAACATAATTTTAATCCCCGTGTATTTCTTACCAATGCAATTTTTGCTCAAGTTTAAAGGCCGAGAAATCTCATAAAAGTAAATCTCTTGTGCAAAGCATTATATGTAGCACTTAGACCGATCCTTTATCTCCAGATTCGTACAATAATATTCACATGAACTGTGCACAGTTTATAATTATTTAAATATTAATACATCACTACAAAATTCAATGAACGTATGTCTCGATTGGTCCTACAACTTCGGTACGCAGCCATACGCAGCATAGCTTTTATTGCACTTGACCTATTTACGGGCGGGTGAGGGTCTATCAACGACATACAGCATTTTAACTTATACGTAACATTTTAATTTCTAATAATTTTCTTACTCTACATTTTAAAGGGTTTTAAACTATTGCAATCTATTACTGAATAAACAAACTATCGAATTCTTAACAATAGCTGCTTTATTTCTTTTACAAAATATATTTTTTTGTCAGTAAAATCATACTTCCATAAGAATCCTATACTGGGGAATTCGAACTATGAACTCGCGCCAAAAGCAAATTTTAACCTTACTCTGATCTATAGAAATTCCGTATTTTTGTATTCTTGAAATTACGCTTTATAAAGCCTGAAATAATTATTAAAGTTTTGGCGCGAAAGTTGTGACGTTAGCGTCACTCCGCCAGAAGTAGAGGGAATCGACATACGTTACCATTAAAATGGTAATAGGGTAGACAAAATTACTATGAAACTTTCAAATTAACGTGATAGAAGTGAACAATATATTTTTTTAATTTTTTTGCATTAGAGCTCTAGTTATAAGTAAAATAATTATCATATCAATAGGTTCGTTATTATTCTAGCATTGTTATATTGAAATAATAACTATGAAAATGTTAATTACAACAATGAAAATATTGATTATAACTCAAAAAATGCCTATTCTCATTAGGCATCCCACCATTTTTTTATATATATAATTTCATCAGAAAGTATAAGTAAAACTAAGACTATTGGTGAAAATCCGGTGAAAAAATTCCTATTAATAAGCGAGTTATGGTCCCCTGAAGTTTGAAAATATAGATGAGACGTCATGAATAGAAATTCCGTATTTTTGTATTCTTGAAATTATGCTTTATAACGCCTGAAATAATTATTACAATTTTGGCGCGAAAGTTGTGACGTTAGCGTCACTCCGCCAGAAGTAGAGAGAATCGACATACGTTACCATTAAAATGGTAATAGGGTAGTTCAGTAATTACGTCATATGTGGCGCGCTTCATTTAAACTATTGTCCTACCGGTAAACACATCTTTCAAAGTGAACCTTATTGCCACAGCAAATAAGAACTATAATTTTAAGCAGTTCATTTCGTCGTCAATATCTTACTTAATTAAGAAAAGTTAGCTATTTAAGCTATCATTCAGTTAAGTTTGAATATTACCCTTTCAATTAAACAAAACATATTACCCTAATTTATAATAACAATTATTCTATTTAAGTTTTAAAAAACTTTGCATGGAATTACATGTTCGTTCAATCTCGAAGATGTTCGTAAAACATCGCGTAAAGCGGCCGGAAGAGCCCGTTTGAAAGACAGCGAACCATTTTTAGGTTACAGAACCCTAAGAACACGTCATATTATTAATATATTAATGTGGATAGACAGAGTTATTTACGTATCTTAAACTTAAAAGAAGAAATCTGAAATTCTCAAAAGAAGTGATTTGAAAATCCTCAAAAACGCTAACAAAGAAAATCTCAGTCGGTATGTCGGTAAACTCTCTGCTATGCTTGAAGCTGCGCAAACTTGATACTCTGTAGTTCAGAATGTGCAGAGTTGATTTCAATTTGAAATAAAACTTTTGTTATTTATTAATGTGTGTATATTGTATTACGAAGTAATAGAAAAATGTTTACAATTTGATGTTATTAATATCTCAATAATAACAATAATATCAGCATCAAATTACAAGCCTTTAAATTCTGACCCTTATGTGTTCTGTCAATAGAGATACTTTGAAAGTATTGTTTTTGCTTGGGACAATGCTTCATATTTCGCGCTATACTCTGACGTCACACTATTCTACCCCAAATACAATAATTGTTGCAAAAATAAAAATACGTATCCACTACAAACTGATCAAAAATCTTTAGAGTTAATGATAATAAAGGAAGCCAGATTGATTAATATAAAATTATACATGAGTGGCAGCTTTCGTTGCGATTTTGTTCTTTATTTACAGATCTGTAAGATTTGCAGATTTGTGTAGAATAGTCATTAAACATCAAACGTTAATTTGACTTATTGAAAAGAAATAAATCAAAATAATGAATGAAATAACGGAATATTATGACGGAAATAGTTACAAAATAATACAGAAAAATTTAAAATAAAATCCTGAAAAATATATACGGTTGCTCTTATAGGTATAATGGGCTCGTCAAACTTTTTTTGAATTTTTTATATGTTACGAAGAATTTAAAAATAGAAATTCCGTATTTTTTGTTTTCTTGAAATTGTGCTAATAACGCCTAAAATAATTATTAAAGTTTTGGCGCGAAAGTTGTGGCGTTAGCGTCACTCCGTCATAAGTAGAGAGAACCGACATACGTTACCATTAATAATGGTAATATAATGTACACTAAATGTTGCATTGCAAGAATAAAAATACGTACCCATTACAAACTGTGATCAAAAATCTTTAGAGCTAATGGTAATAAAAGTAAACCAGATAGTTATTATATCATTTCAAAATATATATTTGTTTCATTTACTTACATGAATACGTATAGGAGTAGTGTTAAATGATAATTTATGAAAAACTTACATAGTACATATTATACATAAATAAGAATCAGGTAAGTAAAATTAATAATTTTTGCTCGTTTTCATAATCAGGTTAATCATTCGCTTTAATTAATGTGACTTTAAGACTTTCTTTAATATAATATTGAAGTTTTTATACTCACCCAGTGCCATTATTATAATTAAAATAGTATTTAAACTATTTTCTATATACAATTAAATGCAACAATGACAGTATTGATTACAATAATCAAAGCATAGTTCATAATAAAAAGTAATCCAACATTTACATTCCTATTTTCTAAATGATTACAATAATAACAAGTATTGAGATTACAATAATTAAAACATAAATTATAATATAAATTCATTTAATAAGTAAATTATCTTTTGATCTTAATAAAAAATTACTCGGATATATTAAATGTGTATATGTTAGAGTATGTGTAAAGCCAATCGCAAAATATGCATGATCCACTGTATAGTGACATTTTCACAGGGTAACTGGACGACTGTAATGACGCTGACGTCACAACATGGCGATCATTTTACGCTAAAATCTTTAATTGCAGTATTGTAGGTATAAAAATACAAAATATATAGCAGTGTTTATTTCGTTTTCATTTATTTATATTCAAAATCATATGAGACATGTAATTTCTAAAAAGTCAAAGACTTGGACGGCCGCATTGTCGACTGAAATGTTCCATAGAGGCGCTGCGTTCATTTAAGATGGCCGACTTAGTTCGCAAGTTTTCCGCTTGGTGGCTACGGGTTAATTTTTGTCGCAAATACCTACAATGTCTATATACAGAATTGTCTCAAAATGACGAATATTTTACTGAAAACTGTTTAGTACATATAGAACACTGTATTTTAATTATCTTAATGTGCTACATGTAATAAATGGTTCTCATTAAAATACAAATTGCTCTTCAACACTTCAGTTTTTGGGGTAGAAGATTTTCGCCTGAAAAAAAGATTAATTCGTTGTATGATAATAAAAAATGCAGATCATATAAATAGACTTTATTCAATAAAAATTACAATAATTCGTTATAATAGCAAATGGTGTAGCAAAATTGCTGAAAGGAATGTTTTAAATAAATAATTAGACTCTGTTTTCTAATTTTGTAATGTAGTCCTGAACTTTTTCGATTACGGAATATATGTAAGGCCGTTCCATGGGATTTACTTTAAGCATATACAGAATTAAATTGTGCATATCCTAAAAACAAAAAATAACGGTTTAGTTCTCACATAAAAACATAGTGGCGGCTTGTCAGGGTAGGCAGGTGAGGCAGTGCCGCACCAGATAAGAAATAAAGCTGTAAATAATGTAAAGTAGTATGTAAATTAAATTTCAACTTATTTCATTAATGCTTGTCTTTCTAAATATCAAAAGAATAATTTAGGCCACCACCATAACTAAACTGCAATGCACTTCACCTAATTTACACCCTTTGAAGTGCTTCTGCCTAATCTTTTTGATACGGCTTTCATTCATACGTGCGCTAGACAGCGCTGTTCCAGGCAGTGCTTCAAATACAAAATGCAATGAGAGGATAAAAGATAGTTACTTTACTTTTCACACGGCCCTATAGAGACCGTACGTGAATACAATCAAACGCGGCATGCTGACAAATTTTGTAAATAAGTTCACGACATCTACTGTACATGTTGCAAGCCAGATTAAATAATATTAACGACATAAACATAACATAACCTGTCTAGCATTTTTATTATAATAGGCCCTGGTTTGCGAATTTGATACGTATGGCAGTAAGTATTTAATTCTTTTATTTTTCTCGTAGTTTTTATAGTTTACCTACGTAGAGTTTTTGTATTTTAGTTGAATACTAAACAAGTGTAATGGCTTCGACTGGGACTTTAAAAGATAAGAACTTCGAATTAAATGATAATAATATAAGGAATAATTCTGAAGATATTATTTTTTTAATTAACAAAAATCCATTTCATCGACTGTCTTATGAAGATAAATTGTTTGTCAAAGAATTAAAACAGACAGACCATCTCTGCTTTATTCTGATCTTAGTACATCATTAATAAATATTGGAGAAGGAGGCAAGATGCAACTAACACCTGCTATGATAAATATAACTGGCTTGTCGGCAGTAAAGTACTTAATAAATTATTTTGTTGGCCGTGCATACTTTTTACTAGTACTACTACTACTAACATACGTAAAGATCACATTGCTTCAACTTGTAAATTAGTACTTTTAAGGAAGCAAAATATTTCTGCCGCAATTGATAGTGCAAGAAAAATTGAAATTCAAAATTTTAATTCGAAGGTGGAAGAAATGTTTTGTGGCAATTTATTTTTGTACATGAAAGAGGAAAAACATGCAGCTGCACAGCCCTTAAAAAATATAACTTTCAATTATAAGGCATTTGACCTTAAATGAAAAAAATTTCGCCTGCGGCGCATTTTTTCTCTAGATGCCATGCCTCACCAAAGTTTTGATGCACGAGCCGCCACTGAAAAACATATTGCTGTATACATACTTCATCAAATGGCGTATCTTCTGGAAAATGGACAGTTCCCGAAATGACCGCAAGGGCGACACTATCCCCTCGTTCATAAACAGCGTCGAAAGGGCTTTTGAAATAACACATGGCATATAAAACACATCCCAAACTCCATATATCACTTCGTTGGTCAATAACACAATAGCTTTCAACATTAAATAATTCTGGAGCTCTATAAGGCATCGAACACCGTTCTGCGCATAAATCTTGCAATCTTTGAGCCTCTTGTGAACCGCAAACTTGAACCCTGGCTTGAGCCGTTGAACCTTAAAAAGTTATTTATATTATAATCTGAATGCGTGCGACTTCAAACACGAGCGCTACTTCTTTAGTAAAGGCTAAATGTAACATGAAAGACAGAGAGGGTAGAGAGAGAGATAGGGTGAGGCAGGCCAACATGGCTTACATAAGAGTTATAGCGATAAAGTTTCTTTATTTTCAGTCCCTAAAGACGTCCTGTTATCATGAAAAGACAGATTTTTAAACGTGAAAGATTATGTTTGTGAGAGACGTTTTAATGAGAGCCTTGGCACAATATTTCTCCCGCTACTGGGCTAGTTACTTTAACCTTTAAAAGACTGAAACGTCAAACGAGCGTCAACCATAACTATTAATAAAAATAAAAATAATAAATTTGTTAAAAACATTTGTTTTATTGCACCTATTGTATATTATTCTATATTTTGTGTTTATATAATGTGCCACAACCATGAAAAATCACGGTTACACACAATAAAATCTGTGTATTCTTACAAAAGTCTGAACATTGTAATACGTACTTAGGAGAATGTCCATATTCTACCATCTACGCTTAGCTTTGCGCTAAGGGTCTCATGATGGAACATATTTAAGATGTATAGGTAAATTCTTTTCCTGCTTCATTCATTAAATAGTTTGTTGTATAATAATATAATATGTTTTAATTTTTTTTTTAATATATTATCTTTGACGCGAAACTACCACGAAGCATAGATTGTTACCGAAGCTGTGGAAGTTAGAAGAGTTAGTCCGTCAAAAGGACAGTTAGTAAGTTAGTTACATATATGGACAGTGGGGTGAAAGTTTGAATTCTATCCGGGCAGTTGAATATACAGACGCTGTTGAGTCAGTTGAGTATACAGACGCCGTGGAAGTTAAAAGAGTTAGGCCGTCTGAAGGACAGTTAGTTAGTTACATATATGGACAGTGCGGTGTAAGGAGTGAATTATGTCTGGGCAGTTGAATATACAGACGCTGGTGAGACAGTTGAGTATACAGACGCTGTGGAAGTTAGAAGAGTTAGTCGGTGAGAAGGACAGTTAGTTAGTTAAATATATGGACAGTGAGGTGAAAGGAGTATATTTTATTCGGGCAGTTGAATATACAGACGCTATTGAGACAGTTGAGTATATAGACGCTCTGGAAGTTAGAAGAGTTAGTCCGTCAGAAGGACAGTTGGTTAGTTACATATATGGACAGTGAGGTGAAAGGAGTGTATTTTATCCAGGCAGTTGAATATACAGACGCTGTTGAGACAGTTGAATATATAGACGCTGTAGAAGTTAGAAGAGTTAGTACGTCAGAAGGACAGTTGTTTAGTTACAAATATGGACAGTGAGGTGAAAGGAGTGTATTTTATCCGGGCAGTTGAATATACAGACGTTGTTGAGACAGTTGAGTAAATAGACGCTGTGGAAGTTAGAAGAGTTAGTCCGTCAGAAGGACAGTAAGTTACATATATGAACAGTGGGGTGAAAGAAGTGAATTCTGTCCGCGCAGTTGAATATACAGACGCTATATAATCAGTTGAGTATGTAGACGCTGCGGAAGTCATAAGAGTTCGTCCGTTAGAAGGACAGTAAGTTACATATATGGACAGTGGGGTGAAAGAAGTGAATTCTGTCCGGGCAGTTGAATATACAGACGCTGTAGAATCAGTTGAGTATGTAGACGCTGCGGTAGTTATAAGAGTTAGTCCGCTGTTAAATCAGTTGAGTATATAAATGCTGTGGAAGGCGGTAAGTCGGACAGTTGAATGTGATATAAATAAATTGTGACATAAATAGTAGAAATAAATAATCAGTATTATCGTGGAAATAAATAGTCGTGTTAATTGTTTAAATTAATAAATATTGCTAGTGTTTAACTAGTTAATTATATTCTTAGAATACACAGCAATGATTTACCGAACGCAAAAGCAAACTTAGAATGTTATACAAAAAAAAATTGCCTACCTAAGTCCATCAGAACAGGGCTCATACTATCTGTTAAGCATATATTCGCTGTTTTTAAATCTCTATGAGCTAATGGTTCGGGAGTCATATCATGAAAATATTTGACACCCTCACATACATCAGTGAACATCCGTAAGATGTCTCTAACATCGAAATGTTCCTTGTGAATGGCTCGTCTTAACAAATGGTCATAGAGTGTACCATTTCTAAAATATGGTAGTACCATATATAGCTCAGATGTTGTATTGACTACTATGTCTGCAGAACCTATAAAATATTTTATACTTTAAAGTTTTATCAAAATTTATTGTTTTGAATACCTTTAAAAGTAGAATCAATTAATTCTATAACATTAGGATGCTTTAGTTGTTTGCAATATTCTACTTCTTGTAGTGCGGATTTTTGATCTTCAATACTATGGCAAGTAATTCGTTTTAAAGCATATTTTCTTTTTGTATGTGCATTTTCTACTAAATCAACAGTACTAAAGCCCCTAAAATACAAAAATAGAAATATTTTGTGACATTTAGAACTGTTAACGATTCAATTATAAACTTGAATTGTTGATTTAAAATTTATAAAACAATCTATGCAGAAATAACAAGAATAATATATTTTTATTTAGGAAGTTTTATTGAGATTTTCAAATAAGAAAACGCTAACTAGCGGCGAATATTAGAACTACGAACAGTGGTACATATTTGACATTTACATGAAACTACAATTATATGACTACAAAATTATATTATATATATTTGAATTATAAATAAAAAATACTAATAAATGAGAAAATAATACGAAGACTAAACAAACACAATTGACAAAAATGCTAGGCTTACAAATGTCAACAAAAGTGTACCATTGTTAAATGCAATCAGCGCCATCTCTTGATACTTGAAAATCCCAATAAACAAAATTTGATTAAATTAGAGAAAGGTGCTCCATTAGGAGGCTATTTGTTATAGACATTTTTGTTACCTAGCCCGCAAAACTCACTCCTGGAAAACTTGGGTGCTTCAGATTATATTTGGACAAATATACAAACTAATTAAGTTCAAAACTTATCAGTTTAAAATTCGCCCAATCATTTTCAAAATGACTGAAATCCATTCACGATAGTGAGAGAATTTTGAACTAATTCGCGAATAGAAACAAGTCATTCTATTGGTCGTAAGAGGATAATTATTTTCGAACCAAACCAATATGCTATTCCATTTAAGCCATTCAACAGATGGCGCTGATACCAGCACCAATATACCTTTTCAATTTAAAGAGATAGAAGATATGCGCAATGGAGATCTGCGCATAGTAAGAACAACTGAGCCATGGCGTTTGTTTCTAAAAAAATTGGACGTAAAATGTGAAAAATATGTCAGATTTATTGAAGTTAAAATATCTAGCGATGCAAATTTTCACCAAGAATACATGTATTTTAATGACTGCAATATTTTTGACGTTTCATGTGACAGCCCGACTGGCAGTTGTTTGCGCCATTTTCTTACTATTTGCGCCATAGAAAGAGATAGCCGTTAAATTGAAAAGGTCTATTATAAGTAGCCGAAATTACATTGGGTATACTTGCCTCCAATTTCAGCCAATCAAAGAGTTTTAAACTGTGTACTATGCTCTACAATGAATGGCTTAAATGGAACAAGTATTAGTTCAAAATTTTCTCGCTGTTGTAAATGAATTATAGGCGTTTTATAAAACAACCGTTTTTGTAATTTGCCTAGCCCACAATATTAGTTAGGCGTTTTAGAAAACGACTAGCCAGATTGCAAAATAAGGCTTTTAACGAATACTTGATAATTTAGCACGTTTTTATCTAGACGTTTTATAAAAAGACCGATTTTATAATTTAGCTACGACATACAGGGTATTAAAATGGTATTTTTTTAGTATATAGTACTGACCAAAATGAGTAAAAAGGCTTAATCGACGTGGGTCTGATCTTCAAATATTTCCGAGATATACAATTTTTAATATTTAAGAAATGTTTCGAAAATATTTGCAAGGTTACCACATTTAACTTTGTACATTTGATGATTTTTTTTGAAAAACAAAAGGACATCTTAGAGACCTCTAAAAGGTAAACAAAAAGTCTCATTTAACTCTTATAATTATCGAGATAGCAGCGGTAATACTAATTTTTCACTGCCGTATATTTCGGAAACTTTTGAAGATGGGGCCCATGTTGATTGTTAATCAATACTAATATACCCTTAATTTATTTTTTTACTCTTCTCTTTAACAGCCTGTATAAATACGTTAACTGAGACATCTTTATACAGGGTGTTTGGCTTAAGTCCGGCACCAAGAATATTTCGTTTATCTTGAGAGATACAAGAAAATGTTAACAAGCAAACTTAAACTACACAAAGGGACTCATAAGATAACCATAGTAAGAATTTTACATCACTTCCGGTTTCAGCGGAAATGGGTACAACTTTAAATCTAACATAGGGAATCTGTATTTTTATATATTTTTCATAATGTACATAAAATTAGCTTCACGGTGATATTAAAATATCATAGCTTTAGTATATCCATTTCAAAATGGCGACCATTTATTTTCAAAATATGTCTTAATAAAATTTCATACAAAATTAAACATAGCAAGCTATGAAACAATTTTATTACCTTAAAACAAAAGAAAAGTATTTTTCTACATAAAGTTGAAGTGTTTCATAGCTTGCTGTGTTTCATTTTGTACGGAATTTTATTAATTTTGAAAATAAATGCTTGCCATTTTGAAATGGTTGAAGAAAAACTATGATATTTAGTATCGTTATTTTATTTGCATTCTGGAAAAAAATATAAAAATATCGATTCCCTATGCTAGATTTAAACTTGTGCCCATTTTCGCTAAAACCGGAAGTGATACAAAATTCTTACTATTATCATCTTGTGGGCCCCTTTGTCTAGTTTAAGTTTGCTATTAACATTTTTTGTATCTGTCAAAATAAACGAAATATTCTTGGTGCCGGATTGACGCGAAACACCCTGTATAGTTAGATAATCATAAAGAAAAATAATTGCAATAAAAAAAACATACAATGAATTTAAGAACTGTAGTAACATATTTTAAAACTGCAGACATTGATGTATTTCCAACAATACTAAATCATTGATTACAACAATTACAATATCATATTCTTGTTATTTCACATATTTTTGTTATTATTACTCATTGACATACCCTTCTCCAAGTCTATCTAGAACAAAATATTTATTGTTATTAACGAAAACAACTTCTTTACTACAAAAACAGCCCATTTTTAAAATTAAACTTAGGCCTAAACTATTCATTTTTGAAAATACGTGGCTAGCGTGACTTCATTTTTGACATTTATTTGACAGAACAGCTGTCAACTGATTATTTGCATTAATCCTAGTCAACAAACGTGCTAAAATTTTCAACTGTTAATGTTTGAACCAATAGGATTTGTTGATTTTGGCGGGAAACACACTTGTACACTTCCCAGATCAAAGTTCATTAACGGTTATACATTTAAAACTAATTAAAACTTAAGTTTTTGTATAAATTTTTATTTATAACATAAAGAACAATACAAATAATTGATATATAATATTTATTTGATATATTAAATATATAAAACAATATAATTTTTAAAAAATGGTACATAGTACAATGAAAATAAAGAAGTAGTGAATGTACGAGCGATACTAGCGACGCCACCAAATAAAACCAAATGTTATCTCTCTCAATAACTTTAGTGTGTTCAATAAACTTTTCAGTTGAGAAAAAACAGATGGCGTTTGAAAGCGGACCATTTTTTACTTCCATAAAAAGAGGAATGTACAGTTTCATATTTAAAAAGTGTCTTATCAAGGTCATCTGTATGATGATCGAATGGTCTTATAAAATAGACCTTTTCAATTTAAAAAGACAGAAGATATGCGCAATGGGCATCTGCGCATAGTAAGAACAACTGAGATTTATGGCGTTCGTATCTAAAAAAATTAGACGTAAAATGTGAGAATATCTCATTTCACTTTAAAAAATCTTATAGAAATAAGTTACAAAAGCATTCAATTTAACCAGTAATGTAACTCGACGAGAACAACAATATTTCTTAATAACTTTTTTTCTAAGTCTTAGATTTTGAGTTAAAATTATTTAAAGATTTGCTGCATATTTCGTTACCCGCCCATGGAGAACAAATGGCTGCTGCCGTATTCAAGTGGGATACAAACAGCTCAAAAATTGTCGGTTGTCGGTTACACTTGCAGTCACAGTAATTAATAAACGAATCAACGGAAATAACATTTATTATTAATTAATTCGTAATAGTACAATTTTTAAAATAAAGAAATTTAAATTTTGGATAACAAAATTATAAAGTCTAAATGCGTTGGCAACTTTATAATACTGTCTTTATATCAACCACAAATTAAATTATAGTAAAGATACGAATAAATAAATAAACCATAGGTAAGTAATTACAATATCTGTGTACTCGCTATTTGTAAACGTAAGCATTTTGACAGAATTTTACCTGATAAACAAGTTTATTACTAATGCCAAAATATAATTGCAACAACTGACAAAACTGTCAATTGCTAAAACAAAATTTTTCATAGCTATTGCTACTGCATTCAATTATTAGAAAAATACGTGGAACGACTCGTCAATTTACGGGGTGGTAAAAATGCTAAAAAACTATGCGATTTCGAGAAAAAGTTATTAAGAAATATTGTTGCTCTCGTCGAGCTACATTACTGGTTAAATTTAATGCACTTATTTTATTTACACCCTGTATATATATATATATATATATATATATATATATATATATATATATATATATATATATATATATATATATATATATATATATATATACCGTGTGTCTGTCTTAAAGGTGTACATAGGAGATTAACATGGGAAATGAGTTTTTTGCAATTTCCTGCTCGCCTAATTATTTTAAGCAAAAACGCGTCAAATAAAAGTTTTAGGGCATAAAATTCTGCATCTAAATCAATAAACGGTATTACCTTTACATGCTTTGTAACGACAGAAATTAAATATGAAAATTTCGAAAATTACGTTGAAAATATCGACAGCCATGGAATTGAACAAAAAATAAATAAAAAATGCTTGACGTTTTATCAAATTGTCAGAAACGTCAAATAAGTTAACTTACGTTGTGACAAATAAAACGTCAAGCTTTTATTTATTTTTTGTTCGATTCCATGGCTGTCGATATTTTCAACGTAATTTTCGAAATTTTCATAATTAATTTCTGTCGGTACAAAGCATGTAAAGGTAATTCCATTTACTGACATAGATGCAGAATTTTATGTCCTATAACTTTTATTAGACGCGTTTTTGCTTAAAGAAATTAGGCGAGCAAGAAATTGTAAAATACTGATTCCCCATGTTAATCCCCTATGTACACCTTTAAGACAGACACACGGTATATATATATATATATATATATATATATATATATATATATATATATATATATATATATATATATATATATATATATATATATATATATATATACCGTGTGTCCCAAGCAAACCTTGACATAGGCGTTTAACATGGGAAAACTGATTTTTGTGAATAAAAAGTGTCCGGCATAAAATTAAGCCATGATATTTAACATGATAATATTACATTACCTCGTGTACCTTATTTAATGTTAATTACATTATTATCATTTCGTAAATTAGAGAAAATTATAAATATCTGTCAATAAATATTTGTTTCAATATTTTATTACGTAATATCAAAATAATTGCAATTATTGTCATTGTAGGTCAATGGTTAGCATAGCTGACTGTGGACTGAGATGACGTTTAGAGGTTGGGGTTCGAATCTTACTATTTGCAGCGATAGAAAGAAATAGTCGTTAAATTGAAAAGGTCTATTTCGTGGCTGTCGTTATTTTTCGGATGATTTTCGACATTTTCATAGCAAATTTCTGCCATTACAAAGCATGTAAATTAATTTTGTTTATTGATCCAGATGCAGAATTTTAAGTACTACAACTTTTATTTAAAGCATTTTTACATAAAATAATTAGGGAAGCAGCAAATTACGAAAATTTAATTTGTCGCCTGTACATTCTGTATTTTTATACGCCATCTTTCAGTGGCCAACAAAATATTTTCGTATTAATGACTACCCATTATAACAAAAATCCGTTTACTTCCGAGGTATTTCAAATATCATTTTATTTCTTTATTATTATTCATTATTACGCATATACTTTCACTATTTTTTACTAATTTCTCTTAATTCGATTGAGCTATAATGTAATTCCTTGTTCAAATTTGACATTGAGCAAACATTTTTTAAAAAACTAATCTATATGTTCAACATATTACGTTGACGTTGGAGTAGATGGCGCCACTAAGTATATTTTACTTCTCTCATGTACTGTCCCGTCCTTATATTATCTATGTGATGTATGTAGTTGTCACTCGTGTATAAAATGGCGTTATATTGTGCTAGTAAGTGTCGTTTTCTTCAAAAATATGCCCAATTTATAGCTCCCATATAATTTCTTCACCCAATATCATCATTCTAAACCTTTACTACCTGTCTTTTCATATTTTTTCCCGTCATATCTGTCGAAATTCGCTCACAATTTCATTTCGAAGCCGGTTTATAGGTTAGAATGCTTACAATGTTTCGTTTCTTCCAGTTTCAAATGAAGTACCAGAACATCCAGTTGTTTCACCATCTTCAGGGGCCATATTCGAAAAGAGAATTATCGAAAAATATATAAATGAAAATGGTGTTGATCCCATAAGTGGGAAAGATCTTCGATCGGAAGAATTGATTGAGATAAAAAGTAAGTTTTGTGCTTTTAAGTTGCTTACATTTTGTTTGTAGTTTGATTATCTTAGACCAGTGCGCGTACTTTAAAATTATGTACATTTGTATTTTATAATTATTTTAATATTAAAACATAAACGAGCCAAACAAATATTTTTTTAGACCAGTGGTTCTCAAAACATCGATTACAACTTTTTTATTTTAAATGGGACCCTATTTTGTTTTTTATTTGCTTATTCGATTCAGTATTCTTTTCTGAATTCAACGATATTGTCATAACCTAATATTACAAAATAATTGAGAAAAATGCAAATGAAAATTAATGATTTAATTTAAATCTGGTTTTCATAAGAGTGCTGTGAAGAAAACAATTGAATATTTTGTTTCTTGATAAATATAGTTTAATGTTTTCGTATACGTTTTCAGTGATAAAAATAATGTAATTAATTGATTAATTTAGAAATATCTAAAATACAATTTGAGATATCTGTAATTCAATTTCAAATATCTTAAATTTAAATAATAATATGGGACATACCATAAAAACTATGTTAGATCACTAGCGAATTAAAGATATCACTAAATAAATTAGGGATATCTCTAGATGAATTACGGATATCACTAAAAGACTCAAAAATATCACTAAATGAATTTCGGATATCACTAAGCAAATTAAGAATATCACTAAATAAAATATAGATACGTATTTTTTTTTTAAAGTTACATATTCAAAATTCGTTTAGTAATATTTTTAATTTATTTAGTGATATACTAAATTCGTCTAGGGATATCTATAATTTATTTTCAGATATCTACAATTGAATTTGAGATATCTGAAAATAAATAATGAGAGATATCTCAAATTTAATAGCAGATATCTTAAATTTAATGAAGAATATCAATAAATGAATTATGGATATCATTTAGTGATATATTGTTAATTCTATTAGTGATGTTTCTAATACATTTGGTGATATCTCTAATTTGTTTAGTGATATCCTTAACTCGCCAGTAATCTAACATAATTTTTATGAGACATATTCTTATTTAAATTTAAGATATCTGAAATTGAATTTGATATATTTCTAACTTAAATAAATTCGAGATATCTTTAAATGAATTTTGGTTATCAAAAATTAAATTTAAGATATTTGAAAATGAATTACAGATATGTCAAATTGATTTTTAGATATCTCTAATACAATTAATTCGAGATATCTTCAAATCATTTATTTGCATATATCTAAACTTGTATTAGAGATATCTCTAATTCAATTGTAGATATCTTTATGGAACGCCGTTTTACTTTTTATTCCATCTTTTTTTCTTGACTTTAAATAATGTGACATATCCTTATTTGAATTAAAGATATCTTAAATTTAATTTCAGATATCTATAATTCAATTTGAGATATCTCTAATTTTATTACATTTAAGATATCTTAAATTCCTATTTTAGATATCTGAAATTGAATTGTAGATAACTAAAATTCAATTAAAGATATCTCAAATTCAATTTACATGCTTTCCTCTACGTAATTTTAGATATCTTAAATACAATTTAAGATATCTTTAATTCAATTTTAGATATCTAAATTTGAATATATCCAAAATTCATTTGATGATATCTCAAATTCTATTTTAATATCTGTAATTCAATTTAAGATATCTGAAATAGAATAGTGGATATCTTTAATTGAATATATTCATAATTCATTTTAAGATATCTCAAATTCCATTCAATATATTTTAAATTTAATTACTGATATCTTAATATGAATTACAGATATCTGAAATTGAATTATGGATATGTTCAAATTTAGATATCTAAAATTGAATTAAAGATATCTTAAATTGTATTTAAGATATGTGAAATTCGATTTCAGATATCTGTAAATAATTTTAGATATCTAAAATTACATATAGAAAAGCATATAAATTGAATTTGAGAGATCTTTAATTGAATTTTACATATCTCGAATTCAATTTAAGATATCTTAAATGTAATAAAATTAGAGATATCTCAAATTGAATTATAGATATCTGAAATAAATTTAAGATATCTTTAATTCCTTTCTGAAAGATGTATGTTCTTCACTTACGTTTTTGCAAAATACAAAAACATAGACTTAACTTATAAACCAAGGAATAATAATTTGATTTAAACATCAACGCCACTGGGTAAATATTAGCACAGAGGGCAGTGTAGTTGATAATTAGGTATCTGTAATTCTACGACATATGTCATTATTATTTATAGTGTGTTAGAAAGTAATGCCACTATTTACGTATAATCTTTCTCTTTCTAATACAAAATGTTGCTAAGCTACTGCTGTAAAGTGATGTGTATTCTTTCTTCGAAAGAATGACCTTGAATAGTCATAGTGTACCTATTGAATCCTTGAATTTCGAGAACCAAAATAAAATTAAACGTATATTGTGGGGTACATGTTTTTTTCTCTCTCTCTTTGCAGCGCCCCCTATAGTAAAACCTAAACCCCCATCATCAACATCAATTCCCGCGACCTTGAAAAGCCTTCAAGATGAATGGGACGCAGTTATGTTGCACAGTTTCACACAAAGACAGCAACTTCAAACAGCCCGCCAAGAGTTGAGTCACGCGTTATATCAACACGATGCTGCATGCAGAGTCATCGCGCGGTTGAATAAGGAAGTATCCGCCGCTAGGGAGGCGTTAGCAACGCTTAAACCACAGGCGGGCATCGGAGGAAATGTACCTCAACCGGCAAGTTGAATTTATTTTTTATTCGCGAATGTTGTAACAGTTATGTAATAAGAAATATTCGTTTTCCGGGAATGGACTGTGTCATATTTTGAGTCAGAGCTCAACGTTTCGCCCGCAGTCATATGGGGCATCTTCAGGAGCAAGGGGGATAGTACTGTCTTAAACAAGGTTACCCGACGTGTCAACCACGCTAGAGGCCGGGTTTAAGCAACAAGAGGGGGAGACTCAGTTTACAAGGTTACCCGACGTGTAAACCACGCTAGAGGTCAAATAAACCAAGTGACGAAAGGAAGGCCGAGAAGACAGTTATATACTAATCTAAAGATATGGTAGATGAGCAGAGCTAATGAGAACCAATGGGAATCGAGTTCGTAATGGTAGATTGGGCGTGTCGTGTTCCGAGAATCACCGGTTTCCACATGTGGTTCAAGAAATAGCCATCATCCCGATTGATGTTATTAGGATGTTTCCATATTTTTAAAGTATCCCTGTATTTACGTCTGTAAAACTCAGGGACAGGAGCTAAAATGCGGGAATTTTCAAACAAGATGTTATGTCCTGTGTTGTGTTGGTGTTCTGCGACCGCAGATGTTAATACAATACCATTACGCAGACAGCATTTGTGTTCTGACAATCTAGGGTTAACACTCCTTCCTGTTTCGCCAATGTATACTGTGCCGCAAGAACAAGAAATACTATAAACACCGGGTGACGACAAGGGTTCGCGTCTATCTTTAGTTTGGGGGAGTATTTCTGAGATTTTTTGTGGAGGTTTAAAGGAGACCTTAATATTGTTTTTATTAACAATTCTACCTATTTTATCCGAGAATCCTTTAATGTAAGGGATAGATGCAAATGTTTCGAACGAGGTATCCACGGGTTTTTTGGGTAAAGGATTTAATAGTGTATGAATTACATTATTGATTGATTTTACGTCATAGTTGTTCTGGATTAAACTATGTCTGATGTGGTCAAGCTCCTGCTGTAGGATATCAGGTTCAGAGATTTTGATGGCACGGTGTACGAGAGCGTTGACTACTGAGAGTTTCTGCGAGGGATGGTGGTGAGAATCAAAATTGAGATACCTATCAATGTGGGTGGGTTTTCTATAAACAGCGTGCTATAACTGTCCGTTGGGTTTACGATTAACCAGAACATCAAGGAAGAGGAGAGTTCTGTTATTTTTAAACCTCCACAAAAAATCTCAGAAATACTCCCCCAAACTAAAGATAAACGCGAACCCTTGTCGTCACCCGGTGTTTATAGTATTCCTTGTTCTTGCGGCACAGTATACATAGGTGAAACAGGAAGGAGTGTTCACACTAGATTGTCAGAACACAAACGCTGTCTGCGTAACGGTATGGTATTAACATCTGCGGTCGCAGAACACCAACACAACACAGGACATAACATCTTATTTGAAAATTCCCGCATTTTAGCTCCTGTCCCTGAGTTTTACAGACGTAAATACAGGGATACTTTAAAAATATGGAAACATCCTAATAACATCAATCGGGATTATGGCTATTTCTTGAGTGGAAACCGGTGATTCTCGGAACACGACACGCCCAATCTATCATTACGAACTCGATTCCCATTGGTCCTCATTAGCTTTGCTCATCTACCGTATCTTTAGATTAGTATATAACTGTCTTCTCGGCCTTCCTTTCGTCACTTGGTTTATTTGGCCTCTAGCGTGGTTTACACGTCGGGTAACCTTGTAAACTGAGTCTCCCTCCTTGTTGCTTAAACTCGGCCTCTAGCGTGGCCGACACGTCGGGTAACCTTGTTTAAGACAGTACTATCCCCCTTGCTCCTGAAGATGCCCCATACGACTGCGGGCGAAACGTTGAGCTCTGACTCAAAATATGACAGTCCATTCCCGGAAAACGAATATTTCTCATGACTCAGACTGTGGAAGCCTACGCAATTATTTCAGTTATGTAATATGCGTTAATTATTTTTGTGTTTCATATTTCAGGCTGTAGCGGCCGAAGCAGGCGGTATGGCTAACCAGCCATCCGAAGAAGTTCACATCTACCCCGAAGTTATCCAGAAACTCCAAGACAAAGCCACTGTTCTCACACAAGAACGGAAAAAACGCGGAAGAACAGTCCCCGAAGAACTTACCTCACAAGAAAATATCCGGAACTTCAAGACTCTTGCGTCACATCCGGTAAGTAACAATGAGATAAAAATACCATAATTGATCTTGTTTTTAATTTTCTACAAAATGGATGTTGTTTTTGTGTTTCAGGGTCTCCATTCGGCGAGTGTTCCAGGAATACTCGCCTTGGATATCCATGCGGCTGATACCAGCAAGATTTTGACAGGAGGCAACGATAGGAATGCGACTGTGTTTAATAAAGACACAGAACAGGTCGTCGCTATACTTAAAGGTAGGACTTTATGCGTTTTAAATATACAGGTGTCTTGGAAATAGGGGGACATGGCTTAACCACAGATTCCTGGGACCAAAATAAGACGATTTAACTAAACTTACCTATATCCGACTGTGCACCGTTTACCCAATATTCTGCTTCAAAGTCTCTAAAAAAAAAAAATGCTTATAATAACGAAACGCTTTGTTCGATTTGAATGAAATTTGGTATGACAATCCATATGGATCTAATTCATCTTTTAAGATGGTATTTGTTATTGTTAGTGAACCACTAGTGTATGAAACTTGGGTGTCGCGACCATGAATAGACCATAACTTTTTAAAGGCAACGCCAATAATGTAAATTTATTGTTGAAATAATTGCGTAGGCTTCCACAGTCATGAGAAATATTCGTTTTCCGGGAATGGACTGTGTCATATTTTGAGTCAGAGCTCAACGTTTCGCCCGCAGTCGTATGGGGCATCTTCAGGAGCAAGGGGAATAGTACTGTCTTAAACAGGGTTACCCGACGTGTCAACCACGCTAGAGGCCGAGTTTAAGTAACAAGAGGGGGAGACTCAGTTTACAAGGTTATTCGGCGTGTAAACCACGCTAGAGGCCAAATAAATCAAGTGTTTTATTGTTTTTCAGAAAGATACCTTCAATAGTAAACTTTTGTGTCTGTGCGTAAGGTATGATATCAGTAACGATTTAGCCAGAAAAAAATAAAATGTAAGTGATTGCGCCGTGTAATTTTTAAAATAAATTTTATCTAGCAGTCATTCCAAATGTCAAACAACGAATTTTTAATTTTCAGTAATTACGTCATATGTGGCGCGTTTCATTTAAACTACTGTCCTACCGGTAAACACATCTTTCAAAGTGAACCTTATTGCCACAGCAAATAAGAACTATAATTTTAAGCAGTTCATTTCGCCAATATCTTAATTAAGAAAAGTTATCTATTTAAGATATCATTGAGTTAAGTTTGAATATTACCCTTTCAATTAAACAAAACATTTTACCCTGATTTGTAATAACAATTATTCTATTTAAGTTTTAAAAAACTTTGTATGGAATTACATGTTCGTTCAATCTCGCAGATGTTCGTGAAACATCGTGTGAAGCGGCCGGAAGAGCCCGTTTGAAAGACAGCGAACCATTTTTAGGTTACAGAACCCTAAGAACGCGACATATTAATATATTAATGTGGACAGACAGAGTAATATACGTACCTTAAACTTAAAAAGTAAAAATCTAAAGTTCTGAAAAGAGTTGATTTGAAAATCCTCAAAAACGCTAACAAACAAAATCTCAGTCGGTATGTCGGTAAACTCTCGGATATGCTTGAAGCTGCGCATACTTGATACTCGTAGTTCAGAATGTGCAGAGTTGATTTCAATTTGAAATAAAACCTTTGTTATTTATTAATGTGTATATATTGTATTACGAAGTAATAGAAAAATGTTTATAATTTGATGTTATTATTATCATCTCAAAGTTAACTTCTTCATAACAACAATAATATCAGCATCAAATTACTAGCCTTTAAATTCTGGCCCTTATGTGTTCTGTCAATAGAGTCTACTTTGAAAGTATTGTTTTTGCTGAGGACGATGCTTCATATTTCGCGCTATACTCTGACGTCACACTATTCTATCCCATTACCAACAATATACCTATAAAACTAATATACTGCTGGTGGGAGTGAGATTTGTGAGACTAATAATGCACGAGTGCAGACATATATAGCTGCACTTGTCTGAAAGAATAGCTCCGCGTAAGCGCCAGATTGCTTTGATTTTATTGGTGTTGAACGAGAAAGGGGAACTAGCGGGAGGGAAATTCTTACACGAACTGACAAGGATAGACAATAATGTTTGTAGTAGACTCCTCTTAAGTGAGAGATAGGGCATCAAAAAAAAGGAGAGGAGTATAGGCCCACGCCCATGCTCCTTGAATCTCTTTAATGATCAAATTGGATACATTTTTTGGAGGTATTTTGACCCTCTTAGACGTTATCTATACAATGGGCTTCTTAGCATCGCCAAAGCGAAGTTCCCGTCCGTAGCCATGAGGAGACGAGCCCCTACTAGCTAGCTTCAGTGCCATGTTTACAATATATTACTATATACTAACTTATAATTAATTCACTACTACTAGGTAATTATAATAATTAAATTATATTTTGCCATGACGTAGTGATTGTGCCTTTCACTCGCATGTTGTCTCTTATTATTTACATACATACATATATATATATATATATATATATATATATATATATATATATATATATATATATATATATATATATATATATATATATACATTTTGCGTCACTATTATGACGTCCTCTTTCTGCCTTGCTCTAGTTTTGGTGGTAATCTCTAGAGTTAATACGTTCTTATATACATCGCATCACTATTATGACGAGTCATCTTACTACCTTGCTCTAGGTTTGGTGAAAATCTCTAGAGTTAATACGTCATCCATCTGAACTAAAAGTTCAGGTGGATCAACTGGCCAGTTTAAAAGCATTCCTTGAACCAGCGTTCTCTCATCGACAAAGTCAGGGCATGTGTAGATCCTGTGGATTGGATCATCGACCTGGTTGCACGTAGGGCAATTTGGTTCATTCCTCTTACCTATTCGGAAGAGGTGGCAAGCAAATTCGCCATGCCCGGTGAGGATTTGCGAGAGACCCGCCGAGCACGGATGGAAAGTGCGTTGGTCACTTACCTCAGGTAGGAATTTGTATGTTACGGATCCTTTCTCAGTTTCATCCCATGACTCCTGCCATCTGCCAACGAGAATTCGCCTCACCTCGCTCAGGCAGTCACTTCTGGATAGATTATAATCTTCTGCGCTAATCCCATTGCCATAAAGACTGGTTGACTCGCCAGATCTTAGTTTGGCTCTTACGACCTTTTCATCTATTACTAGATTCAATGGTGGAACTGCAGCCGGCCTCGTTAGAGATCGACATGTATGCAGCTGTAATCACTTTGCCACAGAAGCCTGTAAGGCTTGTCAACTTCCTCTTATTTCTGGCTTGGTTAGCTCTATGCCCCCATATGATGCATCCATAAGTGACTATGGGCACTATTGCCCCCTGGTATATAGTTATCAGACCTTCGGGTGGACGTCCCCATCCTAGTTTCATGTATCGCCTTAAGGTTACAAATATGGTCCTGGCACGATCAACTACATAGTTGATGTGCTCAGTGAATAAAAGCTTATCATCTATTATAATACCAAGGTACTTGTATGAGCTTGTGCGTCTGACGTTACAACCATTGAGTTTGACCGTGGGGTCTCTGCTCAATTTGCCCTTCAAGAGCATATACTTGCTCTTTCTCATAGAGAAAGCCAACTTATTTGTCTCTGCCCAGCCTTCAACTCTACCTAGAGCTTCCTTTGCAGTCTGCTCCAGGATGTTCCGGCTGTTACCACTAACAAGTACCAATAGATCATCTGCATAAGCGATTACTTTAGTGCGTTCAACTGATACATTCTCCAGGAGGGTGTCCACCACTATATTCCATAATAGGGGCCCCAGGACTGATCCTTGCGGGCACCCTTTTGTAAGGTCCTTACTGACGGAGATGTCTCCGACAGTGAATATTGCGTTCCTGTCCTGCAGGTAACTATACAGTACCTGCAGGACGCGGTTATTAATGTTGATGTCTTTGAGCCTCTGGATGACACAGGGCCACCAGAGGTTATCAAATGCCCCAGATATATCCAGGAAAATGCCTATAACATATTTGGGCATCAGCAGTATATTTATTTAGAGGTATATTTTACCAACTAAGTCAGCCATCTTACACGAACGCAGCGCCTCTATAGGACACTCCAGTCTCCAATACAGTTAACCCTATTTTCAGGGCACACCAAAAAAGTCACCTCAGTCATCTACCACCCAACCGACGACATCTGCATCACTTCCAGCCCTGACAGCACTATCCGCGTCTGGAAGGTCCCCACAGCCCAAAGCCTTCTTCTTCTTCGTCCCCACGAAGGGCCAGTCACCGGTCTTAGTCTCCACCCTACGGGAGACTACGTCCTCAGTAGCTCTGAAGATAAATGCTGGGCGTTCAGTGATATTCGGACGGGAAGTTGGTGGTTCACGGCCAAGGATGCCAATGTGCCGTTGACAACAGCGATGTTCCATCCTGATGGACTTATTTTTGGCACGGGGACGAGTGATTCTCAGGTGAAGATTTGGGATTTGAAGGAACAGAGGAATGTCGCGAATTTTACTGGTGAGTTGATTTTGTTTTTGTTTCTTTCCAGTATCTTCACTACATTGTACTTTGTGGTTGACGTAAAGATATTGTCATGGAGTTGCCAACGCATTTAGACGTTTTCCAAATCTTGTACATCTGATGTGGCCAACACATGACCTCCCGTCAATTCTACGTTTAAAATAGCAATGAACTTTAAGTAAAGTATCACTTCCGGTTGATCGTTCGTAAACAAAATCTAATTTGTTGTTCCAATAAATAGAAAAGTCTGTAATACCAAATTTTGGATTATATTTTATTATGTTTTTCCTCGAAAATCTGTTAAGAGCTCCAAATTAAGTACCACTTCCGGTTTATCATATAGGTACAGTCAAAATCTAATGTTTCAAATTATACACGTGTTTTAAATACCAAATTTGAGAAGTTTTGGATCATGTTTTAATATATTTTTTCAAGAAAATCTGTTTATAGCTTCCTGTAAAGTAATACTTCCGGTTTATCAATTTTATAAAACATCTAATATGTCGTTCTCATTAATATAAAAGTCTTAAATACCAGATTTGAAAAATTGTGGATTCTATCAATTTATTTTTCACGAAAATCTGTTCAGAGCTTCAAATAAAATATCACTTCCGGTTTATCAATTGTATCCAAAATGTAATATGTTGTTCCCCTTTATATAAAAGTCGTAAATACTAAATTTGACAAGTTTTGGAGTATATCATAATATATATTTCACGAAAATCTGTTCAGAGCTTCAAGTAAAGTATCACTTCTGGTTGATTAATTTTAGCCAAAATCTAATATGTTATTTCCCATGATATAAAAGTCTTAAATACTAAAATCGAAATGTTTTGGATTATATTTTAATATAGTTTTTCATTAAAAACTGTTATGGGCTTCAAGTAAAGAGTCACTTCCGGTTATCCAATTTTACCCAAAATCTAATCAACTCGTTATAGGAATGCAGAAAGCTTAAATACGGGAAATAGATATATTTGGAAGTTTGTTATAAGAGTTATCGTGGACGAAAAAATCGTCACACACACACACACATCGTAAAAATAGTAAAAACGTGTCGTGGGGACCCTAATTCGTGCTTATTTACTGAAAACTCACCACCGAATTTTTGCCTGTATTCACACATGTTTACAAGCCTGATTTAATACACAGTTATATAATTTTGTTAACCAAAATTTAAATTTATTTTAAAAATTATACTAATACGAATTAAATGTTTTCCGTTGATCATTTATTAATTACTGTCTGCAACCAGCCGACAATTTTTGTGCTGTGTGTATCGAACTTGAATTCAGACAGCAGACGGAGCAATCATGTTTTCCATTAAACACGGATAACTAAATATCTAACAAACCTTTAAAGAATTTTAACTCATGAAGATTTAGAAAAATTGTTATTTTTTTCATATTATTTCTTTCAGGCCATACAGGAGCGATTACAGCTATATCGTTCTCTGAAAACGGTTATTATTTAGCGACTGCTGCTGATGATTCCTGTGTCAAACTCTGGGATTTGAGAAAATTGAAGAATTTCAAAACTCTTCAATTGAATGAAGAAGGAAACTATCAAATTAGGGATCTTTGCTTCGATCAGAGCGGTACATATTTAGCTGTCTGCGGAACTGACGTTAGGTACGTTAATATCAAACATTTTTCACACTAGGGCGCGAAAAAATTCTATCATTTTTGTTAACGTTAAGAGGTTAATACAGGATGCGACAGAACCAGTTGAGCAGTTTTGAAGAGTTATAAAAGAGAAAAAATGTTTTTATTTTTGAAATCAGTAGGACTTATTATTGTATACTCATTTATTTTTAAAAATAGTGTCTTTAAGATGGCGGCCGTGAAGTTTTGAACAGCCCGTTGACACATTTCGCGGGGTATCGCGTTTACTTCTTCAACAATCTGCTCCCTTAGCTCTAGCAGGTTTTGTGGGGACGTTTAAACACTTTTTCCTTTAGATATCCCCAAAGAAAGAAGTCGCATATGCTTAAATCGGGCGATCGCGCAGGCCACCCCACGTCACCTCTCAAAGACACTAGACGTCCAGGAAACATTTCTCTTAAAGCGTTTGGAGAATGCCGGGCTGTGTGGGCTGTAGCCCCATCCTGTTGGAACCAAAATTCCCCTAATCCTTTTTCTTCAACAACCACTTCCAATCGGGGCTGCAAATTTTTTTGCAACATTGAAACATAACGCCCGGAATTCACGGTCACGGTCACGCCTTCTACAAAAAAGTACGGGCCTATAACGCCAAATTGTGATACGGCACACCACACCATTAGTTTCGGAGAATGTAGCGGTCTTTCGTGAACATTTGGGGGTTGTTTTCAGCCCAGTAGCGAAAATGTTTATTCACAATCCCGCTTAGGTGAAAATGTGCCTCGTCGCTGCTGAAGAATGCTGCCTCAGGAGGGATCGCTGCAAGAATTTCCTCACACAAATTTTGGCGGTTGACGTAGTCTTCTGGGTTCAATTCCTGAACCATCATTATTTTGAAGGGATGGAAATTCAAATCTAAATGCAGAATCCTCCTCAAACTGCGGTCTGAAACCCCCAATGCAATAGCGTGCCTTCGAGCAGAACGTCTTGGCGATTGTTCGACTGCTGCTCTCACTAGCTCCACATTTTTTGGTGTTCTCATGGATCTTCGTCGGCCATGTGTACCTATTCTTAGTTTCCTCTAACTGCCGAATCCAGGACCGAATTGTGTTCGCAGTAGGAACAGCATTATTTCGCGGAATGTTGAACCGTCACCGAAAAGCTCTTTCCATAGTTACTAGAAACGGTCACTACACTAGTGAAGAGTGCTGAATTCGGCTCATTGTCTTTAAGGCGGCCGTTAGCTGCAATACATTGCTGGAGCCGATTTCTGAAGTTTTGAACAGCCCGGTTGACACATTTCGCGGGGTATCGCATGTACTTCTTCAACAATCTGCTCCCTTAGCTCTAGCAGGTTTTGGGGGCGACGTTTAAACACTTTTTCCTTTAGATATCCCCAAAGAAAGAAGTCGCATGTGCTTAAATCGGGCGATCGCGCAGGCCACCCCACGTCACCTTTCAAAGACACTAGACGTCCAGGAAACATTTCTCTTAAAGCGTTTAGAGAATTTCGGGGTGTGTGGGCTGTAGCCCCATCCTGTTGGAACCAAAAGTCCCCTAATCCCTCTTCTTCAACAACCACTTCCAATCGGGGCTGCAGAAAATTTTGCAACATTGAAACATAACGCCCGGAATTCACGGTCACTGTCACTTCTCCCTCTTCAAAAAAGTACGGGCCTATAACGCCAAATTGTGATACGGCACACCACACCGTTAGTTTCGGAGAATGTAGAGGTCTTTCGTGAACAATTTTGTTTATTCACAATCCCGCTTAGGTGAAAATGTGCCTCGTCGCTGCTGAAGAATGCTGCTTCAGGAGAGATCGCTGCAAGAATTTCCTCACACAGATTTTGGCGGTTGGCGTAGTCTGCTGGGTTCAATTCCTGAACCATCATTATTTTGAAGGGATGGAAATTCAAATCTAAATGCAGAATCCTCCTCAAACTGCGGTCTGAAACCCCCAATGCAATAGCGTGCCTTCGAGCAGAACGTCTTGGCGATTGTTCGACTGCTGCTCTCACTAGCTCCACATTTTCTGGTGTTCTGATAGATCTTCGTCGGCCATGTGTCCCTATTCTTAGTTTCCTCCAACTGCCGAATCCAGGACCGAATTATGTTCGCAGTAGGAACAGCATTATTTCGCGGAATGTTGAACCGTCGCCGAAAAGCTCTTTGCGTCGCAATCACAGATCGGTTGTTTTCATAAAACGCGCGCATGGCAAAGCCACGATGTACTCCGGTCCAAACCATGTTTGGTACTAAAATGGGGATGCCGACAGAACAAAAGGAGGCCTACCCCCGCCACCACGCGAACACCTACCCCTCCAAACTGCTCAATTGGTTCTGCCGCACCCTGTACTTCAAGAACATTTCATTTAGGCCTGCGAAGACATTCAATTTCCTCTAAAATATTTTCAGGGCATATAAATAATGATTTTCATTCCAGGATTTATCTTTGTAAACAATGGCAGGAATTAAAAGTATTCAACGATCATACAGCTACAGCGACTGGTGTTCGATTTGGCAAACACGCACAATATATTGCATCAACTTCTATGGACAGAACTTTGAAATTATATGGGCTTTAAAAACATTTTATTTCGTTTAGTTTTATAGACAAATAAATAAATAAATTACGTAGTCAAAATCTATGACTACAATAATAATTCATAAGTTTTAGTTTTGTAATAATTGTAATAACTTTCGTCGAAATAAATAAAAATATGAATTGTATTTATTATTTATATAGGTGGCGATGAAAACGTTCATAAATCATCAAGGTAAGAATTTTGTGTGCACTTAGAATTTTATTTTTGTGGACAGAGTATTATTTATTAATTTGCTTGAGAAATATTCGTTTTCCGGGAATGGACTGTGTCATATTTTGAGTCAGAGCTCAACGTTTCTCCCGCAGTCGTATGGGGCATCTTCAAGAGCAAGGGGGATAGTACTGTCTTAAGGTTACCCTACGTGTCAACCACGCTAGAGGCCAAATAAATATCCAGAACAACTATGACGTAAAATTAATCAATAATGTAATTCATAGACAATTAAACCCAAAAAACCCGTGGATACCTCGTTCGAAACATTTGCATCTATCCTTTACATTAAAGGATTCTCGGATAAAATAGGTAGAAATCTTAATAAAAACAATATTAAGGTCTTTTTTAAACCTCCACAAAAAATCTCAGACATACTCCCCGAAACTAAAGATAAACGCGAACCCTTGTCGTCACCCGGTGTTTATAGTATTCCTTGTTCTTGCGGCACAGTATACATAGGTGAAACAGGAAGGAGTGTTCACACTAGATTGTCAGAACACACAAACGCTGTCTGCGTAATGGTATGGTATTAACATCTGCGGTCGCAGAACACCAACACAACACAGGACATAACATCTCATTTGAAAATTCCCGCATTTTAGCTCCTGTCCCTGAGTTTTACAGACGTAAATACAGGGAAACTTTAGAAATATGGAAACATCCTAATAACATCAATCGGGATTATGGCTATTTCTTGAGTGGAAACCGGTGATTCTCGGAACACGATACGCCCAATCTACCATTACGAACTCGATTCCCATTGGTCCTCATTAGCTCTGCTCATCTACCGTATCTTTAGATTAGTATATAACTGTCTTCTCGGCCTTCCTTTCGTTACTTGGTTTATTTGGCCTCTAGCGTGGTTTACACGTCGGGTAAGCTTGTAAACTGAGTCTCCCCCTCTTGTTGCTTAAACTCGGCCTCTAGCGTGGTTGACACGTCGGGTAACCTTGTTTAAGACAGTACTATATATATATATATATATATATATATATATATATATATATATATATATATATATATATATATATATATAACATGTATTAATATAGTTATGTTTATTGTTATAATATGACTTTGAGGACAACTTCCTGATGCCTGGAGAAGATTTCTGGACACCTGTAAGGCATAGAGTCTACCTGGAGATTATATTTATTTAGGGTAAGTTTTTGAGCTATATAATTTGACGTACATGGTATAAGAAGATTTTATCAAAAAAATCTGGTGTGGCAAACACCATACCTCCGCCATTTACAGCCCGAGTCACAAAAAAATTAAGTTAATCCTTATTTTTGGATTAGCGAATTTTACTCTAATTTTGACAGTTTATTTCTTAAAACATAGTCTAATCTAATCCAAGTAACTACCTTTCTTTAAACCCCTCAACAGGATTTAATCCCAATTACAGAGTAGGTTCACATTCACACACATCCATGCCTTAGTGGGATTCGAACCCAGAGCCCCGAGGGCACTCATGACATGAGGCGTTGCTCTAACCATTAAACCACCGGAGCTATAATAAAATGAAAGGTACAAATTCGTAGCTCTAACCGTTTAGAAGCTACAGGCAAAAATAGAGAAAATGAGCTAGACGAAAATTCATCGTTTATAATAAAATTTATTTAAAATTAAGTGTAGTTTAACTGCCTGTAACTTTTGGAACAGCCTGTATATAAATATCTGTGCTGATGTATATTATAGACAATTTCATGTAGATTCCAAATTTTCAACGTACAAATTCGTAGCTCTAACCGTTTAGAAGCTACAGGCAAAAATAGAGAAAATGAGCTAGACAAAAATTCATCGTTTATAATAAAATTTATTTAAAATTAAGTGTAGTTTAACTGCCTGTAACTTGTGGAACAGCCTGTATATAAATATCTGTGCTGATGTATATTATAGACAATTTCATGTAGATTCCAAATTTTCAACGTACAAATTCGTAGCTCTAACCGTTTAGAAGATACAGGCAAAAATAGAGAAAATGAGCTAGACAAAAATTCATCGTTTATAATAAAATTTATTTAAAATTAAGTGTAGTTTAACTGCCTGTAACTTGTGGAACAGCCTGTATATAAATATCTGTGCTGATGTATATTATAGACAATTTCATGTAGATTCCAAATTTTCAACGTACAAATTCGTAGCTCTAACCGTTTAGAAGATACAGGCAAAAATAGAGAAAATGAGCTGGACAAAAATTCATCGTTTATAATAAAATTTATTTAAAATTAAGTGTAGTTTAACTGCCTGTAACTTGTGGAACAGCCTGTATATATATATCTGTGCTGATGTATATTATAGACAATTTCATGTAGATTCCAAATTTTCAAGGTATAAATTCGTAGCTCTAACCGTTTAGAAGCTACAGGCAAAAATAGAGAAAATGAGCTAGACAAAAATTCATCGTTTATAATAAAATTTATTTAAAATTAAGTGTAGTTTAACTGCCTGTAACTTTTGGAACAGCCTGTATATAAATATCTGTGCTGATGTATATTATAGACAATTTCATGTAGATTCCAAATTTTCAAGGTACAAATTCGTAGCTCTAACCGTTTAGAAGATACAGGCAAAAATAGAGAAAATGAGGTAGACAAAAATTCATCGTTTATAATAAAATTTATTTAAAATTAAGTGTAGTTTAACTGCCTGTAACTTTTGGAACAGCCTGTATATAAATATCTGTGCTGATGTATATTATAGACAATTTCATGTAGACTCCAAATTTTCAAGGTACAAATTCGTAGCTCTAACCGTTTAGAAGCTACAGGCAAAAATAGAGAAAATGAGCTAGACAAAAATTCATCGTTTATAATAAAATTTATTTAAAATTAAGTGTAGTTTAACTGCCTGTAACTTGTGGAACAGCCTGTATATAAATATCTGTGCTGATGTATATTATAGACAATTTCATGTAGATTCCAAATTTTCAAGGTACAATTTCGTAGCTCTAACCGTTTAGAAGCTACAGGCAAAAATAGAGAAAATGAGCTAGACAAAAATTCATCGTTTATAATAAAATTTATTTAAAATTAAGTGTAGTTTAACTGCCTGTAACTTTTGGAACAGCCTGTATATAAATATCTGTGCTGATGTATATTATAGACAATTTCATGTAGATTCCAAATTTTCAAGGTACAAATTCGTAGCTCTAACCGTTTAGAAAATACAGGCAAAAATAGAGAAAATGAGGTAGACAAAAATTCATCGTTTATAATAAAATTTATTTAAAATTAAGTGTAGTTTAACTGCCTGTAACTTTTGGAACAGCCTGTATATAAATATCTGTGCTGATGTATATTATAGACAATTTCATGTAGATTCCAAATTTTCAAGGTACAAATTCGTAGCTCTAACCGTTTAGAAGCTACAGGCAAAAATAGAGAAAATGAGCTAGACAAAAATTCATCGTTTATAATAAAATTTATTTAAAATTAAGTGTAGTTTAACTGCCTGTAACTTGTGGAACAGCCTGTATATAAATATCTGTGCTGATGTATATTATAGACAATTTCATGTAGATTCCAAATTTTCAAGGTACAAATTCGTAGCTCTAACCGTTTAGAAGCTACAGGCAAAAATAGAGAAAATGAGCTAGACAAAAATTCATCGTTTATAATAAAATTTATTTAAAATTAAGTGTAGTTTAACTGCCTGTAACTTTTGGAACAGCCTGTATATAAATATCTGTGCTGATGTATATTATAGACAATTTCATGTAGATTCCAAATTTTCAAGGTACAAATTCGTAGCTCTAGCCGTTTAGAAGCTACAGGCAAAAATAGAGAAAATGAGCTAGACAAAAATTCATCGTTTATAATAAAATTTATTTAAAATTAAGTGTAGTTTAACTGCCTGTAACTTTTGGAACAGCCTGTATATAAATATCTCTGCTGATGTATATTATAGACAATTTCATGTAGATTCCAAATTTTCAAGGTATAAATTCGTAGCTCTAACCGTTTAGAAGCTACAGGCAAAAATAGAGAAAATGAGCTAGACAAAAATTCATCGTTTATAATAAAATTTATTTAAAATTAACTGTAGTTTAACTGCCTGTAACTTTTGGAACAGCCTGTATATAAATATCTGTGCTGATGTATATTATAGACAATTTCATGTAGATTCCAAATTTTCAAGGTACAAATTCGTAGCTCTAACCGTTTAGAAGATACAGGCAAAAATAGAGAAAATGAGGTAGACAAAAATTCATCGTTTATAATAAAATTTATTTAAAATTAAGTGTAGTTTAACTGCCTGTAACTTTTGGAACAGCCTGTATATAAATATCTGTGCTGATGTATATTATAGACAATTTCATGTAGATTCCAAATTTTCAAGGTACAAATTCGTAGCTCTAACCGTTTAGAAGCTACAGGCAAAAATAGAGAAAATGAGCTAGACAAAAATTCATCGTTTATAATAAAATTTATTTAAAATTAAGTGTAGTTTAACTGCCTGTAACTTTTGGAACAGCCTGTATATAAATATCTGTGCTGATGTATATTATAGACAATTTCATGTAGATTCCAAATTTTCAAGGTACAAATTCGTAGCTCTAACCGTTTAGAAGATACAGGCAAAAATAGAGAAAATGAGGTAGACAAAAATTCATCGTTTATAATAAAATTTATTTAAAATTAAGTGTAGTTTAACTGCCTGTAACTTTTGGAACAGCCTGTATATAAATATCTGTGCTGATGTATATTATAGACAATTTCATGTAGACTCCAAATTTTCAAGGTACAAATTCGTAGCTCTAACCGTTTAGAAGCTACAGGCAAAAATAGAGAAAATGAGCTAGACAAAAATTCATCGTTTATAATAAAATTTATTTAAAATTAAGTGTAGTTTAACTGCCTGTAACTTGTGGAACAGCCTGTATATAAATATCTGTGCTGATGTATATTATAGACAATTTCATGTAGATTCCAAATTTTCAAGGTACAATTTCGTAGCTCTAACCGTTTAGAAGCTACAGGCAAAAATAGAGAAAATGAGCTAGACAAAAATTCATCGTTTATAATAAAATTTATTTAAAATTAAGTGTAGTTTAACTGCCTGTAACTTTTGGAACAGCCTGTATATAAATATCTGTGCTGATGTATATTATAGACAATTTCATGTAGATTCCAAATTTTCAAGGTACAAATTCGTAGCTCTAACCGTTTAGAAAATACAGGCAAAAATAGAGAAAATGAGGTAGACAAAAATTCATCGTTTATAATAAAATTTATTTAAAATTAAGTGTAGTTTAACTGCCTGTAACTTTTGGAACAGCCTGTATATAAATATCTGTGCTGATGTATATTATAGACAATTTCATGTAGATTCCAAATTTTCAAGGTACAAATTCGTAGCTCTAACCGTTTAGAAGCTACAGGCAAAAATAGAGAAAATGAGCTAGACAAAAATTCATCGTTTATAATAAAATTTATTTAAAATTAAGTGTAGTTTAACTGCCTGTAACTTGTGGAACAGCCTGTATATAAATATCTGTGCTGATGTATATTATAGACAATTTCATGTAGATTCCAAATTTTCAAGGTACAAATTCGTAGCTCTAACCGTTTAGAAGCTACAGGCAAAAATAGAGAAAATGAGCTAGACAAAAATTCATCGTTTATAATAAAATTTATTTAAAATTAAGTGTAGTTTAACTGCCTGTAACTTTTGGAACAGCCTGTATATAAATATCTGTGCTGATGTATATTATAGACAATTTCATGTAGATTCCAAATTTTCAAGGTACAAATTCGTAGCTCTAGCCGTTTAGAAGCTACAGGCAAAAATAGAGAAAATGAGCTAGACAAAAATTCATCGTTTATAATAAAATTTATTTAAAATTAAGTGTAGTTTAACTGCCTGTAACTTTTGGAACAGCCTGTATATAAATATCTCTGCTGATGTATATTATAGACAATTTCATGTAGATTCCAAATTTTCAAGGTATAAATTCGTAGCTCTAACCGTTTAGAAGCTACAGGCAAAAATAGAGAAAATGAGCTAGACAAAAATTCATCGTTTATAATAAAATTTATTTAAAATTAACTGTAGTTTAACTGCCTGTAACTTTTGGAACAGCCTGTATATAAATATCTGTGCTGATGTATATTATAGACAATTTCATGTAGATTCCAAATTTTCAAGGTACAAATTCGTAGCTCTAACCGTTTAGAAGATACAGGCAAAAATAGAGAAAATGAGGTAGACAAAAATTCATCGTTTATAATAAAATTTATTTAAAATTAAGTGTAGTTTAACTGCCTGTAACTTTTGGAACAGCCTGTATATAAATATCTGTGCTGATGTATATTATAGACAATTTCATGTAGATTCCAAATTTTCAAGGTACAAATTCGTAGCTCTAACCGTTTAGAAGCTACAGGCAAAAATAGAGAAAATGAGCTAGACAAAAATTCATCGTTTATAATAAAATTTATTTAAAATTAAGTGTAGTTTAACTGCCTGTAACTTGTGGAACAGCCTGTATATAAATATCTGTGCTGATGTATATTATAGACAATTTCATGTAGATTCCAAATTTTCAAGGTACAAATTCGTAGCTCTAACCGTTTAGAAGCTACAGGCAAAAATAGAGAAAATGAGCTAGACAAAAATTCATCGTTTATAATAAAATTTATTTAAAATTAAGTGTAGTTTAACTGCCTGTAACTTGTGGAACAGCCTGTATATAAATATCTGTGCTGATGTATATTATAGACAATTTCATGTAGATTCCAAATTTTCAAGGTACAATTTCGTAGCTCTAACCGTTTAGAAGCTACAGGCAAAAATAGAGAAAATGAGCTAGACAAAAATTCATCGTTTATAATAAAATTTATTTAAAATTAAGTGTAGTTTAACTGCCTGTAACTTTTGGAACAGCCTGTATATAAATATCTGTGCTGATGTATATTATAGACAATTTCATGTAGATTCCAAATTTTCAAGGTACAAATTCGTAGCTCTAACCGTTTAGAAGATACAGGCAAAAATAGAGAAAATGAGGTAGACAAAAATTCATCGTTTATAATAAAATTTATTTAAAATTAAGTGTAGTTTAACTGCCTGTAACTTTTGGAACAGCCTGTATATAAATATCTGTGCTGATGTATATTATAGACAATTTCATGTAGATTCCAAATTTTCAAGGTACAAATTCGTAGCTCTAACCGTTTAGAAGCTACAGGCAAAAATAGAGAAAATGAGCTAGACAAAAATTCATCGTTTATAATAAAATTTATTTAAAATTAAGTGTAGTTTAACTGCCTGTAACTTGTGGAACAGCCTGTATATAAATATCTGTGCTGATGTATATTATAGACAATTTCATGTAGATTCCAAATTTTCAAGGTACAAATTCGTAGCTCTAACCGTTTAGAAGCTACAGGCAAAAATAGAGAAAATGAGCTAGACAAAAATTCATCGTTTATAATAAAATTTATTTAAAATTAAGTGTAGTTTAACTGCCTGTAACTTTTGGAACAGCCTGTATATAAATATCTGTGCTGATGTATATTATAGACAATTTCATGTAGATTCCAAATTTTCAAGGTACAAATTCGTAGCTCTAGCCGTTTAGAAGCTACAGGCAAAAATAGAGAAAATGAGCTAGACAAAAATTCATCGTTTATAATAAAATTTATTTAAAATTAAGTGTAGTTTAACTGCCTGTAACTTTTGGAACAGCCTGTATATAAATATCTCTGCTGATGTATATTATAGACAATTTCATGTAGATTCCAAATTTTCAAGGTATAAATTCGTAGCTCTAACCGTTTAGAAGCTACAGGCAAAAATAGAGAAAATGAGCTAGACAAAAATTCATCGTTTATAATAAAATTTATTTAAAATTAAGTGTAGTTTAACTGCCTGTAACTTGTGGAACAGCCTGTATATAAATATCTGTGCTGATGTATATTATAGACAATTTCATGTAGATTCCAAATTTTCAAGGTACAAATTCGTAGCTCTAACCGTTTAGAAGATACAGGCAAAAATAGAGAAAATGAGGTAGACAAAAATTCATCGTTTATAATAAAATTTATTTAAAATTAAGTGTAGTTTAACTGCCTGTAACTTTTGGAACAGCCTGTATATAAATATCTGTGCTGATGTATATTATAGACAATTTCATGTAGATTCCAAATTTTCAAGGTACATATTCGTAGCTCTAACCGTTTAGAAGCTACAGGCAAAAATAGAGAAAATGAGCTAGACAAAAATTCATCGTTTATAATAAAATTTATTTAAAATTAAGTGTAGTTTAACTGCCTGTAACTTGTGGAACAGCCTGTATATAAATATCTGTGCTGATGTATATTATAGACAATTTCATGTAGATTCCAAATTTTCAAGGTACAAATTCGTAGCTCTAACCGTTTAGAAGCTACAGGCAAAAATAGAGAAAATGAGCTAGACAAAAATTCATCGTTTATAATAAAATTTATTTAAAATTAAGTGTAGTTTAACTGCCTGTAACTTTTGGAACAGCCTGTATATAAATATCTGTGCTGATGTATATTATAGACAATTTCATGTAGATTCCAAATTTTCAAGGTACAAATTCGTAGCTCTAGCCGTTTAGAAGCTACAGGCAAAAATAGAGAAAATGAGCTAGACAAAAATTCATCGTTTATAATAAAATTTATTTAAAATTAAGTGTAGTTTAACTGCCTGTAACTTTTGGAACAGCCTGTATATAAATATCTGTGCTGATGTATATTATAGACAATTTCATGTAGATTCCAAATTTTCAAGGTACAAATTCGTAGCTCTAGCCGTTTAGAAGCTACAGGCAAAAATAGAGAAAATGAGCTAGACAAAAATTCATCGTTTATAATAAAATTTATTTAAAATTAAGTGTAGTTTAACTGCCTGTAACTTTTGGAACAGCCTGTATATAAATATCTGTGCTGATGTATATTATAGACAATTTCATGTAGATTCCAAATTTTCAAGGTACAAATTCGTAGCTCTAACCGTTCAGAAGCTACAGGCAAAAATAAGGCGATTTCGGGCGACATACCCGTTCACTTCTTAAGATCAGTTACGGTCACTTGCGGTATGCTATGGTCAGTGGTGGCGCCAAAAATCAATGGTTCACTTGTTGACACCGTGCTTGGAGGTTATGTATATTCTGCGACATTTAATACTGTCAAAAATAGTAGATAGTTTTTTCCATATTTGTCCAAAAAAGAGTCAACGAAAATAATGTCACTCTGTTTGACATAAGACCACGACTCCGACTGTTTTGACTTTTGACATTTCAAAAAAATACAAGATAGAAAGAGATAGAAATAGTGAACAGAGAGCTGACCCGACTAGCAAACCCGTTCAGCTGTGAGCACTGATCCAAGCATACCGGGTATGTTGTTCCTAGCGCCCGAATGTGTGAACGCACCTGAACGCAACATACCGCAAGTGAACGGTTGTCGCCCGAAATCGCCTATAGAGAAAATGAGCTAGACAAAAATTCATCGTTTATAATAAAATTTATTTAAAATTAAGTGTAGTTTAACTGCCTGTAACTTTTGGAACAGCCTGTATATAAATATCTGTGCTGATGTATATTATAGACAATTTCATGTAGATTCCAAATTTTCAAGGTACAAATTCGTAGCTCTAGCCGTTTAGAAGCTACAGGCAAAAATAGAGAAAATGAGCTAGACAAAAATTCATCGTTTATAATAAAATTTATTTAAAATTAAGTGTAGTTTAACTGCCTGTAACTTTTGGAACAGCCTGTATATAAATATCTGTGCTGATGTATATTATAGACAATTTCATGTAGATTCCAAATTTTCAAGGTACAAATTCGTAGCTCTAGCCGTTTAGAAGCTACAGGCAAAAATAGAGAAAATGAGCTAGACAAAAATTCATCGTTTATAATAAAATTTATTTAAAATTAAGTGTAGTTTAACTGCCTGTAACTTTTGGAACAGCCTGTATATAAATATCTGTGCTGATGTATATTATAGACAATTTCATGTAGATTCCAAATTTTCAAGGTACAAATTCGTAGCTCTAACCGTTCAGAAGCTACAGGCAAAAATAAGGCGATTTCGGGCGACATACCCGTTCACTTCTTAAGATCAGTTACGGTCACTTGCGGTATGCTATGGTCAGTGGTGGCGCCAAAAATCAATGGTTCACTTGTTGACACCGTGCTTGGAGGTTATGTATATTCTGCGACATTTAATACTGTCAAAAATAGTAGATAGTTTTTTCCATATTTGTCCAAAAAAGAGTCAACGAAAATAATGTCACTCTGTTTGACATAAGACCACGACTCCGACTGTTTTGACTTTTGACATTTCAAAAAAATACATGATAGAAAGAGATAGAAATAGTGAACAGAGAGCTGACCCGACTAGCAAACCCGTTCAGCTGTGAGCACTGATCCAAGCATACCGGGTATGTTGTTCCTAGCGCCCGAATGTGTGAACGCACCTGAACGCAACATACCGCAAGTGAACGGTTGTCGCCCGAAATCGCCTATAGAGAAAATGAGCTAGACAAAAATTCATCGTTTATAATAAAATTTATTTAAAATTAAGTGTAGTTTAACTGCCTGTAACTTTTGGAACAGCCTGTATATAAATATCTGTGCTGATGTATATTATAGACAATTTCATGTAGATTCCAAATTTTCAAGGTATAAATTCGTAGCTCTAACCGTTTAGAAGCTACAGGCAAAAATAGAGAAAATGAACTAGACAAAAATTCATCGTTTATAATAAAATTTATTTAAAATTAAGTGTAGTTTAACTGCCTGTAACTTTTGGAACAGCCTGTATATAAATATCTGTGCTGATGTATATTATAGACAATTTCATGTAGATTCCAAATTTTCAAGGTACAAATTCGTAGCTCTAGCCGTTTAGAAGCTACAGGCAAAAATAGAGAAAATGAGCTAGACAAAAATTCATCGTTTATAATAAAATTTATTTAAAATTAAGTGTAGTTTAACTGCCTGTAACTTTTGGAACAGCCTGTATATAAATATCTGTGCTGATGTATATTATAGACAATTTCATGTAGATTCCAAATTTTCAAGGTACAAATTCGTAGCTCTAGCCGTTTAGAAGCTACAGGCAAAAATAGAGAAAATGAGCTAGACAAAAATTCATCGTTTATAATAAAATTTATTTAAAATTAAGTGTAGTTTAACTGCCTGTAACTTTTGGAACAGCCTGTATATAAATATCTGTGCTGATGTATATTATAGACAATTTCATGTAGATTCCAAATTTTCAAGGTATAAATTCGTAGCTCTAACCGTTTAGAAGCTACAGGCAAAAATAGAGAAAATGAACTAGACAAAAATTCATCGTTTATAATAAAATTTATTTAAAATTAAGTGTAGTTTAACTGCCTGTAACTTTTGGAACAGCCTGTATATAAATATCTGTGCTGATGTATATTATAGACAATTTCATGTAGATTCCAAATTTTCAAAGTACAAATTCGTAGCTCTAACCGTTTAGAAGCTACAGGCAAAAATAGAGAAAATGAGCTAGACAAAAATTCATCGTTTATAATAAAATTTATTTAAAATTAAGTTTAGTTTAACTGCCTGTAACTTTTGGAACAGCCTGTATATAAATATCTGTGCTGATGTATATTATAGACAATTTCATGTAGATTCCAAATTTTCAAGGTACAAATTCGTAGCTCTAACCGTTTAGAAGCTACAGGCAAAAATAGAGAAAATGAGCTAGACAAAAATTCATCGTTTATAATAAAATTTATTTAAAATTAAGTGTAGTTTAACTGCCTGTAACTTGTGGAACAGCCTGTATATAAATATCTGTGCTGATGTATATTATAGACAATTTCATGTAGATTCCAAATTTTCAAGGTACAAATTCGTAGCTCTAACCGTTTAGAAGCTACAGGCAAAAATAGAGAAAATGAGCTAGACAAAAATTCATCGTTTATAATAAAATTTATTTAAAATTAAGTGTAGTTTAACTGCCTGTAACTTTTGGAACAGCCTGTATATAAATATCTGTGCTGATGTATATTATAGACAATTTCATGTAGATTCCAAATTTTCAAGGTACAAATTCGTAGCTCTAGCCGTTTAGAAGCTACAGGCAAAAATAGAGAAAATGAGCTAGACAAAAATTCATCGTTTATAATAAAATTTATTTAAAATTAAGTGTAGTTTAACTGCCTGTAACTTTTGGAACAGCCTGTATATAAATATCTGTGCTGATGTATATTATAGACAATTTCATGTAGATTCCAAATTTTCAAGGTACAAATTCGTAGCTCTAACCGTTCAGAAGCTACAGGCAAAAATAGAGAAAATGAGCTAGACAAAAATTCATCGTTTATAATAAAATTTATTTAAAATTAAGTGTAGTTTAACTGCCTGTAACTTTTGGAACAGCCTGTATATAAATATCTGTGCTGATGTATATTATAGACAATTTCATGTAGATTCCAAATTTTCAAGGTATAAATTCGTAGCTCTAACCGTTTAGAAGCTACAGGCAAAAATAAAGAAAATGAGCTAGACAAAAATTCATCGTTTATAATAAAATTTATTTAAAATTAAGTGTAGTTTAACTGCCTGTAACTTTTGGAACAGCCTGTATATAAATATCTGTGCTGATGTATATTATAGACAATTTCATGTAGATTCCAAATTTTCAAGGTACAAATTCGTAGCTCTAACCGTTCAGAAGCTACAGGCAAAAATAGAGAAAATGAGCTAGACAAAAATTCATCGTTTATAATAAAATTTATTTAAAATTAAGTGTAGTTTAACTGCCTGTAACTTTTGGAACAGCCTGTATATAAATATCTGTGCTGATGTATATTATAGACAATTTCATGTAGATTCCAGATTTTCAAGGTATAAATTCGTAGCTCTAACCGTTTAGAAGCTACAGGCAAAAATAGAGAAAATGAACTAGACAAAAATTCATCGTTTATAATAAAATTTATTTAAAATTAAGTGTAGTTTAACTGCCTGTAACTTTTGGAACAGCCTGTATATAAATATCTGTGCTGATGTATATTATAGACAATTTCATGTAGATTCCAAATTTTCAAGGTACAAATTCGTAGCTCTAGCCGTTTAGAAGCTACAGGCAAAAATAGAGAAAATGAGCTAGACAAAAATTCATCGTTTATAATAAAATTTATTTAAAATTAAGTGTAGTTTAACTGCCAGTAACTTTTGGAACAGCCTGTATATAAATATCTGTGCTGATGTATATTATAGACAATTTCATGTAGATTCCAAATTTTCAAGGTATAAATTCGTAGCTCTAACCGTTTAGAAGCTACAGGCAAAAATAGAGAAAATGAACTAGACAAAAATTCATCGTTTATAATAAAATTTATTTAAAATTAAGTGTAGTTTAACTGCCTGTTACTTTTGGAACAGCCTGTATATAAATATCTGTGCTGATGTATATTATAGACAATTTCATGTAGATTCCAAATTTTCAAGGTACAAATTCGTAGCTCTAACCGTTCAGAAGCTACAGGCAAAAATAGAGAAAATGAGCTAGACAAAAATTCATCGTTTATAATAAAATTTATTTAAAATTAAGTGTAGTTTAACTGCCTGTAACTTTTGGAACAGCTGTATATAAATATCTGTGCTGATGTATATTATAGACAATTTCATGTAGATTCCAGATTTTCAAGGTATAAATTCGTAGCTCTAACCGTTTAGAAGCTACAGGCAAAAATAGAGAAAATGAACTAGACAAAAATTCATCGTTTATAATAAAATTTATTTAAAATTAAGTGTAGTTTAACTGCCTGTAACTTTTGGAACAGCCTGTATATAAATATCTGTGCTGATGTATATTATAGACAATTTCATGTAGATTCCAAATTTTCAAGGTACAAATTCGTAGCTCTAGCCGTTTAGAAGCTACAGGCAAAAATAGAGAAAATGAGCTAGACAAAAATTCATCGTTTATAATAAAATTTATTTAAAATTAAGTGTAGTTTAACTGCCAGTAACTTTTGGAACAGCCTGTATATAAATATCTGTGCTGATGTATATTATAGACAATTTCATGTAGATTCCAAATTTTCAAGGTATAAATTCGTAGCTCTAACCGTTTAGAAGCTACAGGCAAAAATAGAGAAAATGAACTAGACAAAAATTCATCGTTTATAATAAAATTTATTTAAAATTAAGTGTAGTTTAACTGCCTGTAACTTTTGGAACAGCCTGTATATAAATATCTGTGCTGATGTATATTATAGACAATTTCATGTAGATTCCAAATTTTCAAGGTACAAATTCGTAGCTCTAGCCGTTTAGAAGCTACAGGCAAAAATAGAGAAAATGAGCTAGACAAAAATTCATCGTTTATAATAAAATTTATTTAAAATTAAGTGTAGTTTAACTGCCTGTAACTTTTGGAACAGCCTGTATATAAATATCTGTGCTGATGTATATTATAGACAATTTCATGTAGATTCCAAATTTTCAAGGTACAAATTCGTAGCTCTAGCCGTTTAGAAGCTACAGGCAAAAATACAGAAAATGAGCTAGACAAAAATTCATCGTTTATAATAAAATTTATTTAAAATTAAGTGTAGTTTAACTGCCTGTAACTTTTGGAACAGCCTGTATATAAATATCTGTGCTGATGTATATTATAGACAATTTCATGTAGATTCCAAATTTTCAAGGTATAAATTCGTAGCTCTAACCGTTTAGAAGCTACAGGCAAAAATAGAGAAAATGAACTAGACAAAAATTCATCGTTTATAATAAAATTTATTTAAAATTAAGTGTAGTTTAACTGCCTGTAACTTTTGGAACAGCCTGTATATAAATATCTGTGCTGATGTATATTATAGACAATTTCATGTAGATTCCAAATTTTCAAGGTACAAATTCGTAGCTCTAACCGTTTAGAAGATACAGGCAAAAATAGAGAAAATGAGGTAGACAAAAATTCATCGTTTATAATAAAATTTATTTAAAATTAAGTGTAGTTTAACTGCCTGTAACTTTTGGAACAGCCTGTATATAAATATCTGTGCTGATGTATATTATAGACAATTTCATGTAGATTCCAAATTTTCAAGGTACAAATTCGTAGCTCTAACCGTTTAGAAGCTACAGGCAAAAATAGAGAAAATGAGCTAGACAAAAATTCATCGTTTATAATAAAATTTATTTAAAATTAAGTGTAGTTTAACTGCCTGTAACTTGTGGAACAGCCTGTATATAAATATCTGTGCTGATGTATATTATAGACAATTTCATGTAGATTCCAAATTTTCAAGGTACAAATTCGTAGCTCTAACCGTTTAGAAGCTACAGGCAAAAATAGAGAAAATGAGCTAGACAAAAATTCATCGTTTATAATAAAATTTATTTAAAATTAAGTGTAGTTTAACTGCCTGTAACTTTTGGAACAGCCTGTATATAAATATCTGTGCTGATGTATATTATAGACAATTTCATGTAGATTCCAAATTTTCAAGGTACAAATTCGTAGCTCTAGCCGTTTAGAAGCTACAGGCAAAAATAGAGAAAATGAGCTAGACAAAAATTCATCGTTTATAATAAAATTTATTTAAAATTAAGTGTAGTTTAACTGCCTGTAACTTTTGGAACAGCCTGTATATAAATATCTGTGCTGATGTATATTATAGACAATTTCATGTAGATTCCAAATTTTCAAGGTACAAATTCGTAGCTCTAACCGTTCAGAAGCTACAGGCAAAAATAGAGAAAATGAGCTAGACAAAAATTCATCGTTTATAATAAAATTTATTTAAAATTAAGTGTAGTTTAACTGCCTGTAACTTTTGGAACAGCCTGTATATAAATATCTGTGCTGATGTATATTATAGACAATTTCATGTAGATTCCAAATTTTCAAAGTATAAATTCGTAGCTCTAACCGTTTAGAAGCTACAGGCAAAAATAGAGAAAATGAGCTAGACAAAAATTCATCGTTTATAATAAAATTTATTTAAAATTAAGTGTAGTTTAACTGGCTGTAACTTTTGGAACAGCCTGTATATAAATATCTGTGCTGATGTATATTATAGACAATTTCATGTAGATTCCAAATTTTCAAGGTACAAATTCGTAGCTCTAACCGTTCAGAAGCTACAGGCAAAAATAGAGAAAATGAGCTAGACAAAAATTCATCGTTTATAATAAAATTTATTTAAAATTAAGTGTAGTTTAACTGCCTGTAACTTTTGGAACAGCCTGTATATAAATATCTGTGCTGATGTATATTATAGACAATTTCATGTAGATTCCAAATTTTCAAGGTATAAATTCGTAGCTCTAACCGTTTAGAAGCTACAGGCAAAAATAGAGAAAATGAACTAGACAAAAATTCATCGTTTATAATAAAATTTATTTAAAATTAAGTGTAGTTTAACTGCCTGTAACTTTTGGAACAGCCTGTATATAAATATCTGTGCTGATGTATATTATAGACAATTTCATGTAGATTCCAAATTTTCAAGGTACAAATTCGTAGCTCTAGCCGTTTAGAAGCTACAGGCAAAAATAGAGAAAATGAGCTAGACAAAAATTCATCGTTTATAATAAAATTTATTTAAAATTAAGTGTAGTTTAACTGCCTGTAACTTTTGGAACAGTCTGTATATAAATATCTGTGCTGATGTATATTATAGACAATTTCATGTAGATTCCAAATTTTCAAGGTATAAATTCGTAGCTCTAACCGTTTAGAAGCTACAGGCAAAAATAGAGAAAATGAACTAGACAAAAATTCATCGTTTATAATAAAATTTATTTAAAATAAAGTGTGCTTTAACTGCCTGTAATTTTTGGAACAGCCTGTATATAAATATCTGTGCTGATGTATATTATAGAGAATTTCATGTAGATTCCAAATTTTCAACGTACAAATTCGTAGCTCAAACCGTTTAGAAGCTACAGGCAAAAATAGAGAAAATGAGGTAGACAAAAATTCATCGTTTATAATAAAATTTATTTAAAATTAAGTGTAGTTTAACTGCCTGTAACTTGTGGAACAGCCTGTATATAAATATCTGTGCTGATGTATATTATAGACAATTTCGTGTAGATTCCAAATTTTCAAGGTACAAATTCGTAGCTCTAACCGTTTAGAAGCTACAGGCAAAAATAGAGAAAATGAGCTAGACAAAAATTCATCGTTTATAATAAAATTTATTTAAAATTAAGTGTAGTTTAACTGCCTGTAACTTGTGGAACAGCCTGTATATAAATATCTGTGCTGATGTATATTATAGACAATTTCATGTAGATTCCAAATTTTCAAGGTATAAATTCGTAGCTCTAACCGTTTAGAAGCTACAGGCAAAAATAGAGAAAATGAGCTAACAAAAATTCATCGTTTATAATAAAATTTATTTAAAATAAAGTGTGTTTTAACTGCCTGTAACTTTTGGAACAGCCTGTATATAAATATCTGTGCTGATGTATATTATAGACAATTTCATGTAGATTCCAAATTTTCAACGTACAAATTCGTAGCTCAAACCGTTTAGAAGCTACAGGCAAAAATAGAGAAAATGAGGTAGACAAAAATTCATCGTTTATAATAAAATTTATTTAAAATTAAGTGTAGTTTAACTGCCTGTAACTTGTGGAACAGCCTGTATATAAATATCTGTGCTGATGTATATTATAGACAATTTCATGTAGATTCCAAATTTTCAAGGTATAAATTCGTAGCTCTAACCGTTTAGAAGCTACAGACAAAAATAGAGAAAATGAGCTAACAAAAATTCATCGTTTATAATAAAATATATTTAAAATAAAGTGTACTTTAACTGCCTGTAATTTTTGGAACAGCCTGTATATAAATATCTGTGCTGATGTATATTATAGAGAATTTCATGTAGATTCCAAATTTTCAACGTACAAATTCGTAGCTCAAACCGTTTAGAAGCTACAGGCAAAAATAGAGAAAATGAGGTAGACAAAAATTCATCGTTTATAATAAAATTTATTTAAAATTAAGTGTAGTTTAACTGCCTGTAACTTTTGGAACAGCCCGTATATAAATATCTGTCCTGATGTATATTATAGGGAGTTTCACGTAGATTCCAAATTTTCAGCGTACAATATACTTTAATTAGTAACTGTGTCTAATAATGTTTTTCTGAGTGATTACAGGATCAACAGCGGACCAAGGACCACTTAAGGACATCCCAGGATATATCTATAGAAAATAACATGTATTATATAATTATTATTGTAATATAATAACGTATATTATGTGTGTATTATGAACTATATAATAAAAAGAATTTATCAAAATTCATGTTTATCTTTAAAGTTCCTTTTATATCCTAGATACTTACACGTATGTAGTTTTTAAAACGGCTTCAAGAGTGCAGCACCTATCAATCTAAAAAAAAGATGAAAAAACGTACATTTCAAATTTTTGATGTACTCTTTTCCTTTATGTTATCCTGATACTATCAGAAATTTTCAACAAAATACGACAAAGTGGTGCCCAAATTCGGCAAAAGAGAAAAAAAATTCTAGGACGCAGGTATATAGTTCTATATTTTGCCACGGACGCATGGTGGCAGCACCAGTCGGTTCGATCAAAATGAAGCATCCATGAACCGAAAATAAATTTTTTTGGTGCATGGATGCTTCGTGTATGACGCAGGTATATAGTTCTATATTTTGCCACGGACGCATGGTGGCAGCACCAGTCAGTTCGACCAAAAGGAAGCATCCATGCACCGAAAAAAATTTTTTTTGCGTGTATAGATGCTACCTGAAAGTAGCATCTATGCACGGAATAAAAAATTTTTTGCTACATAGATGCTACTTTCAGGTAGCATCTATACAAGCAAAAAAATTTTTTTTCGGTGCATGGATGCTTCCTTTTGGTCGAACTGACTGGTGCTGCCACCATGCGTCCGTGGCAAAATATAGAACTATATACCTGCGTCCCAGGTATATAGTTCTATATTTTGCCACGGACGCATGGTGGCAGCACCAGTCAGTTCGACCAAAAGGAAGCATCCATGCACCGAAAAAAATTTTTTTTGCGTGTATAGATGCTACCTGAAAGTAGCATCTATGCACGGAATAAAAATTTTTTTGGTACATAGATGCTACTTTCAGGTAGCATCTATACAAGCAAAAAAATTTATTTTCGGTTCATGGATGCTTCATTTTGATCGAACCGACTGGTGCTGCCACCATGCGTCCGTGGCAAAATATAGAACTATATACCTGTTGTGTTGGCTGCAAATATTACTTATAATAAAAAATAGGGTGTTTTGTAGACGAAAAACAAACATTTAATTAAAAAATATATATTATAAAGATTTTCAAATACATATAAACAAAAATACAAATAATAAACGTAATATAAATAATAAATCACACAAAATAATAAAAATATAAATAAATAAACCATTTTAATAACATTTATTACAATTAATACATGGGTCATGCTAGAATTATTGAGAATAACAAAATCAGGTAAGCTATGGAAAACAAATTTTGCTATCATTTTAAACAGTTATGTATGTCATTTGAAATTAAATAATGAAATTTTTAAAGCATAGTTATGAGTGACAATACTGAATTAACCAGACATTTTCAAATAATAATTTGATAGTTTTTGTCAATCTGAAATTAATTCGACAGTTTTTAATCACATAGTTTGACTGATTTGGCAGTTTTTAAGCCATTTTTAAACTAGTTTGACAGTAAATATGAAAAAATGAAACGTAAGACACTTGTGTTTAAAAATTCTACTCATAAGTGTTATTAAATAACAATTTATGACAGTATCAAATATGGTTTAGTTATAAAATTAAATGTTTGATACCAAATATAATTACCATTTTTTTATTCTATAAATAAAGTTTATCTGAAGATAAAACTTTTATTTATAGGATAAAGATGCAAATAATTAATAACAAATAATACAACCATAATTTCGTTTGGTAATAAACATTTTAGTTTTATAACCAATCTAAAACTCCTAAATAAAATTTCTTGTTCCCATTCTTAAAGGTTCAAGATTTTTTATTCAGTTAAGACCTTTTGCGGACCTTTACATTAATTATATTATATATTTTTCTGGTGTAACCTCCCAACCGCCCACTTACCAAAATATGTAATATTTATTAATACAAAGATTCGTTTACAATAAATACTTAAAATCTAACTTTACCCTGACCGCGTGTAAATAATAATAATTACAATTTTTACTAAAACTACCTACTGTACGACTAATGTGATGGATTTAAATTAAAATAAATAGAACATAAAAGATTGTTTTATTGTGAACATACATTTAAAACAGGTCTTTATGAAGAGGAAGCCATGGTCTGCGTCACCAATCGGCACTGCAATCTCGACGACAGTGACAGGGATTTCTTCCAACTTAAAACTATCTTAAAACTAAATTGTTTATTTAATAAATTGTATATATTGGAAGCAACCGCCCTCAAATGCCAAACCCACGCTCCCCATATACCATTTATTAAATAAATACAATTTTGTGTACAATAATATTTTATAATCTAACTTAAACTATTGTAGAACCCCCCAAATTAAGTTGGTGAAGTGCGCAAAATTGCCTACCTTACGTTAATATTTTGTTCAAAGAAAAGCAAATCTAAAAATGTGAAGTTACGTTAATTTTTTTTCTCTCTCTCAAAAAGCAAAAACAACCCTTGCCTATCTTATAACTAAGCTAACTTATGTCTACGCAATCTATCTTATATTTAGACTATGCTAAGCTAAAGGCGACGTATGAGAGAGAAATATACGAGCTAAGACAAAAAAAGTGAGAACGCCGGGTTGGTTCTCACATATAGTTTACGAGGGGGTTTAGCCGACCCCACACGATGCACTGCATGTACGGCCTACAACGCGAACTCCCTAAGGACAAGATAGACAGTTACATGTAATCTACTCGGCTTGGATGCCTGAGCGAGTTACTCCCGAAGACATCGCCCGGTCTTATACGCGATACCTACCCCGAACGCGGTCAACCCGTGTGCTCAAAGTTAAATCAAACAAAAACTGTTTATATTATTCGTTGCCATTAACATTAATGATGATTACATATGTTGCCTCCGGATGAGGAGAGCACATAGACGCCATAAGAAAGCTTCCTGTGATAGCATTCAGGTTCGTTTAATCTCTTCTCATTCGAGTCTAGCAATCTAGAGCGTAGACCAATACGATGGTCAGCAAGCAAGTTTACAAAAGAATTAAACTGTCCCTAGAAACATTCGCACAAGTGCGAAGCGATCCCCCAGAATAAACAACTGGTTTCACATAGCATGGCTAACCATATCAGTCCACTCAATTATGGAAAAACGCGCACGAACCCTACCTACCCATCCCACTAACCGTGATTTTAAATAAGGAAACCCGAACCCACATCAAGTTTCGAATCTCTCCCACCTTCCTGACCCTCTCACTGATTCTCTCACCCATTCGCATCATTCATGCCCCGATACATATATTTTTCTTTTCACATACACTCTCCCTAGGGGCCTTCTGGGCAACCCGCGCAGTACGCGTACCACGGTGGCAAACGTAGACGCACGATTTTATGATGAATCGCCAAGGAATGCACTTCAAATTAATCAATTTATTTTCATTTTTAAAGAGAACGCGTGTTTGCTCAACGGCGCGATGAGCCAAAGTTTAATTAAGACCTGAAAATACATTTAAAAAAACTTAAAACTAACTTAAAATCTAGTATATTAATCTAGGTCTTCTTGATGGCCGATTCCTGAAAGATATAATGTTAATCATATGTTCCCTGATATTGATTTTATTGAAAAATAATTGAAATTTCAACTTTAAATTCTTTGAAACATCCTTGAAAGTTATATTTCCTACAATGTAGTACTCAAAATCGAATTTGAATACAAGATAATATTTAGACATATAGTTATATTCCTTTGACTATAAGTTCTCATGATTGAACATGAGATCAGATATTTTATATAAAAAAATAAAGTTTCTTACCAGTTCATCTATCAGTGGTTGTCTACGCCGTACAAGATTTATTTGGAGCACAGCAATCCTTTAGATAAGATGGCTTAGAAGATCTGCAGTGTTGAAATCCAAAGCTCTTGGGAGTTGCATCCAAATTCTCCAAGTTTCTTGACGTCTCAGACCAACCAAATGTTCACCTATTAAATAATGATCATTAGTTTGTGGTAGTCTTTAAACCATTTTAAAAGCTGTTGGATAAAATTTCGTATGGCAAACGTGTCTTCATTACGCAAAACACTTGATGAATATACGTGCACCATGCGACATTTTACAAACAGTTTTTAAATGGTTTCTAATGTATTTGAAATTTGCTTTAATTAGATATTTCAAAAGAAGATTTGATAAAAAATAATACAAAAAAGGCCATTCAAATGAGATATGTCAATTTAAGGGCTTTACAAAGTAAAATAATTATAATCACTACACAAAATTTGCAGATATTCTAAATGGGACATAACTGCTTTTGCCTTAAAGCCACAAAATTAGAATGCTCAAATAGGAATTGATGTATTGTACATAACTTTTGATTCTCTACAACTTTCGTTATATGACATTTTCTTGTAAAGTTGATAGTTTACCAGATAACGATATCACACCCTAAAATAGGTGGAGATATAAAGTTTGGATATCAGTTTTGGAATCTACGTATTTTTCTGCGTACATACCCAAAATTTGGCTTTTCAATTATTAAAAATAAGAAATGTAAATTTTTCATACCCAAAAGTAGGTCAAATGGGAAATATATTTTTCGTGTATCGTACATAACTTTTGATTCTCTACAACTTTCGTCATATGACATTTTCTCGTAAAGTTGATAGTTTACCAGATAACGATGTCACACCCTAAAATAGGTGGCGATATAAAGTTTAGATATCGATTTTGTAAACTACGTATTTTTCTGCGTACATACCCAAAATCTGGCTTTTCAATGATTAAATATAAGAAAAGTAAATTTTTCATACCCAAAAGTAGGTCAAATTCGAAATATATTTTTGGTGCATCGTACATAACTTTTGATTCCCTACAACTTTCGTTATATGACATTTTCTTGTAAAGTTGATAGTTTACCAGATAACGATATCACACCCTAAAATAGGTGGAGATATAAAGTTTGGATATCGATTTTGTAAACTACGTATTTTTCTGCGTACATACCCAAAATTTGGCTTTTCAATTATTAAAAATAAGAAATGTAAATTTTTCATACCCAAAAGTAGGTCAAATTGGAAATATATTTTTCGTGTATCGTACATAACTTTTGATTCCCTACAACTTTCGTTATATGACATTTTCTCGTAAAGTTGATAGTTTACCAGATAACGATGTCACACCCTAAAATAGGTGGAGATATAAAGTTTGAATATCGATTTTGTAAACTACGTATTTTTCTGCGTACATACCAAAAATTTGGATTTTCAATTATTAAAAATAAGAAAAGTAAATTTTTCATACCCAAAAGTAGGTCAAATGGGAAATATATTTTTGGTGTATCGTACATAACTTTTGATTCTCTACAATTTTCGTTATATGACATTTTCTCGTAAAGTTGATAGTTTACCAGATAACGATATCACACCCTAAAATAGGTGGAGATATAAAGTTTGGATATCGATTTTGTAAACTACGTATTTTTCTGCGTACATACCCAAAATTTGGCTTTTCAATTATTAAAAATAAGAAAAGTAAATTTTTCATACCCAAAAGTAGGTCAAATGGGAAATATATTTTTGGTGTATCGTACATAACTTTTGATTCTCTACAATTTTCGTTATATGACATTTTCTCGTAAAGTTGATAGTTTACCAGATAACGATGTCACACCCTAAAATAGGTGGAGATGTAAGATTTGGATATCGATTTTGTAAACTACGTATTTTTCTGCGTACATACCCAAAATTTGGCTTTTCAATTATTAAAAATAAGAAATGTAAATTTTTCATACCCAAAAGTAGGTCAAATGGGAAATATATTTTTGGTGTATCGTACATAACTTTTGATTCCCTACAACTTTCGTTATATGACATTTTCTCGTAAAGTTGATAGTTTACCAGATAACGATATCACACCCTAAAATAGGTGGAGATATAAAGTTTGGATATCAGTTTTGGAATCTACGTATTTTTCTGCGTACATACCCAAAATTTGGCTTTTCAATTATTAAAAATAAGAAAAGTAAATTTTTCATACCCAAAAGTAGGTCAAATGGGAAATATATTTTTGGTGTATCGTACATAACTTTTGATTCCCTACAACTTTCGTTATATGACATTTTCTCGTAAAGTTGATAGTTTACCAGATAACGATATCACACCCTAAAATAGGTGGAGATATAAAGTTTGGATATCGATTTTGTAAACTACGTATTTTTCTGCGTACATACCCAAAATTTGGCTTTTCAATTATTAAAAATAAGAAAAGTAAATTTTTCATACCCAAAAGTAGGTCAAATGGGAAATATATTTTTGGTGTATCGTACATAACTTTTGATTCTCTACAACTTTTGTTATATGACATTTTCTCGTAAAGTTGATAGTTTACCAGATAACGATATCACACCCTAAAATAGGTGGAGATATAAAGTTTGGATATCAGTTTTGGAATCTACGTATTTTTCTGCGTACATACCCAAAATTTGGCTTTTCAATTATTAAAAATAAGAAATGTAAATTTTTCATACCCAAAAGTAGGTCAAATGGGAAATATATTTTTGGTGTATCATACATAACTTTTGATTCCCTACAACTTTCGTTATATGACATTTTCTCGTAAAGTTGATAGTTTACCAGATAACGATATCACACCCTAAAATAGGTGGAGATATAAAGTTTGGATATCGATTTTGTAAACTACGTATTTTTCTGCGTACATACCCAAAATTTGGCTTTTCAATTATTAAAAATAAGAAAAGTAAATTTTTCATACCCAAAAGTAGGTCAAATGGGAAATATATTTTTGGTGTATCGTACATAACTTTTGATTCCCTACAACTTTTGTTATATGACATTTTCTCGTAAAGTTGATAGTTTACCAGATAACGATATCACACCCTAAAATAGGTGGAGATATAAAGTTTGGATATCGATTTTGTAAACTACGTATTTTTCTGCGTACATACCCAAAATTTGGATTTTCAATTATTAAAAATAAGAAATGTAAATTTTTCATACCCAAAAGTAGGTCAAATGGGAAATATATTTTTCGTGTATCGTACATAACTTTTGATTCTCTACAACTTTCGTCATATGACATTTTCTCGTAAAGTTGATAGTTTACCAGATAACGATGTCACACCCTAAAATAGGTGGAGATATAAAGTTTGAATATCGATTTTGTAAACTACGTATTTTTCTGCGTACATACCCAAAATTTGGCTTTTCAATTATTAAAAATAAGAAATGTAAATTTTTCATACCCAAAAGTAGGTCAAATGGGAAATATATTTTTGGTGTATCGTACATAACTTTTGATTCCCTACAACTTTCGTTATATGACATTTTCTCGTAAAGTTGATAGTTTACCAGATAACGATATCACACCCTAAAATAGGTGGAGATATAAAGTTTGGATATCAGTTTTGGAATCTACGTATTTTTCTGCGTACATACCCAAAATTTGGCTTTTCAATTATTAAAAATAAGAAATGTAAATTTTTCATACCCAAAAGTAGGTCAAATAGGAAATATATTTTTGGTGTATCGTACATAGCTTTTGATTCTCTACAACTTTTGTCATTTGCAATTTTGTTCTAGTACTGATGGTTTAGCCGGAAATGACGTCACACCTTAAACTGGGTAAAGATACAAAGTCAACGTATTTTTTTTCGGATTCTACGTAATTTTCTACATATGTACACGAAATTTGGTAATTTAATATTTGTAAACATTGGCCTATCCTCATGTACAATTGACGAGAGGTACGTTGCTATATCTTCGTTTATAATTAGCAGGAGCTATTGTTGCTTTATTCTCCTCCTCCTCATAATTACTAGCGAGTGCATATTGATTTTTGTGTGACAAAGAAAGACATATTGTACGACAGAAATAACACGACATAGAATAACAAAAGTAGGAGTGAACACTTCGTAAATATTGGTTTCTGTAAGACAGAGACGGGAATATATAACTAATTCATTCTAATGAACTCTTCTTTATTACTGTAATTTTTATTGGGAAATATGGTGTTAAGTCCAAACAGGTGTACATATCTCGGTGTCCATAGAGTAATACAAACAAGAGTGAACACTCCTTCACAAATATATATTTTTTAAGAAAGAGACGGGAATATATAACTATTTCGTTCTAATGAAATCTTCTTTTTACTGTTATTTTTATTGGAAAACAAAGTGTGAATTCCGTAGCATTTCTCGGTGACAACACGTATTATATTGAAACCCCTTTACAAGATAGAACATTATCTCCCGTCTATGTTTACAAATATTAAATTACCAAATTTTGGGTACATATGTAGAAAATTACGTAGATTCCGACAAAAAATACGTCGACTTTGTATCTCCACCCATTTTAGGGTGTGACATCATTATCTGCTAAATGATCAACTTTACGAGAATATGTCATATGACAAAAGTTGTAGAGAATTTTAAGTTATGTAGGTCGTACATTATACATTTTTCGATATTACCCCAAATTATGGGTGTGGGTGCTGAAAACCCGTTAAAACCCATATAAACCGTCATAACTCGGAACTGGTACATCGTATCATAAAAAGTTAAATGTAGACCCCCCCTAAAAATCGATTTGCTATAAAAAAGGTCTTAAGCACTTTTACTCTATCTCTCACCGTTTCAGAGATATGAATTTAAAAATCTCAGTTTTTCAGGAACTGATTATTTGATTGTCAAATTTTTTAAAAATTTACATATCTTGTGTTTATAAATATTAAATAACAAAATGATTTGGTTAGATTACTAACTTATTTATTAATAAACAAAACTTACTGAAACTACTGTAGAATATGTAAAATTAAGAATATAATCTAATTTTATACTACAACAAGCTGAATTATACTGAGAAACAGTTATTTGACTGCTAAAATAACAGTCAAATGTACTAGTACTCTTCAACTTGCATAACTAATGACCAACCGAATTAAACTTTTATTAAATCACTTTGAAAACTATTTTTACGCACAAATATAACACAAAACACTATTAATAATATAGAACTAATACTTTAAAATGTATAAAACACAGCAATTTGATCTTAGGTTTACAATGTTATACAAACAAAATGGCCGTTCGTTGATACTAATTACCAAGCCAATTAATTATATATTCTATTATAAAAAATTCATTTATATAATTTACATGTATACTAAAATATTGTTCAAAACAATAATTTTAAATGAAAAAAATGTTATTTTAAAAGTTTTTTGAGATGCGGTTTAATCAATGTTATGCAAGTTGAAGAGTAAATTTTAACCACAAATTTATGTTAATCAGCAATTAAATATTTTTATTATAATAATAAATGTTACTTGTTCGAAATATAAATAAATGATTTTCAGTTATTTTTACATGTTTCCTGTAAATTTCAGCCAACCAAATAAAAGTATTTACGGTTTGACAGAATTGGAGGAGACCAGTTATCTTAACAATTACATCTTATTCAGGGTAATATCACAGATTCTTAAAAAAAATCTAATTACCCTTAAAAAGGTGTAAATATATAAAGAAGTGTCGGTTTTGCAAGAATAAACGCTGTATGACTGAGATTTCGTTATGGAGTTATTGGAGGTTATAAAAATAAAAAACAAGTTTTCTTACCTTAACAAAGTTGTAATGTCCACTCCCCCACAGCAGTAGGGCCCCATGTGTGCATGTTGTCTTCGGGCAATCGTCCAAGATGTTTCCCAAGTTCTGTCCACAATAAAAAACAACACTTGTAATAAACGAAATCACAAATATATTAACGAATCTTTCATAAAACGTTGTTCTTTCAGTGTCACATTTGCTATTGCACCCTCAACGAGTAAAAATATAGAACATTTTTATTATTTAATACACATTCCTCGTAACTTGATTTATATATTTCTTAAATTTCATAGCTCTAATCATTGTTGTACGCTTATAATTTATTATTTTCTTCATTAATGACAACGCTGTTATACAAACAGGTAGCCATATTGGCAATGTGCGCCAACTGATACCAATGATGTAGTTTATGTAGACTAGATTATTTTAAAGAGCGGTGCGATTGCCGAATGTTTGCATATCACTTTTTAACCATTTTTATTTAAAAATAAATGTTTTTTGGCTTGTTCTTTATTAATTTTATTTTTATTTTAAATACATTTTGATTATTTAATGCATTCTCTGTACTTTTTATTTTTGAAAATTCGATTTTATTAAAAAATAAATGTTTCTTGGTCGAAGTATAATTAAATGATTTTCAGTTATTTTTACGTTTCCTGTAAATTTCAGCCAACCAAATAATAGTTATTTGTATATCAAGGCCGCGAAATCACTCTTTAGCGTACCGAGAGAAAAAATGTCGCCGAGGCCGCTTGCGGCCGAGGCAAAACAATCTCGAGGGCGCTAAAGGATTTCGTGTACAAGATGTACACAATATTTTTTGTGCAACCATAAAAAATATGTAATTATTAATTTTAAACAGTTTCATTGTAAATAGAAAGTTAGCTTTCAAGATGGCTATGGGATTACCATTTGATAAACAAAACCATGCAATTCTCAAATGTCAAAGTGATTGTTTACCTAATTTCGCGGCCGCTACCATGACAACGACCGCGAAATGAATTTCGCGGCCGTTACCATAACAACGGTCGCTAAATTTAATTTCGCGGCCTGTATTGCGGCTGCGAAATGCCAATTTCGCGTCCGGTTGCACAAAAAAGTATTTATGTTTGACAGAATGGACATTTTCAATTTAAAGAGATAGAAGATATGCACAATGGGAATCTGCGTATAGTAAGAACAACTGAGATCTATGACGTTTATTTCTAAAAAATTTAGACGTAAAATGTGAGAATATCTCAGATAACTTTAAAAAAATCTTATCGAAATAAGTTACAAAAGCTTTTATTGAAGTTTAAATGTCTAACGATGCAAATTTTCACTGAGAATACAGACAGCCCAACTGGCAGTTGTTCGCGCCATTTTCTTACTATTTGCAGCGATAGAAAGAGATAGCCGTTAAATTGAAAAGGTCCATTACACCTTTTTCAGGGTAAATATCTCACAAATTCTTTAAAAAAAAATAATTACCCTGAAAAGAAGAAGTGTCGGTTTTGCAAGAATAAACACTGTATGACTGAGATTTCGTTATGGAATTATTGGACGTTATAAAAATAAAAAAAAGTTTTCTTACCTTAACAAAGTCCAAGATATTTCCTAAGTTCTGTCCACAATAATAAACAACACTTGTAATAAACGAAATCACAAATATATTAACGTATCTTTCATAAAATGCTGTCCTTTCAGTTTCAGTGTCACATTTGCTATTGCACCCTCAATGAATAAAAATATATAACATTTTTATTATTTAATACACATTTCCCGTAACTTGATTTACATATTTCTTAAGTTTCATAGCTCTAATCATTATTGTACGTTTATAATTTATTATTTTCATTGATTGACGACACTTCGTTACACGAACAGGTAGCCATCTTGTCAATGTGCGTCGCATGATACCAATGATATAGTTCATATAGACTAGATTATTTTAAGGAGCGGTGCGTTTGTAAAATATTGTGTAGATTGCATATCACTTTTTAACCATTTTTATTAAAAAATAAATGTTTTTTGCCTTGTTCTTTATTTAATTTTTTATTTTTACTTATATATACAACATTTTTATTATTTAATGCATTCCCTGTACTTTTATTTATACTTGAAAATTCGAATTCCATGTGGAATTCTACGTTTATATTTATATAGTTTTTAAAAAATTACATTTTCTTAATAAGTCCTTAACTATTATTGCAGCTACAAATTTGGGAAATATAAAGTGTACTTACCAATTATTTTTTGGGTGTTCAGGATGCTTGCCAACTTTTCTTTTACCCTTTGAAGATCTGGAGGGTTGTAAAAGGCCCTATACATAAATTGTCGATTATTAATTTACATTATTGTAAACAAAAGCTTCCTTTATAAAACTGTTTTTACAGATATAAAAATTCGTTTCCATTCTTGAGATATAGATTGATAAAGAAGTAGATGTTTTTAGAGAAAAAATCAAAAAAGTTTAATTATGCCGGAAGTGGTTGATCATAAATAATTTTTTTTATGGTTTCATATGTAAAATTTTCTGCTGAATTCAATGGTAAAATAAAAAATATAGCATTCCATTTAAAATAAGAAAGTTAGGGTCTATTTCCGGTTCAACCGGAAGTGCTACTGTTTTGAAAATATTTTAGCTGGAAAGGGCATGTCGGAAAACCACTACATACCAAATTTCGTAAAATAATATTGAATAGTTTTTAAAATAACGATAGCACAAGCTCGGGACACCCGTATAGGTACTATTTTAATTTGTACCTACCTCATATTTAGAAATTGAGAAACACGCTGTATAAAGCTAATAAACATAAGTATAATAATGTTTCAAAGCATGATTTCAATGTATTTATTAGGCAGTATACCAAATTGATGGTATAAAATACAAAATAACATACATACATTAACCTAACATAGAAAATACTATTAAAATTAATTACCTAATTGAACACAATACTACTGAAATTTGACAATGTATAATGTAGCAGATAAATATAAGATTGTTTATTTATTATTAGTAAACAAATAATAATTGTTATTTTTGTAACAGTGGTGAAAAACAATCCCCCATTCCTGTGACGTCAAATATATATATATATATATATATATATATATATATATATATATATATATATATATATATATATATATATATATATATATATATATATATATATATATATACAGGTGAGTCTGGGAAAACGCCCCACCCCCCTTTAACTTTTTTATTGTAAGTAATAGAAAAAAATGGCTCATACAAAAGTTTTATTATTTTACATATACTATTTGATGGCAGATGTAAATATTTTTTATAAAGTCAGGTTTACAAGATACGACTATCAACTTTTATTTTTCAAATGGCAACCTATAATTATTTTAATAAAATAGAAACCGCCATTTTTTTCTCTTTTCAACGATGTATTATTTTTTATTAATGTATTTGAAAAATTTCGAGAAAAATGAGATAATTTAGAAATATTAGAAATAATTTTTAAACAAATATTATAGGTGGCTATGTGAAAATAAACAAAACGTAAGAATGTAAAACAATTAAATTAATGTCAAAAAAAGTATACATTTGTTTGTTAGTTAATTTAACTTATTTTGTAAAGAAAAAAAAAAAACATTTTGAAATGTTTACGAAGAACGAATTAATTGATATGATTCTAATAATTGGTGAATCGACTGGAATCATAAGAAGAGCAAAAAGAATTTACCGGGAGCGGTTTCCTAGACGTCGGCAACCGAGTTTAAGAACACATGAAAAAGCGTATTCGAAATGCTTTTCAGAATATTTCGCGAAACATGCTGGCAGATGTTCGAACACATCACGTTCAACGCTTGAATTTTTGTATTACAGAACATGGTCGTAATTTTGAACATTTTAGTTGTTTTTGTTACTAAATTTGTTGTTTTAGTTTGCTAAGTTGTATAGCACTGTTACGTTACGTTTTGTTTATTTTCACATAGCCACCTATAATATTTGTTTAAAAATTATTTCTAATATTTCTAAATTATCTCATTTTTCTCGAAATTTTTCAAATACATTAATAAAGAATAATACATCGTTGAAAAGAGAAAAAAATGGTGGTTTCTATTTTATTAAAATAATTATAGGTTGCTATTTGAAAAATAAAAGTTGATAGTCGTATCTTGTAAACCTGACTTTATAAAAAATATCTACATCTGCCATCAAATAGTATATGTAAAATAATAAAACTTTTATATGAGCCATTTTTTTCTATTACTTATTATAAAAAAGTTAAAGGGGGGGAGGGGCGTCACCTGTATATATATATATATATATATATATATATATATATATATATATATATATATATATATATATATATATATATATATATATACAGGATGTTATATTTTAATGGACCCAGCAAATATCTCGCTTATTTATTAAGTTGGCAATTTTTTTCATATAACATGATTTATACAGGAACATGAAAGCTACTTGATGACGGATGTACATTTTTAATACCACTTCCGGTTTATGAGTAATTAATATCTACTTTGAAATTTCAAATGGAACATACTATATTTTTTTATAAATTTGAAAAGTGCATCAAATTTGCTTTACAATCATGTAAAATAATCCATATGTTACATTATTAAAAAGTAAAATGGCGGGTACTTTTTTATACACCTAATTGAAAAGAGAATAGTAAGCCATGACTGTGGCTTGAAATAAAACAATTAACTAATAAAAATGTAACTATTATTATTACACGAAATAATATTTTACTGTGATACAATTGTTTTAGTTAATTGTTTTATTTCAAGCCATAGTCATGGCTCACTATTCTCTTTTCATTTAGGTGTATAAAAAAGTGCCCGCCATTTTGCTTTTTAATAATGTAACATATGGATTATTTTACATGATTGTAAATCAAATTTGATGCACTTTTCAAATGTGTAAAAAAATATAGTTGTTCCATTTGAAATTTCAAAGTAGATATTAATTACTCATAAACCGGAAGTGGTATCAGGAATGTACATCCGTCATCAAGTAGCTTACATGTTCCTGTATAAATCATGTTATATGAAAAAAATTGCCAACTTAATAAATAAGCGAGATATTTGCTGGTTCCAGTAAAATATAACACCCTGTATATATATATATATATATATATATATTGTATTTCTTGTTACAAATTTCAATAATTATTTGTAAAATATCTAATGTATATTTCGTGATATTTTCAAATCTGAGGCTATTTAAAGAATAATATTTTTGAAATTCTTATATATATCTGCTATATTTATACGAAATGAAGCAACTACTATTTATATAAATAATGAAAATGGTATATTAAATGCATTGATGGCCCCTCGTTATTTTAAAACAGGTAACTACGAAAGCAAAGTGAAAAAATAATAAATATTGATGTGCTCTACGCACATTACATATGATATGCCTTTATATGTCCATATACTATTTTCTATTCTTATAGGTGCTCCATATTTTATTTATAATCAGTCATATTCTAAAATGAAAAATGATACGAAGACATGTTCTGTCTTTACTGTTATTCTGTTTTATAACAATGTAATATTTCACAAGAAATGATTTTAATAATACAAAAAGAAAAATGAAACTTGGGATCTAGGGGTTTTCCGATATGCCCGTTTCAACTAAAATATTTTCAAAACAATAGCACTTCCGGTTTAACCGGAAGTAGTCTGTAATTCTCTTATTTTAAATGGAATGGTATATTTTTTATTTTACCATTGAATTCAACAGAAAATTTTACGTATGAAACAATAAAAATATTTTATTTATGATCAACCACTTCCGGCGTAATTCAACTGTTTTGATTTTTTTCTCTAAAAACGGCCACTTGTTTATTGGTTTTCGAGAATACAATCGAATTTTTATAGTCTGTAAAAACAGTTTTATAAAGAAAGCTTTTGTTTACATTAACATAAATTAATAATCGACAATTTTTGAAAAATGTATTTTTAAATGTAAGCTCAAAAAATTAAAAAAAACTCAAGTTTTTTAAATCGAAACCAGCATGTCGGAAAACCCTATCCCCCTAAAATAATATTTATTACGTCAGCAAAGATGGTTTGGGCTCCGGCTAGCTAACAGTGGAGACGGGGTGGGTCTACGTCGCTGAAATAAGGGTGGCGAGGGGGCGCCAGTCACTTTACAGACAGGCCAAACATCTGACGTTTTGTATAAATCAACAATACATTAACAATTTTCATTGTTGTAATCAACGATTTTATTATTGTTGTAATCAACAATTTTATCATTGTTGTAATCAACAATTTTCATTAGAAATATTCGTTTTCCGGGAATGGACTGTGTCATATTTTGAGTCAGAGCTCAACGTTTCGCCCGCAGTCGTATGGGGCATCTTCAGGAGCAAGGGGGATAGTACTGTCTTAAACAAGGTTACCCGATGTGTCAACCACGCTAGAGGCCGAGTTTAAGCAACAAGAGGGAGAGACTCAGTTTACAAGGTTACCCGACGTGTAAACCACGCTAGAGGCCAAATAAACCAAGTGAAGAAAGAAAGGCCGAGAAGACAGTTATATACTAATCTAAAGATACGGTAGATGAGCAAAGCTAATGAAGACCAATGGGAATCGAGTTCGTAATGGTAGATTGGGCGTGTCGTGTTCCAAGAATCACCGGTTTCCACATGTGGCTCAAGAAATAGCCATCATCCCGATTGATGTTATTAGGATGTTTCCATATTTCTAAAGTTTCCCTGTATTTACGTCTGTAAAACTCAGGGACAGGAGCTAAAATGCGGGAATTTGCAAATAAGATGTTATGTCCTGTGTTGTGTTGGTGTTCTGCGACCGCAGATGTTAATACCATACCATTACGCAGACAGCGTTTGTGTTCTGACAATCTAGTGTGAACACTCCTTCCTGTTTCACCTATGTATACTGTGCCGCAAGAACAAGGAATACTATAAACACCGGGCGACGACAAGGGTTCGCGTTTACTTTAGTTTGGGGGAGTATTTCTGAGATTTTTTGTGGAGGTTTAAAAAAGACCTTAATATTGATTTTATTAAGAATTCTACCTATTTTATCCGAGAATCCTTTAATGTAAGGGATAGATGCAAATGTTTCGAACGAGGTATCCACGGGTTTTTTTGGGTTTAATTGTCTATGAATTACATTATTGATTAATTTTACGTCATAGCTGTTCTGGATATTTATTTGGCCTCTAGCGTGGTTTACACGTCGGGTAACCTTATAAACTGTTGCTTAAACTCGGTCTCTAGCGTGGTTGACACGTCGGGTAACCGTGTTTAAGACAGTACTATCCCCCTTGCTCCTGCAGATGCCCCATACGACTGCGGGCGAAACGTTGAGCTCTGACTCAAAATATGACAGTCCATTCGCGGAAAACGAATATTTCTCATGACTCAGACTGTGGAAGCCTACGCAATTATTTAACAATTTTCATTGTTGTAATCAACGATTTTATCATTGTTGTAATCAACAATTTTCATTATTGTAATCAACGATTTTGTCATTGTTGTAATCAATTTTTCAATATTTTGTTATAAAACAGAATATTTCTTAACATTAGCTGCCTCATTAATGTCACATAAACACTTTTAATTAAAAAGTAATAATCGCACTTTTAATTCGTTCACACACGAGTTTTTATTTACACTAATCACGAAAATATGTCAGTTTTTTTAACGAATTTCTAGTCGATTTTACTTGGAAGTAAAAATTTGTTATTTTCAGTAAAATGATAATTTCTGTACTAGTTATATAATGTCACTTACCTCAAAATATATATTGGTAGTCGCCCTAACAAAAAAGAAAGAAAAAAAAGAGAGAGATGGCACAACAATGGTCCGTATTACATTCTTAAAAGTATCGTAAAACGGAGCATTATATTTGTTTTCGTTTATTTATTATTGTACAAATTTTTACCTCCGTTCTTCTAATTTAAATCTTCCCGCGCTTTTTCGAATTTGCCACGCACTAAATGGGATCCATGCTCACAACACTCATCCGACTTTTCGGTGAATACTATCCAATATGTCGGGATCTGCCCGCCAGAGCTTTATGTCAGACGGCTGTTTGGTGCACGCCCCCCGTTGTAGTCGTGTGTACGTTTAATGGCTTATGTTCGGTTTCGCATTCTGAGTCTTCGATATCGCAGACGTTCGTGGATATGTCGCTGTTCGACGCGCAGAGGCCTAGGAGAGAATGTCGTTCGTCTGAAACAGAAAAGAGGTCCAGAAATGGCAATTTCGCTCTGATTTCAGATAATAGCTATTTGTGTATTAAGAGCGCAAAATGGGACATTGTCGATTGAGAGGTTGTTGACGCGCGACGCAGGAGCGCGGCATTCTCTCGAAATCGACAATGTCCATTTGCGCTCGAAACACACACAAGATTTTTTCTACAGTCGCCACAATGGGGTCCTCCATCGTAACAAAAATTTATTTTTTATTTATTTTTACTTATCGGTATTTTCCATTCTTTTCTTTTTGTAAATGAATGCCCTATTTTATTTTCACAGCAGTGCGGCATTTTGTTTGGTTATGTAAGTGGGTAATGTGTAACTACAGTGTCATTAATTCCTGACTAAACGTTTCCATTAAGAATGTAGTCAAGTAACATTTCTCAACATTGTATAGTTAGAAATTTGAGGAGCGAGCGTTTTTTCTACTTTGTCGCTCTAGAGCGGCAAAGTGACATTTTGCGTTGACAAAAGAGAGCGCAAATGGCTATTTTGTATATAGACTGTACAAAATAGTTATTTACATTATACGTGCGGTAGGTGTTATTTTACAACGCGAGGTTTTATATTGAAGCACGACGCGCAGCGGAGTGCTGCAATAAAACCGAGCGTTGTACAAATACCTAACGCACACATTATGTATTAAATTTTTTGGCCGAGATATCTACTAAAATATGTATTTTCTATAAATTTTGCTTGTTAACCTTAAACCATTGTTGTCATCAAGCGAGCTGCTATCAAAACAATTTATTGTAGGCTCAGCATCAAGGCGCTTTGAAAACCAACGAAACGTCAAAATAATCAAAAAATTGTATTTCTTGTTATATTTGTAATCATATCTATCAAAGAGAAAAATGTCAGACAGTGACGAATCTATAACATCTACTCCGCCAGAGTTACGTGAACAAGCAAAAAATGTTTCATCGGAATTACTCCCTGAAAAATCAAATGCCCGTTACAAGAGATATTATCAAGTTTACATACGGTGATGTGACGAAAAAAAGTCAACAATTGAGAGGTTGGGTTGGGACAAGACCAAGAATTTGCACTTTGATTATTTTATTTATTAGGGATGTCTATTGTCTATGCTGCTATGCTGGAAGGAAATTAAGGTTAGGTAGATTAGTTCCTACATACGTAGTTCCTACAGACTACATGAATGATTCTAATGTTACCTACCCTTTTCGTCATTCTTCATTAAAATTAATTTCAAACATTTGAAATAAAATAAATAATTCTCATCAATCATTCCACTTATTTTATCATTTGACAATTTTGACATATTGACATTGCGGACTGAGACATGCCAAAAGATGGCGCTGGTGGATTAAATTAAAAGAAATTCAGTTTTATTTATTTATTTACTATTATTGTACGAAAATTGCGGTAGCTAGCGTTTTTGTAGGCACTCTTTATTATTACAAAGTAGATTTCTTTATTAGTGGCCTATTAAAACTTAAAAGTATGGGTGTGTATTACTTTATTCGGTGTGGTAAAGTCATGGCATGTGTAAAATCGCAACTACCATGGACGCCAACGATGTGTGATTGTTATGTTTACACTTTAGGAGGCCAAAAAAATATTTTCTTACCTAATAATATTCCCCCAATGTCGTCTTCTTTTCTTCGCCGAGTCCGACGACTCCTCGGGAATCCGTAGGGTTCGACTTCATTGTCTGAATCGTCTGGGGGTGATCTTTGTTGAGGGCCTCGCCCTAAACAGGGCTCCGCTTCGGTCTCAGAACAACTGGGAATGTTGTATGCATGTGGCGGAAGGTAAGTATTAGGGTGACGTAAGTAGGAATCTAAAAAAAGAGAAGTGAATTAAATTAATTTTTATGTTTTGTGATTTATTGAATCCTGGTTCTACAAAATTCAAGTTCAGTTAAAGTGAAATGGGGTATTCCGGTGTTTATATCTTCATATAATAGAAAAATCTGATGTGGACACCACACGACTCTCTTAGCGAGAGGTAAAAAGTATATAAGTTTTAAATTTACATATCTCGCTACAAAGGGCTAATTTAATAATACTTGATGTGCTAGACGCAGAATTTAATTCTCTAAAACTCTTATTTGAAGCATTTATTTCTGAAATCAAAATGAAACCATTTTATTCAAGAAAAACTGTTAACAACTTCAGGTAATATATCACTTCCGGTTAGCCTGTTTTAACTAAAATCTGCTGTTATTCCATTTGATATAAAAGTCTTATATACCAAATTTGAAAGGTCTTGGATTATATTTTAATATAGTTTTTCATTAAAATCTGTTATGGGCTTCAAATAAAGTACCATTTCTGGAAATTATGTAATGACCAAAAAGGGAGGTGCACAACTAGATGCTATAGAAGTCCTAAATACAAAATTTCAACTTTCTACGGCTTACCGTTTTTGAGTTATGCGAGATACATACGCACGTACGTACGTACGTACAGACGTCACGACAAAATTAGTCAGAATGGATTCAGGGATGGTCAAAATGGATATTTCCGTTGAAATCTCAAAACCGAAATTTTTCGCGATTACAATACTTCCTTTACTGCGTACAAGGAAGTAAAAATATAATAAAACATGTTTGGGAAAATGTTTTCATTCTAAATTTAATGTTAGAAAATTGATACAATTGAAAACTGTGACGTCATAATTTTGCGTGATATTTGCCCATTTCAGCCGTTAGAGAACAGATGGCGCTAGTAGTTACTACGCCCGTACATTTTGTATTTGATATTTTATTCACTTTGTTTATGTTAATAATTATTACGTGTTCTTCTGATATTTGTTTGTTTACCTACGCTTTCTTTTTTCAAAAGTTGTAAACAGGCAAATATATAATTTAAACAATGAGTTAACAGTTTGTATAAAGTGTGAAAAATTGTCAGCCATCGGGATTCGAACCCGAGACACCTACCTTGCCGGAATAGTGCTCTACCAACTAAGCTATTGGCTGCTCTCTAATAATAAATATCCTTAGCAGTTATACGCCTTTAACAGTGAAAGATTGTTCAGCCATCGAGAGGACAGCAGTCAATAGCTTAGTTGGTAGAGCACTATTCCGACAAGCTGTTAATATTAACAATGAATTAACAGTTTGTATATTTGAAATAAAGTGTGACAAATTGTCAGCCATCGGGATTCAAACACGAGACACTTACCTTGCTGGGATAGTGCTCTACCAACTCTCCTCTCGATGGCTGAACAATAAAAGTGAAAGATTGTTCAGCCATCAAGAGGAGAGCAGCCAATAGCTTAGTTGATAGAGCACTATTCCGACAAGCTGTTAATATTAACAATGAGTTAACAGTTTGTATATTTGAAATAAAGTGTGACAAATTGTCAGCAATCGGGATTCAAACCCGAGACACCTACCTTGCCGGGATAGTGCTCTACCAACTAAGCTATTGGCTGAACAATCTTTCACTTTTAATAAAAAATATCCTCAGCAGTTATACGCCTTTAAAATAGTAGCGACGTATGTCGTAGAGTTACAGACATGTAATTATCTACTACACTGCCATCTGTACTAATGTTTATCCAGTCAAGCTGACATTTAAATCAAATTATTATTATGTGGTTTACGTCAAGTCTATATTTTTGTTTTATGCAAAACTTTGAGAGACGCATTATTTAAAAAGAAACACAATTTCCAAATAAATTACATTTATTTTCTCAATTAAAATGTACCCATAAATATTTCGCGTGGCACGCCTATGGGTACGAAATGCAGTGAAGTTATCTGCAAGTAATATATCATGAATGACCTTGATAATACTATATACAGATTTTCTTACTTAAAATTAAAATTATATTCATAGTTTTATTATTTGAACTTATAAAAAAAATGCCGGAATACCCCATTGCTTTATGAGGGTCACGCTAGAATTATTAAAGATAAGAAAATCAAATCAGGTATGCTATGGAAAACAAAAATTTAAACAGTTATTTTCCTGTGCTTTGAAATTAGCTGCAAAAGTTAAGTTAGTTTTTAATAATTCTAGCGTGACCTCCGTATGCCCACTAAAACACTATAAATAAAAACTGCGCAGCATATAACATATAATAAAATATATTTTTGAAATTATTTTCCTTTTTGAAATGTTAATAAGGCCATGCTTGCAAAAAGGCGAAGCAAAGCAGTATTTTCTCAAAAATACTTACTTTTGTTGTTATTTATTATAAAAGGCACTGCATACAAAAATATTAATCAGTATTAATATTTGAAATACTTTTAAACAAATAAAAATATTATTAAAATAAAACATATAAATATAGTGTTTCATCAATTCATATTTTCCCGCCATTAAATAGATTGCTTGTGACGTCACAAGTAGTCTACGATAACTAACGTTCATTTTACGCTTTTTAAAGAAGTTTAAAAACATTAAACTTGCGTTAAAGGATGTTTTAAATTATTTAAATGTCCGTAAAACCTATTTTGGTCAGTATTATATGTTCTTAAAGTTGAAAACCCCCCTGTATTTCTATAAATTCGTTAGTTTTTGTTAATAAACAAACATTTAAAAATAAATTGTTAATCTACTTTTCAACAAATTTTGCACACATCATTTTTATTTACTCACAAATATATTGTAGTATTTACACGAATGTACTACGAAGACCTTGAAAATAATACATATACATCAATACCCAAAAAATAGAAATTATGAATTTGTAGTTTATCCAAATATTTGCAAATATAATGTGAAATTTTATTTATGCAAAGTTGTCTGCCATTTTGTAATGTTTTCAGTTCAGTACCACTTGAAGTTCGTGCACTTCAGTGAGAATGGAGTAGAATAGTGTGACGTCAGAAAGAGTTTTAGTAAAGTCAGCAAAATCACTTAGGAAGTCTCTTGCCGCGAAATATGAAGCATTGTCCTAAGCAAAAACGATGCTTTCAAAGTAGACTCTATTGACAGAACACATAAGGGTCAGAATTTAAAGGCTTGTAATTTGATGCTGATATTATTGTTATTATGAAGAAGTTAACTTTGAGATATTAATAACATCAAATTGTAAACATTTTTCTATTACTTCGTAATACAATATATACACATTAATAAATAACAAAGGTTTTATTTCAAATTGAAATCAACTCTGCACATTCTGAACTACGAGTATCAAGTTTGCGCAGCTTCAAGCATATCCGAGAGTTTACCGACATACCGACTGAGATTTTGTTTGTTAGTTGAGGATTTTCAAATCAGTTCTTTTCAGAACTTTAGATTTCTTCTTTTGAAGTTTAAGGTACGTAAATAACTCTGTCTATCCACATTAATATATTAATAGTATATCGGGTTCTTAGGGATCTGTAACCTAAAAATGGTTCGCTGTCTTTCAAACGGGCTCTTCCGGCCGCTTCACGCGATGTTTCACGAACATCTGCGAGATTGAACGAACATGTAATTCCATGCAAAGTTTTTTAAAACTTAAATAGAATAATTGTTATTATAAATTAGGGTAATATGTTTTGTTTAATTGAAAGGGTAATATTCAAACAACTGACTGTAGATTAAGATGAATGTATAATTTATTTGTTTTTTTAAATTAAGGAAAGAAAGAAAAGAATGCTAGCCGACGGGATTTGAACCCACGATCTCAACATTTGTACTGTTGCGTGTTACCAAGTACACCACGGCTGGGCTACAAATCCGCCAGTCTATACAATCTTTTCTTAAGTTATATTCTCATAGACTTGTGTATGAGACCCGCATCACATGCTAGGTGTGGGGAATATAACTTAAGAAAAGATTGTATAGACTGGCGGATTTGTAGCCCAGCCGTGGTGTAGTTGGTAACACGCAACAGTACAAATGTTGAGATCGTGGGTTCAAATCTCGCCGGCTAGAATTCTTTTCTTTCTTTCCTTGATTTAATTGACTGATAGCTTAAATAGCTAACTTTTCTTAATTAAGTAAGATATTGGCGACGAAATGAACTGCTTAAAATTATAGTTCTTATTTGCAATAAGGTTCACTTTGAAAGATGTGTTTACCGGTAGGACAGTAGTTTAAATGAAGCGCGCCGCATATGACGTAATTACTGAACTACCCTATTGTACGTACTGAACTAAAAACATTGACTTCAAACAAAAATAAATATAAAGCTTGGTTTAGACGAGTTCAAAACTTACCAGTTGCAAATCTATATTCGTCGTTCGGTCCTGAATCCAATGCATTTAGGACGGGAACGCCTATAGACCTTGGACTTGATGGACAGGGTTCGTTTTCACTGTCAGCGACATATTCAGATTCTAGATCTTCGTTTAGGGTTTCTATATCGCGTGAAGAGTCTATGGGACCTAGAACTGCAAAATAAAAATATTTTATTTATTTTTTTGGACAGATAGAAAAAAATGTTTCAGACAAATATTGTAATAGAAAGTTTATGGATTTTAAAAATGTTTTATTTTCGAAAATCGATGGGGTGGTTTTCAAAATATCTTGTTTTGAAATTTTTGATTGGTCGCCATTTTGTTATTTGATGAAATAGAAAATAATTGTAAATACAAGTGTTTTAGAGAACCGAAAGCAAATGCTGAAAGTTTTTGTATTTTTTAAATATTCCTTAAAATAAGGGAGTTATGACGATTTTTCGAAAAACAATAGAACGCCAATAACTATGAACTGGGGCTCCAAATCAAAAATATGAGCTAAGAAAAGTTGTTTGTTTTAATGAGTTCTATCTACCATTTTCGGGTGTAACGACTTAGTATTAACATCCTGTATATTATACTTCGTATAATGAACTATCTATTATTGTCAATAATTCTAGCGTGTTTCTCATATTATTAGTTTTTAAGTGGATGATTTATCTATGAAATGATGATGATGAAAATAAATTTAGAAAAGTGTAAATATGTGTTAAATTAAATAATGAAAAAAATGATAATTATTTATTGATGAAGTGTAAAATATTATATGAATACCTGAAATAACTATTAATTAATAATATATCATTCATTCTTTTTCAGTTTCAAACAAATCTGAATTATTCTCTCTCATGACTACCTGGCGGCAAATGGCACCGACTCTCGTTACTCTCGTTGCTATGGAAACTGCTGCTGTCCGGCACCTCGCTTCCCGGCACTTCGGTGATGTTCGGGAGTGGATTTTGTGATCGGCGCACCCAGTCTGAGCAATCCCAGTGATAGCCTGATGAAGACGAGGTGTAGTGCGATAAGGTTAGTGCAAGCGAACGGAATAGAACGCACAACCAAATAGAATAAGCCGGAAAGATCAAGACGGTGAAATTAAAAGGAGTTAAAAAGGGGGAGTTCTACTATATGGTGTTTAGTTTAATTTTTGTTGTTAGTTGAAATAAATGATGTTGTTATACGGTTTAGTTGCAATGTTTGTTGTTGTTATATTTGTTAGACTATTTCCAGAACATTAAAATTCAAAACTGTGTTGTTACCCCTAGTCCCGATAGGTGGCAGCGCTTGCAGACACGCCAAGAATTATTTCCGCGTAATGTGACCAAGATACCTCTAATATATGCTGAGGTACAAGTTTTGCGTGTAAATTAAAGTGGTGTGTAAACATTCACTACTGTTTTAATACATAACAGTATTACAGATCAGAAAATCTCCGGGAAAATAAATAATCCGTAACAATATTTTTTGTGCAACCGGACGCGAAATAAGCATTTCGCAGCCGCAATACAGGCTGCGAAATTAGATTTCGCGACTGTTATGGCAACGGCCGCGAAATTAGGTGAACAATCTCTTTGACACTTGAGAATTGCATGGTTTTGTTTATCAAATGTTAATCCCACAGCCACCTTGAAAGCTAACTTTGTATTTTTAATGAAACTGTTGAAAATTAATAAAATTTGTAATTACATATTTTTTACGGTTGCACAATAGCTATTTGTGTATTAAGAGCGCAAAATGGGACATTGTCGATTGAGAGGTTGTTGCCGCGCGACGCAGGAGCGAGGCATTTTCTCAAAATCGACAATGTCCATTTGCACTCGAAACACACACAAGACTTTTTCTACAGTCGCCACAATGGGGTCCTCCACCATAACAAAAATTTATTTTTTATTTATTTTTACTTATCGGTATTTTCCATTCTTCTTGAGCTATTGCTTCAATCTAATCTAAGTATTTTATACTTTCTTTTTTGTAAATGAATGCCCTATTTTATTTTCACAGCAGTGCGGCATTTTGTTTGGTTATGTAAGTGGGAAATGTGTAACTACAGTGTCATTAATTCCTGACTAAACATTTCCATTAAGAATGTAGCCAAGTAACATTTCTCAACATTGTATAGTTAGAAATTTGAGGAGCGAGCGTTTTTTCTACTTTGTCGCTCTAGAGCGGCAAAGTGACATTTTGCGTCGACAAAAGAAAGCGTAAATGGCTACTTTGTATATAGACTGTAGAAAAAAATATTGTGTACACCATGTCCGCGAAATCCTTTAGCGCCCTCGAGATTGTCTTACCTCGGCCGCAAGCGGCCTCGGCGACAATTTTTCTCTCCGTATGCTAATGAGTGATTTCGCGGCCTCGATATACAAATAACTATTATGTAAAATATCGTATAAAAAACCTGAAATTAGAGCGAAGAAACAGGTTAGTTCTTTAAGCTGTATTTGTAAAAATGGTGACTTTTTCGCTTGCAAATTTCCAAAAATAGTTATTTGTATCACTAGGCCAGAAACTGAACATTTGCGAGACCGAGTTTATTTACAAATACGAGATCTCGCAAAACAGTTTCTGGGCATGTGATACACAAGATTTTTTGTACTGACTTCTCCATAAATTCTTCGTATATTTCTCTACACTTTATTCTGTTACATATCCTAAAAAATGAACATATATTTTTATCGGTTTTGCATTGCAAGTTTAATTATAATTACTTACATTTGAGCTTAAAATACGTAATTATTTTATATCTATTAAAAATATAACATACAAACATTAGTTATATATATATATATATATATATATATATATATATATATATATATATATATATATATATATATATATATATATATATTTTATATACTTTCGCATATTTTTAATGACAGATGGCGGAAACTCAATTGTATCACGTGAAGTTAGTTGTAGTTACAAAACAAACTAGTCCTAAAGTTGGAACTTATTAATCTATACGAGATGTCAGTAATAACAGCATATTATTATTTTTATGACAAAATTTAGTTATCTAAGTTACAACAATTAAAGATTTAGCTCTAAAATTTGTAAACATTTTGCTAATTCTTGTGTTGAAAATAATCTTAAATTGACATATCACCAGAACAGTAATGCCAACTCCTTTTGCCAGCGCATTTCTGGACGATTTTGAGTTCTGTAATACTAGTCAAAATGGACGGAGGTACGAAATAGTTATTTTTGTGCAACCGGATGCGAAATTAGCATTTCGCAGCCGCAATACAGGCCGCGAAATTAAATTTCGCGACCGTTGTTATGGCAACGGCTGCGAAATTCATTTTGCGGCCGATGTCATGATAGCGGCCGCGAAATTAGGTAAACAATTACTTTGACACTTGAGAATTGCATGGTTTTGTTTATCAAATGTTAATCCCATAGCCACCTTGAAAGCTAAATTTCTATTTACAATGAAACTGTTTAAAATTAATAAAATCTGTAATTACATATTTTTTACGGTTGCACAAAATATATTGTGTACACCTTGTCCGCGAAATCCTTTAGCGCCCTCGAGATTGTCTTGCCTCGGCCGCAAGCAGCCTCGGCGACAATTCTCTCGGTACGCTAAATAGTGATTTCGCGGCCTTGATATACAATAGTTATTTCACGCCCGGTTGCACAAAAAATAATTAATTGGGTTACTTCTATTTCTCTTATGTTTATAATTACGAAAAAACTTAAAGATGGCTTAAATATGTTTGCAATTTTAGGCTGTCTGCAAATTTTCACTTAGTATGCAATATTCGCTCTAAGTTTGTTGTTCTGATTAGTCCAAATATTCAAAATCTTATTTCATTGGGTATTAAATTGTTCTGGGAATAGTCAAATAATATATTTCGTTGGCCGCTTAGACATTAACATCTTGTCATTGTTTTGTGCTTGTGTTTGTATCAGTGTCAGTGTAGCAGAAATGGTAAATAAGCCGTGATGATATATTTATTATTATAATAAATAGAAATTATTATTGTTAGTTAAAATTGTTGAAAAAATGTTATACAGAAAATAGTTTTATGCGACAAAACTACTTGAAATAAATGAAGGTAGGTACAACATATTAAATAAACAAATAAAAATGTGTAACTAAATCATAAAAATAATTCAAATCAACTTTTAAATTATTCTAAAAAAGTGCTCCAAAACCAAAAAAATACTAATATTAATACATAAAAATGTTTGTAGTAGTGTTGTAGATTTAAAATATATTAAAGATGAACATGAAATGAACGATTTTTATGACTTTTATTGAATTTGATTTAAATATTACATACCTCCTAACATTCTAGGGTCGTCTTCATTCCTTCCAAAATTACGCATCGTATTATGAAGTCTCGAATTGTGTTCCGATAGAACTGGAGACGTTAATTTCAAATCTGGAAACAATTTATTCATTACAAATATTTTATAAAATAAAACATAGTTCAACTTACCATTTTTGATCTTATTGGTGTCTCCCATGGTCGCCAAATGCATTTGTTCCGCCCATGTGGACTTGTGTAACGTGTCTGAGTCGGGACCACAATGATTGGCGACTGGCACTGATGTTCTGTTGAGGTTTCTCAAATAATCGGGAGGTACGTTTTCTAATTCGTCACCTGAAGATAATAAAATAGTATTTTATGTACCAAGGGCGTTACTATGATGATAATGCCAGGAGGGCGACGAGGATCTAGCCCGACGGCCTCTGGCCCGAGGGATAGATGTCGCCCGATGGGCATTATCATCTAGTAACGCTCGTGGTACATACAAAATTTTATGTCTTACTAGATTATGTGAAATAAGTTTTCATTTATAATAATTTTGATTACAATAATGCTTAAGCTTTGACGTTGCTAAGGATGTAGTTTAATTGTTTTGTTTATTATCAACATTTATTTATTTTTAAAACACCAACGTTTTAAATCGTTGGAGATGGTGGAATGGGTGAATTTGATGTTTCGGAAGATATTTTGTCGAAACGGTGTAAAGAGTTTATTTTGAATGTTTCTGTATACTTTGAGGAAGACAAACGTATAAATGATCTCCTAATTATTCCATTCTCGTCTGTAGAAGATGTAAGTATTATATTTTGGGGTTCGTTTTCACATGACAGATCTCAGTTCTTTATTTCTTATGCACTTATTTGTGAATATTATTACATTTTAGAGAGCTTGTACGGCTTTAGCTTTAGATGTGTCACATGTGGCGGTAAATAATATCAAAAATGAATTCAAACGTGGATAAATATCGTCCCCAAAAAAATTAGTGATCCGTCATCTGTCAAAAATGAATGCGAAACATTACAGTCTGCAATTCGACGGACTTACTATTTTCATGTGTGGTGAAAGTAAATAGTTTTTAAGGTTTTTTTGTTAATCAATTTTAAGTATTATAATTAAATTAAAATTGATTTCTGTGGTGTGCTTTCAAAGCTGTTTTCTTATATTAATTGTTGTAATCAATTAATGTATTAATTGTTGTAATCAATCCTTATTGTTATTGTAATTAAAAAGAAAACAAATTTATTATATACCGTTCATATAATTTTTTATTTAAAGTCCATAAACGATGATCGGATTAAAATGAGGGCGTTATAAAATATTATGCCCTCCCATTATGCCCCGGTTGTTATAGATATGTTTATACACACCGTATCCTAGCAATAAACAGTTAATAATACTTTAGTGAGACATAAAGACATTTTTATATTATTTCGTTTATTTATTTATTTATATACAAGATGATAAAAATGCAAAATAATGTGACTTACCCGCACTGCCGTAGCTTCGTAAAGTGTCTAAATTATTGAGAACTACAGAATTACAGTTGTACTGGGGTTCATTGTGGCTACTAGGAGTATATGAGACAGGTCGTGGTGGCATAACTGGCCCATCTCTCTGAAATTTAAAATACACATAATGCACCGTTCAGTTATTCAGTTCTGTGCATTCTGAGTTGCACAGAACGCGTTCGGTAAATACTGTGCAGTGTAGATTGTGCACATTCGAGTTAGCGCGCATGGTATACCTCAAGGATCAAACTTAGGACCCACATTCTTCCTAATGCATTCTGAGTCGCGCAGAACGCGTTCGGTAAATACAGTGCAGTGTAGATTGTGCACAATCGAATTAGCGCGCATGGTATACCTCAAGGATCCACCATAGGACCCTTATTATTCCTAATGCATTCTGAGTCGCACAGAACGCGTTCGGTAAATACTGTGATGTGTAGATTGTGCATATTCGAGTTAGCGCGCATGGTATACCTCAAGGATCAAACCTAGGACCCTCATTATTCCTAATGCATTCTAAATCGCACAAAACGCGTTCGGTAAATACTGTGCTGTGTAGATTGTGTACATTCGAATTAGCGCGCATGGTATACCTCAAGGATCAACCCTAGGACCCTAATTATTCCTAATGCATTCCGAGTCGCACAAAACGCGTTCGGTAAATACTGTGCTGTGTAGATTGTGCACATTCGAGTTAGCGCGCATGGTGTACCTCAAGGATCAAACCTAGGACCCTCATTATTCCTAATGCATTCTGAGTCACACAGAACGCGTTCGGTTAATACTGTGCTGTGTAGATTGTGCACATTCGAGTTAGCGCGCATGGCGTACCTCAAGGATCAAACCTAGGCCCTTATTGTTCGTAATTTTCATTAATAATGTCACTGATTCGTTGAATTGTAATAAATTACTTTTCGCTGATGATTTGAAGTTATTTCATAATATATCTTTTATAAAGGGCTGTATACATGTGGTTTACACTGATTTTCAATTGCTAAATCTATCTGTTACGAAAAAATCAAATGCACAGACTACACAACTCGTTCTTTGGTGATCACGTGACGCTACTCAAACACAGCACAAAATAACCGAACGCAACTATAATAAAAATGACCCAATAAAAATTATTTCGTATCTCCTAAGATCAAAACAATATATAATATAAAATAATTAAATTAATTGTTATCTGCATTTGCCGGTATTTATAAATATATTTTGTGCAGTTGATCATTAAAAACCACGAGTATTAATCAATAAAAAACAAAAGTATTTATTAATAATTTACTCCAAATATATTAATTTTGAATATCTATAAAGTTTACATAAAAAGTCCAATTTGAAATTATACCGTACCATGATTTGAGATAAATACAAAATCGTAACATAAACCATAATTTGGGACAGAAGGTGTATTATTAAATAATAGTAATATAAAATTGTTATAACTTACCCTGTTGACTTCCAAGTTACTAAGTTTCGAATTTCGTTTCAGATCAGTCAATTCATGTGATCTTGCCGAATTCAACAAAATTGGATCTTTTCGGGTTTCGTTGTTGATTCTAGCCCTGTCTCTTCTTTTTCGGACACAACATTTACGAATAATAATAACTAATATAATTAAAAGAATTATTACTGCCAGACCACCAGCTATGGCGATTAGTTCTTCAATAGTAACGTTGAAAATACTTGTAATTTTGTGAGAGTGTAAAGATATATTACAATGAGAGCCTGAAAAAGAATATTTGTCATGAAATAATTGCGTAGGCTTCCACAGTCTGAGTCATGAGAAATATTCGTTTTCCGGGAATGGACTGTGTCATATTTTGAGTCAGAGCTCAACGTTTCGCCCGCAGTCGTATGGGACATCTTCAGGAGCAAGGGGGATAGTACTGTCTTAAACAAGGTTACCCGACGTGTCAACCACGCTAGATGCCGAGTTTAAGCAACAGGGAGGGAGACTCAGTTTACAAGGTTACCCGACGTGTAAACCACGCTAGAGGCCAAATAAACCAAGTGACGAAAAGAAGGCCGAGAAGACAGTTATATACTAATCTAAAGATACGGTAGATGAGCAGAGCTAATGAGGACCAATGGGAATCGAGTTCGTAATGGTAAAAACTAAAGATAAACGCGAACCCTTGTCGTCACTCGGTGTTTATAGTATTCCTTGTTCTTGCGGCACAGTATACATAGGTGAAACAGGAAGGAGTGTTCACACTAGATTTTCAGTCAAAATTCGTTGGCATAAACCCAAGGACATTTCAGAGAGTTCCTCCAATTCAAATGCTTTTACTGCTACATCAGGAGTACCACAAGGCTCCAATCTTGATCAATTACTCTTCTTAATTTTCATTAATGACATCACATCAAATTTGATCAATTATAATCTTCTCTTTGCGGACGATCTTACATTTTACCGCTCAATTACTGATGTTAATGATAGAATATGAATAAATGAATGAATACGTCGATCAGACATGATTGCATTTTGGAGTTTTCAGTGATTTCAGACGTTCTAGAAGTCTGCGTAATGGTATGGTATTAACATCTGCGGTCGCAGAACACCAACACAACACAGGACATAACATCTTATTTGAAAATTCCCGCATTTTAGCTCCTGTCCCTGAGTTTTACAGACGTAAATACAGGGAAACTTTAGAAATATGGAAACATCCGAATAACATCAATCGGGATGATGGCTATTTCTTGAGCCACATGTGGAAACCGGTGATTCTCGGAACACGACACGCCCAATCTACCATTACGAACTCGATTCCCATTGGTCCTCATTAGCTCTGCTCATCTACCGTATCTTTAGATTAGTATATAACTGTCTTCTCGGCCTTCTTTTCGTCACTTGGTTTATTTGGCCTCTAGCGTGGTTTACACGTCGGGTAACCTTGTAAACTGAGTCTCCCTCCTTGTTGCTTAAACTCGGCCTCTAGCGTGGTTGACACGTCGGGTAACCTTGTTTAAGACAGTACTATCCCCCTTGCTCCTGAAGATGCCCCATATGACTGCGGGCGAAACGTTGAGCTCTGACTCAAAATATGACACAGTCCATTCCCGGAAAACGAATATTTCTCAATATTTCCATGGTCATGTCAGTTTTATATTCTTACCTGTCATGTTTTGGGGACAAACGCATCTAAAACTGCCGACTTCATTGACACAAGTAGCCCCCCCTAAGCAAGGATTGCTCAGACATTCATCCAATTCTAGGGCGCAAAGTTCACCAGTGTAGCCCCTACATTTACAAAGGGGCCCTGAGTCCCCTTCTTCACAGAGTCCCCCATTTCGACACGGATTTGGTGTACAGTGTCTTCCATATTCACACCGCGACCCACTTAAAGGATGTGGGCAAGTGCATTGGTAGTTACCTTGCCCTAAAAAGAAAGTAACGTGATATGTTTCAAATGTGTGTTTCACCACCCAAAACTGGGTAGAGTTGAACAATTGTCGACTTTACCATTAGATTCTACATATTTTCTTATATACACCCTGTGTACATGAAATAAGTGCATTAAATTTAACCAGTAATGTAACTCGACGAGAGCAACAATATTTCTTCATAACTTTCTTTTCTAAGACTTTTAGATTTTGAGTTAAAATTCTTTAAAGATTTACTGCATATTTCGGCGCGCGCCCATGGAGAACAAATGGCTGCTGTCGTAATCAAGTGGGATACAAACAGCTCAAAAATTGTCGGTTATCGGTTACACTTGCAGTCACAAAAATTAATAAACGAATCAACGGAAATAACATTTATTATTTATTAATTCGTAATAGTACAATTTTTAAAATGAAATATAATTCTGGATAACAAAATTATAAAGTTGTGTTTAAACCAGGATTTTAATCACCAGTGAATAGCGGAAGACAAGGAGGGGCGAGGTAACGACAGGAAGAGCAAAAGCATAGTTATTAGGTTATGAGATGATTATTTATCGTCGACAAATCATAATAGTTTAAATACGTTATTCAAAAAATGTAAGTACACAAACTTTTGTCCATTTAAAAGAGGTACATGAGTACCAATAATTAGTCGTCCATTTATTGTTCCCGCTCAAATATGTTTTAATGAAAATTTTTACAGCATTTTCGTCTGTCGAGATGTGTATTGTGCATAATAAATACACCTTCCCAAGTAAATTCAGTCTCATTAATGAACATTATGAGCCATTCCCAAAATTGAAGTCTGTTATGTGCTGAAAACATAGAACTTTTTGCACATGTTATGAATATAACTGATGATTTTTTTTAAAATTGTCATATGTGACACTCCGTATTGTGATGTGATAAAGATGTACAAGAGTAACAAATGTGCGAATATGATTTGATGATGATTTGGAAACGTTCCGTGTAAATTGGCAACTCCATGACACTGTCTTTATGTCAACCGTGATGTCAAGTAAAATGTAGTACAGATACGAGTAAAAAAATAAATAAATAAACCATAGGTAAGTAATTACAATGTCTGTGTACTCGTATTTTGACAGAATTTTACCTTATAAACAAGTTTATTACTAATGTCAAAATTTAATTGCAACGATTGACAGGACTGTCAATTGCTAAAACAAAATTTTTCATAGCTATTGTTACTGCATTCAATTATCACAAAAATATTTGGAACGACTCGTCAATTTACGGGGTGGTAAAAATGCTAAAAAAATATGCGATTTCGAGAAAAAGTTGCTCTCGCCGAGTTATATTACTGGTTAAATTTAATGCACTTATTTCATTTACACCCAGTATGTGCACCAATTTTCATCATTTTCTGTTTAGGGGTATCTAAATGAACACACTTTTAATTTACCGCAGATCTCTGATATTTTTGTCCGCTACCGTTGCGTCGATTGCCCACAAAAATTCAGCAATTTTAAGGCAAATACAAATTACGATATTTACCATATCGTTCAATGAAAATTTACAAAAATTGATATACATATGTATTTTGAAGTGGGGAATCGATTTTTGATAAAATTAAAACGGTACCTCCCGCCAATTAATGCGTAGTTATTTGTTACCCAAAAATGGATAGAGGCACAAACGAATTTGATTTATTACTACAGCTCATTTTGAAAGTATTCTGCACTTACCAGTTGGAACGCATTTTCCGCCAAAAAGACACGGTCCACTTGAACAAGGTTCTGCATCCACTTCACAAAGAGTGCCCCTGTATCTGGCGTGGCATTGGCACTCATAGCCTCCTGGAATTTCAAGACAAGTACCCCCGTTTAAACAAGGTTGAGAACCGCATGGTCCCGGAGGTATTAGAACACTAGTGACGTCACAGGAAAATTCGACGTTGGCAAAACGCATTAAAACAGCGACTGAACTGTCGCCAGACATATGTAAAGGTACTGATATTCTCGACATACGGATGTCGTCGAGACAGCCACTGAAACCGCGTTGAATGTCTTCGAAGCCTGAAAAGAAATACAGAAAAGTCAAAAACTAAAGAACAAATAATGCAAATAGGGCACATAAATGTATTTTGGGCCTGGAAGTAATTTAGAATGTATGAAACATTTTATAACATCATTGATAAAAATAATAAAGTGAAGTGGTCCTACTTGGGAGCCTTGAGGAACTCCAGAATTAACATGAACGTACATAGATGCGAAAATATGTGCTTGATACGTTCATACATTTCACATCGCAAACTTTTTGTACAATATCACAACTTTAAATCTGACTTTTTCAGTTCCTGTTCAGGTGTGCCGCAGGGATCTAACCTAGGGCCGCTTTTATTTAATCTATTTATCAATGATATCACACGTTGCTTACAAACTCATTGTTATACGCTGATGATCTGAAGCTATTTAAAACTATCAATTCATATGCGGATCACTGTCTACTTCAGTCCGATATTGATAATCTTCTGACTTGGTCTTCTTCCTCACATTTATATTTTAATATCAAAAAATGTAAGATCATGCCATTCTCAATGAAACGTAGTATTTCTTCTTTTTCCTACCGGATGGGTAGTAATTGTCTCAACCGTGTTGAACTGCATAAAGATTTAGGAGTTTTGTTCGACCCTAAATTACATTTTGGTCCGAATTACGACTATTATTAATAGTGCTTACAAAAATTTAGGTTTCATTATTCGAAATTCATATTGTTTCAACAATCCAAAAACTCTTATTTCTTTGTACAACTGTTTTGTAAGATCTAAGCTCGAATACTGCCTCATTGTCTGGAACCCGATATATGATAACTTTAGTAAGCGAATTGAGTGGGTACAGCGGAAGTTTGTCAGATATTGCACTCGTAAAATTTCACCTTCATTTAATCCTTTAACATACAGTTATTCTGCTGCTATACATACATTTGACATGTATACACTTGAGGACAGACGTAGGATATATTCATGCCTATACCTTTATAAACTACTAAATAATCTGGTTGATGATAATTTCGCTCTAAGACAAATTAATTTTTCCGTACCACGTTTGCATTCCCGTTCCAGTAATACTTTTTACATTCCTCTATACGTAACAAATATGAATTAAAAAACCCTATTAGAAGACTATGTGTTATCTATAATGAAATTGAAAACAAATGTTTTAGTGAACTAGACATTTTCTATCATACATTTACTCAATTTAGAACTGTTCTCTACAATGAGTTAAACTAAGTGACACATTAGTTCACTTATTTTTTTTTATATTTTTATATTTGTAAACTTCATATATTTTATATTTGTAAACTTCTGTATTTTTTATTATCTGTATTTCCATACTCTGTCTATTCTTGCCTGATTATTTTGTATACATTGTTGCCTCTCCCATGTTTTTGGGATACTCACGTATCCTGTTTTGGTAGAGAATAAATAAATAAATAAATATAAACTTACCTAAAATGCTCGGATGCTGATGAACTTCCGCTGCGAAATACATATTCTCCGTTTGTAGATTCAAAGTATCTGCAATACCTGGTGCACTACCATGGGCAACATAATTGCCATCGACAGTCAATCTGGCACTATTTTTATCTCTTTCTAATCGAACTTCGTGCCATCTACCGTCTGAAATATATACACTAGAAACTCGGACAATTCCTTCGCCTGTTCCGAGATCGAATCGATATTGCAATGCGCCGTTAACAATCTAGAAATAATAGAATAAAAATCTATCGAAAAGGGAACAGCTTTTTGAAAATTCTTACTTCAAGAATATTGTAGTCAATTCGCCCAGCGGCGTACATTAAATTGCCAGTGGGGTAAACTGTTCTTACCCTTAAACTTAGGGTTTGTTGTTGCTCTATTGCTCTTTTATCTATAATTCTATACTGGGCATAACTTTTACCCGAAAATGATACGGGATTTCGTGGTATGTAACAACTGGTGTCGTAACATTCTGCAGTTTTTATTTCGCAGTCTGATCCCCCGAATCCTTCGGGACATTGACAAGAATACCCTGAAAGGGAAGGTTAATAAATGGAACATTATTTCTAATTCTAATTCCAAACTAGGGAGGATATTTTGCTGCACCTTATAAAGGGATTTTCAATAAGGGCGGGTCGATGTTGGCAGGCTGTAGCGGCGATGTTGTTTTGGTGGCGTCTGTCAAATCTGTTGTTTATTATTCTGTCACAGATGCCAAATCACCATGGCAAGTTACACGATTGAGCAGCACTTCCAAATGATAAAACTGTATTATCAAAATGAATGCTCGTTAGTGAAAACGTTGCGCGCGTTGCGCCCATTTTACGGCAGACGCGGTGGCCCTTCAAAGTCGACTCTCCAACGTTTGGTGGCCAAATTCGAGACGACCGGTTCGGTAAATAATCAGCCAACACCTGTACGTCAAAGGAACGCCAGATCGGCCGAGAACATTGCCGCGGTCCGAGAAAGTGTGCAGGAGAATCAATTCCTCGCCGTGCACAAGAACTCGGCCTTTCGCAGACTTCAACTTGACGAATTTTGCGTCAAGACTTGGGCCTACACCCGTATAAGATCCAATTGACCTAGGAGCTAAAAGTTAATGACAATAGACAACGCCGTTTGTTCGCTGACTGGGCTTCGGAGCGTTTGGAAGAGGACCCCAATTTTGGCCGAAAAATCATCTTTAGCGATGAGGCGCATTTTTGGATGAATGGCTATGTTAATAAACACAATTGCCGTATATGGGACGACACCAACCCACACGAGATTCACCAGGTCGGAATGCACCCACAAAAAGTTACCGTTCGGTGCGGATTTTGGGCCGGCGGCATCATTGCTCCCTACTTTTTTGAAAATGACGTTGGTGAGGCCATCACCGTCAATGGCGAGCGCTACAGAACGATGATAACAGATTTATTTTTTCCCAAATTGGATGATATGGAGGTAGACGACATGTTTTTCCAGCAGGACGGCGCGACGTGCCACACAGCGGACGCCACAATGGACCTTCTGCATGAACGATTTGAGGGTACGGTTATCTCTCGCAGAGGTGACGTGAATTGGCCACCAAGATCGTGCGATTTGACCCCACTAGACTTTTTCTTGTGGGGTTTCCTAAAGTCGCAGGTCTATGCCAATAAGCCGCAATCGACGGATGTCCTTAAAGTTAACATTACCAATGCCATCGCAAAAATTGGACCACTCGGATCCATGCCACCGTGAGAAGCCGCGGCGGACACTTGAAGGATATTATATTCCATACATAATGGCATACATGGGCCTTTCAAATTTCGTTAATACCTCACACACATCTTGCTTTATTCCATTTCAACATCGACCCGCCCTTATTGAAAAACCCTATACATTCAACTGGCGCCCTTGCCCACCCCGAACTACCCTACTTCACCCGACCCCATTACTTTCTGCCCAAAATAATTTAAAATAAGACTTACCCTGTACTGATCCATCCGGTACACAAATCTTGGAATTCGGACACGGTTCTCTGGCACATTCATTCACAATATTATCGCACCTATCACCCGAAAAACCAACTTTGCACATACAATCCATTTTGTGGTGATGTTTAGGCGACACAAAACTCGTTACATCCGTAGCTACTGGCGTTATATCCAAGGTATCTAACACTATTCTATCCTGGCATATTCCCGAAATACAATAATTTGATGTACACTTCATTCTGACAATTTCTTCGACTACTAATTTTGTTGATTCTTCCAACTCTTCTATATTTTCTTTTAACGCTTTTCTTATTGAATCAGTAGAATAAAAAGTTCCGATTTGTGGTTTTTTGACTGTGAATAAAACATCTAAATCTTGCGAAACTATTTGTCGTTTTGTTCTCGGTCCATGTTGGATTAAATTATCATCGTTTGATACTTGAACGCTAATTATTACAACGTCTTTTAACCGACAGTTTAGAGCGTTGCGGACAGCCCTGACAAAACCTTTTCGATGGCTTAAAATAAATACTTCAGGGGTTACTTCCCTAAATCGGACCACTACAGAGTTGTCCAACATTTCTTCAGTAACAATATCGACAGTAACTTTGACCAAAGTATGAGAATAGTATTTGCCGTCGGTAACAGACACGTTTAGGCGATAATCACCGACGTCTAATCGTGGTAGAGCACGTAAAGTTCCGTCCGTTCTGTCAATTTGGAATAATTCAGCAACTGGATATGGTATGCCAATAGTTGGAGATAAGCTGTAAGTCAAACTGTCATACTGGTCTTGATCAGATGCGTAGACTTTACCGATAGTTCCGCCCGAATATTCGTCCAAAAATGAGTTTATTGATATTTCTAAAGGTGTTATGATAGGTGGGTATTGTGATTCTTCAATCACTTTAACGATAACCTGAAATTTAAATGTTTATATTACATTGGCTGACATTGGCAAGATCCATAGATTTTAGTATATATGACTAGCGAAATCTGGGCTACGCCGAGTGTTCCCTAGGTGGATAGCTGTCATCAGCGTTTTATGACTGTTTATACGCATTTCTACATTGGATATGTACATAAGCTATGCATAGTGCTAATGCCGTTGCTCTCTTAGGAATTTTTTTTTCATTCATAGTCAAATGCCTTATGATCGAAAGTTACATTTTTTAAGGAATGTGTAGCTGCATGTTTTTCCCCTTTCATGTACAAAAATAAATTGCCAGACCACAAAACATTTCTTCCACCTTCGAATTAAAATTTTGAATTTCAATTTTTCTTGCACTATCAATTCCGGTAGAAATATTTTGCTTCCTTAAAAGTACTAATTTACAAGTTGAAGCAATGTGATCTTTACGTATGTTAGTAGTACTAGTAAAAAGTATGCACGGCCAACAAAATAATTTATTAAGTACTTTAATGCCGACAAGCCAGTTATATTTATCATAGCAGGTGTTAGTTGCATCTTGCCTCCTTCTCCAATATTTATTAATGATGTACTAAGATCAGAACAAAGCAGAGATGATCTGTTTGTTTTTATTCTTTGACAAACAGTTGATCTTCATAAGACAGTCGATGAAATGGATTTTTGTTATTTAAAAAAATATCTTCAGAAATATTTCTTATATTGTTATCATTTAATTCGAAGTTCTTATCTTTTAAAATCCCAGTCGAAGCCATTACACTTGTTTTGTTTTCAACTAAAATTCAAAATACAAAAACCCTACGTACGTAAACTATAAAAACTACGACACAAATAAAAGAATTAAATATTTACTGCCATACGTATCAAAGTCGAAACCAGGGCCTATTATAATAAAAATGATAGACGGGTTATGTTATGTTTTTGTCGTTAATATTATTTAATCTGGCTTGCAACATGTACAGTAGATGTCGTGAACTTATTTACAAAATTTGTCAGCATGCCGCGTTTGATTCACGTACGTTCTCGGCCTCTATAGGGCCGTGTGGAAAGTAAAGTAACTATCTTTTATCCTCTCATTGCACTTTGTATTTGAAGCACTGCCTCGAACAGCGCTGTCTAGCGCACGTATTAATGAAAGCCGTATCAAAAACATAAGGCAGAAGCACTTCAAAGGGTGTAAATTAGGTGAACTGCATTACAGATTAGTTATGGTGGTGGCCTAAATTATTCTTTTGATATTTAGAAAGACAAGCATTAATGGAATAAGTTGAAATTTAATTTACATACTACTTTACGTTATTTACAGCTTTATTTCTTTTTTGGTGCGGCACTGCCTCATCTACCTACCCCGACAAACCGCCAATGCAGATCGTTTAATATAATTATTTTATCTGTTTGCGTTGTTGGGTATTTGGTAACTGTGTTTTTATCAATTATTAGATAGACGATTATTTCACGGAAAACCTTTCCTTGTAGAGAAAGGTTTATTACAGATGTTTCGTCTTTTTATTTCTTCTACTAACTAAAGGTTTTTTTAAACACTGACAAGTCCAATACGTCCTAATTCTTTAAGACGTCGAGACACTGTACATCGGTTGACATTGGCAAGATTTTCTGTTGAATTTCTTTTGAAATATCCACAGCATTTTTCTTGAATCTGCTATAGATTTTAGTATATATGACTAGCGAAATCTCGACTAAATCGTATAGTATAATCATTTTATCTGTTCGCTTTGTTAGAGGGGGGGGGGTTTCTAGTCAACTTATATAAAAATGGAAAAAATCAACTTACCCAAGTGTCGGAATAGAGCGGTCTGGTACCATTATCGAACACTCTGATGTTCAATAAATAAATATTTTTAACTCTGTGGTTGAATTTAGTGGCTGTCCTTAAAATTCCATCTTGTTCTAATCTGAAGAAACCACCTTCATTTCCGGAACGGAAGTCAAAAGTATAAGGTGCCCCGTTGGGCGCTGCATCTGCATCGGTTACTGTAAATTTGAGTATGGGATAGCCAAGGGGCTTATCCTCCTATAAAAGAAATAATTTGTTATTATTTTCGTCTGTTGTTTATTTTTTGTTTGTATTTCGCGCCAAAACTTCCCCAGTTCACCACCAGAGCGTCGCTGCAATCACTACCAACCTCAAACCAAAAAATAAATAATATTCTTGAGAAATATTCGTTTTCCGGGAATGGACTGTGTCATATTTTGAGTCAGAGCTCCACGTTTCGCCCGCAGTCGTATGGGGCATCTTCAGGAGCAAGGGGGATAGGACTGTCTTAAACACGGTTACCCGACGTGTCAACCACGCTAGAGGCCGAGTTTAAGCAACAAGGAGGGAGACTCAGTTTACAAGGTTACCCGGTAAACCACGCTAGAGGCCAAATAAACCAAGTGACGAAAGGAAGGCCGAGAAGACAGTTATATACTAATCTAAAGATACGGTAGATGAGCAAAGCTAATGAGGACCAATGGGAATCAAGTTCGTAATGGTAGATTGGGCGTGTCGTGTTCCGAGAATCACCATTTTCCACATGTGGCTCAAGAAATAGCCATCAACCCGATTGATGTTATTAGGATGTTTCCATATTTCTAATGTTTTCCTGTGTTTACGTATGTAAAACTCAGGGACAGGAGCTAAAATGCGGGAATTTTCAAATAAGATGTTATGTCCTGTGTTGTGTTGGTGTTCTGCGACCGCAGATGTTAATACCATACCATTACGCAGACATCTGCGGTCGCAGAACACCAACACAACACAGGACATAACATCTTATTTGAAAATTCCCGCATTTTAGCTCCTGTCCCTGAGTTTTACAGACGTAAATACAGGGATACTTTAGAAATATGGAAACATCCGAATAACATCAATCGGGATGATGGCTATTTCTTGAGTGGAAACCGGTGATTCTCGGAACACGACACGCCCAATCTACCATTGCGAACTCGATTCCCATTGGTCCTCATTAGCTTTGCTCATCTACCGTATCTTTAGATTAGTATATAACTGTCTTCTCGGCCTTCTTTTCGTCACTTGGTTTATTTGACCTCTAGCGTGGTTTACACGTCGGGTAACCTTGTAAACTGAGTCTCCCTCCCTGTTGCTTAAACTCGACCTCTAGCGTGGTTGACACGTCGGGTAACCTTGTTTAAGACAGTACTATCCTCCTTGCTCCTGAAGATGCCCCATACGAAACGTTAAGCTCTGACTCAAAATATGACACAGTCCATTCCCGGAAAACGAATATTTCTCATGACTCAGACTGTGGAAGCCTACGCAATAATATTCTTACCTGAACAATTGTTGTATAATTCATCTGGCTAAACAATGGCGGATTATCATTAGTATCAGATATTTCTATATTCACTAAAACAGATCTAGACAGAACTGGTAATCCATTATCTTTTGCCAAAACCTCTAAAACATAACTAGAAGTCGTTTCCCGGTCCAGTTGGTCGTTAACAGCCAAATATCCATTGTCTGGATCAATTGTGAAATGATTTTGTCTGTTGCCATTTTCAATTGAATAAGTCACGCGACCATTGTCGCCACTATCAAGGTCAATAGCGGTGACTTGTATAATCCTGTCGCTTATTTCCGCGTCTTCGGGAATACGCGCACTGTATGACACTTGATTAAAAACAGGGGCGTTATCGTTTGAATCAGTAACTGTTATATTGACATTCGCGCGGTTGCTCAAAGGCGGTTGGCCGCCATCTGTTGCTTGGATTGTTAAATAATAATCTTTAGCTCGTTCATAATCCAACATGTCTGCGATGGATATAACCCCAGTTTTATTATCAATTTTGAATTTTTTGTGTTCATTGCCTCCTACGATGGAATAATACACGTCTGCATTGACTCCAGTGTCTTTTGATGTCGCTAAGACTCGTATAACTTCGGTATTAACTGCGTCGATTTCAGGAACAACGGCAAAATAATATTTCGAAGCGAATTCAGGAGGATTGTCATTAATATCTTGAACGTTAACAACTAAACTTGCAATAGAGGACATTTGAGGCGTCCCCTGATCTACTGCCTGTATTGTCAGGTTGTAACTTGCTCTAACTTCGCGGTCCAAAGGTTTGGCCAAAGTTACAATACCCGAATCCCCGGACATTTTGAAATGATTGTTCGAAGAATCCAAAAAGGAATATTTGATTTTGCGGTTTATACCTGAAATGAAGATATATACATAATATTTTATTTATTTATTATGGTCAGTACTTACCGATGTCAGCGTCCGTGGCGTGAACTTTAGTAACTAACGTCCCCACTTCAACATCTTCAGGTAAAGTGACGCTGTAATACGGTAACGAAAAAAGTGGTGCATTGTCGTTCAAATCAGAAACGACTATTTCTATTTTTGAAGAACATTCCCATTGGGTATGGTCCCGATCTTGGACATGGGCTGTTAGAGAATACTTGGAAATTGCTTCTCTGTCTAATGGTTTTATAGTCTTCAAATGACCTTGAACAAAAGTATAAGTTTGCTCTAAATTGAGACATCTCGGGATATTAGTAAAATAATTATACATAATATAAGAAAAGAGATCTCGGTGGTGCTCTCTCCACGACAGCTTTCAAAGCGCGTGAGGTGGTTAGTAAATTACAGAAGAATTATTATTATACTATTATATATATACATTGGCTAGATGTGGAATCTCTTTTGAAACATCCACAGCATTTTTCTTGGATTCGCTATAGATATTAGTATATGAGAAATATTCGTTTTCCGGGAATGGACTGTGTCATATTTTGAGTCAGAGCTCCACGTTTCGCCCGCAGTCGTATAGGGCATCTTCAGGAGCAAGGGGGATAATACTGTCTTAAACAAGGTTACCCGACGTGTCAACCACGCTAGAGGTCGAGTTTAAGCACCAAGAGCGGGAGACTCAGTTTACAAGGTTATCCGACGTGTAAACCACGCTAGAGGCCAAATAAACCAAGTGATGAAAAGAAGGCCGAGAAGACAGTTATATACTAATCTAAAGATACGGTAGATGAGAAGAGCTAATGAGGACCAATGGGAATCGAGTTCGTAATGGTAGATTGGGCGTGTCGTGTTCCGAGAATCACCGGTTTCCACATGTGGCTCAAGAAATAGCCATCATCCCGATTGATGTTATTAGGATGTTTCCATATTTCTAAAGTTTCCCTGTATTTACGTCTGTAAAACTCAGGGACAGGAGCTAAAATGCGGGAATTTTCAAATAAGATGTTATGTCCTGTGTTGTGTTGGTGTTCTGCGACCGCAGATGTTAATACCATACCATTACGCAGACAGCGTTTGTGTTCTGACAATCTAGTGTGAACACTCCTTCCTCTTTCACCTATGTATACTGTGCCGCAAGAACAAGGAATACTATAAACACCGGGTGGCGACAAGGGTTCGCGTTTATCTTTAGTTTGGGGGAGTATTTCTGAGATCTTTTGTGGAGGTTTAAAAAAGACCTTAATATTGTTTTTATTGAGAATTCTACCTATTTTATCCGAGAAACCTTTAATGTAAGGGATAGATGCAAATGTTTCTAACGAGGTATCCACGGGTTTTTTGGGTAAAGGGTTTAATTGTCTATGAATTACATTATTGATTAATTTTACGTCATGGTTGTTCTGGATTAAACTATGTCTGATGTGGTCAAGCTCCTGCTGTAGGATATCAGGTTCAGAGATTTTGATGGCACGGTGTACGAGTGCGTTGACTACTGAGAGTTTCTGCGAGGGATGGTGGTGAGAATTAAAATTGAGATACTTATCAGTGTGGGTGGGTTTTGTATAAACAGCGTGCCCTAACTGTCCGTTGGGTTTACGATTAACCAGAACATCAAGAAAGGGGAGAGTTCTGTTATTTTCTACCTCCATGGTGAATTGAATATCCGGGTGTATGCTGTTGTGTTCGTGGAACAAAGTGAGTTTTTCCGGACCATGTGGCCAAATGACTAGCGAAATTCCCTAGGTGGATAGTGTTTTTTTGATTGATCTCGGTGGTGCTCTCTCCACGACAGCTTTGAAACCGCGTGAGGTGTTTAGTGAATTGCAGAATTATTTTAAACAAATATATGACAAACATGGAAGTTATATTTAATTATGTAAAACAGTTGCTACATAAACTTATAAAAAATCCACTATTATTTCAAAATTTGCTGCGTTCATTTGGGCTCCAATATGGCCGACGAGTCATCTATACCATATTTAGTATCTATACGTCTCGCGGTGACGTCACGACATATTGCAAAACACTTCTTTGGGCCGATTGGAAGTAAGGAAAATATTAAAAAATACTTACCAAAATCTTTATCAAGTTGGAAATATTCTGAACCATCACCAGTTATAACATATCTCAGTTTTGAATGTTCTGAATCATCTCTATCGGCAGCTAAAACTGTCAAAACATATGTCCCAGGGTGAACCCCTTCAGAAAGAACGTTTCTGTATCTGTGCCGAAGACAATATGGCGGATTGTCTGTAAAAAATTACAAATATATGTATAATGCGTGACCTCGTAAAAAGGCCTTAAGTTGACTTACCATTTGCGTCGAGAATATCAATATTAACTCTAGTATTGTCAGTAAAAACTCCATCGGTAACGACGACATCTAATTCGTAAATAGGAACTGTTTCTCTGTCTAATGGTTTACTGACATAAACTTCTCCAGTCTGTCGAATTTGAAATTGGGATCTCAAATCGCCTCCCACAATATAGTAAGAGACTGGAGTTTGCAAATCTGTATCGGCATCTGTTATTTCTAGTTGCAGCAATACTGTCCCTAAAAAAAAAAACAAACGTAAAGACTCATTTTCCAGGATTTAAAAATTATTTTCTGTAGTTTCGACTTCATCCGTTAGATGTCCTTACTAGACATCCTTTCGGAATGAAAATTAAGAAGATTAATGGACCAAGATTGGAGCCTTGTGGTACTCCTGATGTAGCAGTAAAAGCATTTGAATTGGAGGAACTCTCTGAAATATTCTTGGGTTTATGCCAACGAATTTTGACTGAAAAACCGGGATGTTCTTCGACTTCTAGAACGAAATAATTGCGTAGGCTTCCACAGTCTGAGTCATGAGAAATATTCGTTTTCCGGGAATGGACTGTGTCATATTTTGAGTCAGAGCTCCACGTTTCGCCCGCAGTCGTATAGGGCATCTTCAGGAGCATGGGGGATAATACTGTCTTAAACAAGGTTACCCGACGTATCAACCACGCTAGAGGCCGAGTTTAAGCAACAAGAGGGGGAGACTCAGTTTACAAGGTTACCCGACGTGTAAACCCCGCTAGAGACCAAATAAACCAAGTGACGACAGGAAGGCCGAGAAGACAGTTATATACTAATCTAAAGATACGGTAGATGAGCAAAGCTAATGAGGACCAATGGGAATCGAGTTCGTAATGGTAGATTTGGGCGTGTCGTGTTCCGAAAATCACCGGTTTCCACTCAAGAAATAGCCATAATCCCGATTGATGTTATTAGGATGTTTCCATATTTCTAAAGTTTCCCTGTATTTACGTCTGTAAAACTCAGGGACAGGAGCTAAAATGCGGGAATTTGCAAATAAGATGTTATGTCCTGTGTTGTGTTGGTGTTCTGCGACCGCAGATGTTAATACCATACCATTACGCAGACTTCTAGAACGTCTGAAATCACTGAAAAATCCGTGATGCAATCATGTCTGATCGATGTATTCATTAATTCATTCATATGCTACCATTAACATCAGTAATTGAGCAGTAAAATGTAAGATCGTCCGCAAAGAGAAGATTATGATTGACCAAATTTGATGTGATGTCATTAAAGAAGAATAATGGACCAAGATTGGAGCCTTGTGGTACTCCTGATATAGTAGTAAAAACCTTTGAATTGGAGGAACTCTCTGAAATATCCTTGGGTTTATACCAACGAATTTTGACTGAAAATTTGAAGAAGAAATACGACAACCAAAGAGAAAGCTATTTCAGTGTGTAAAATAAAAAAAAATAACACTGACACTCAGATTGTTCCCTAAGGATGACGCTTGAACAACAGATCCAGAAGGGTTATTAATACTGACCTGGTAGAGCGTCTTCATTTACAGCAGCTTCATACTGCTTTCTCTTAAACAGACTCGGTTTGTCGTTATAGTCCTTGAGCCTAATAATGACTGTAGTCCTAGCAGTATGTTTAGGATGTCCATTATCAACTGCCATAACGTGGAATTTATATTCGGGCCGTAGTTCTTTATCCAAAAGAACAAGATTTGTGATCCAGCCTGTATGCGAGTCTATAGAAAATACATTGCCGGCATCGCCAACTTCAGTAGGGAAAGAATAACGGACTTCGCCATTACTTCCTTGATCTTCGTCGTGAGCAATAACTGAAATAAATCAATAAAATTGATCATGCGCAGTGGATAAATTGCGATTTCTGATATTTTAGAAAATAATTAAAAATGTATCTATAGGAATATTTTGACAAAAATTGGTATATATATGTATTCTGGTCCAAGGAATCGATATTTTGAAAAATAAACGTCCTACCTTCAATCATTAAACGGGTTGATATTTACTACCCAAAACTGGGTAGAGATAGAAATTTACTAAGAACACCATTCGATTCAACGTAATTTCTTATACAAATGTACCTATTTTCAAAATTTTTGCTTAACTGTTGCAATTTCTATAAATAAATTAATAAAACAATATTTATAAATAATTGTAAAGGTCAACGAACTATGATTATAAAATAATTAATTTAAACATGCATCTGTCAAAATATTTGAACAAAAATTTGTACACATATGTAATTTTGCTCAAGAAATCCATTTTTGGCAAAATTAAAGCTGTATATTCAACCCTTAAATTGGTATATATTCACCACCCAAAACTGGGTAAAGTTAAAAATTTTTCGACTTAACCATTAGATTCTACGTATTTTCTCATATAAGTATACCAATTTTCATATTTTTTTGTTTAGGGGTTTCTGAATGAACACACTCTGAATTTACCGCAAATTTCCGATATTTTGTCCGCTAGCGATGCGTCGATCGCCGACAAAAATTCAGCAATTTTAGGGCAAACACAAGTTAGAATATTTACTATATTCTTTACAGAAAATTTACAAAAATTGGTACATATATGTATTTTGAAGCGGGGAATCGATTTTTGATAAAATTAAAACAGTACCTCCCGCCAATTAATGAGTAATTATTTGTTACCCAAAAATGGGTACAGGTACAAATTTGCCGATAGCACCATTATATTCTACGTATTTTCTTATATAAGTATACCAATTTTCATATTTTTTTGTGTATGGGTTTCTAAATGGACACACTTTGAATTTACCGCAAATTTCTGATATTTTTATCCGCTAGTGTTACGTCGATCGCCCACAAAAATTCAGCAATTTTAGGGCAAACACAAGATAGGATATTTACTATATTCCTTACAGAAAATTTACAAAAATTGGTATGTATATGTATTTTGAAGCGGGGAATCGATTTTTGATAAAACTAAAACAGTACCTCCCGCCAATTAATGAGTAATTATTTGTTACCCAAAAATGGGTACAGGTACAAATTTGCCGATAGCACCATTATATTCTACGTATTTTCTTATATAAATATCCCAATTTTCAAATTATTTACTCCACTGGTCTGATAGCTATTTTGAATTATAAAAAAATATATTCCTACCTTTCACAATAGATGTTCCTTCGTCTATGTTTTCTGCAATGTAGACAACATATGGATTGCTTTCGAACTGAGGGGCATGATCATTTTCATCCAAAACCTGTACATTGACTTCCGCCAAAGCTGTTAATGGCGGACTGCCATCTGTTTCCGCTAATATTCCTATAATATGCGAATCTTTCGCCTCAAAATCTAACGGTGATGCCAAACAAAGTTGGCCTTGGTCATCAATTAAAAATTGTGGCCTATCATCAAAATCGGAAATAATTCTATAGGAAACAGAGACGTTGGAGACCATTTTGAGTTTCGTTATAACCGTTCCTGTAAGAAATATAAATATATATTTAATATTATCCAAATTAGAGACCATAACAACTAAAAAACCTGGTTGAGAATTTTCGGGGAAGAAAAATTTGTCATCCCTTTTTTCAAAAATAGGAGGCTGGTCCGTTGGGGCCATAATTAAAACTGATACTGGTACATCTGAGTATAAAGCCGGTTTGCCTTGGTCTCTACCGCGAACAAAAAATTGGAAAATTTGACTCTCTATAAAAAAAAAATAATTAACAAATATTCAAAATTGTTTAAACCTTGTTGTGTACCCCATGGAATTGCACTTTTAAGGAGAAACACAGCTCCCGTATTCGGGTTGATGGAAAATAGTTCCAGAACCCCAGAATTTTGGGTTTCGTATATAGAATATTCAACAGTACTTGATGGGCCTTCGTCTAAATCTGATGCTTTTATCTAAAACAACAATAGTTATGTTTTTCTGTCCAAACACAATTCTTTCGTCTCGGCCACATCCATAAATGCCCTTTTTCTCTTTCTATTAGGAAGTTTTGTCTCCCTTAGTACACTACCAACTATACATCTATCAATTTACACACTGGACGGCCACGCAATTAAACACTCTCAACGTAACCAACATATTCAGTTGCGTGCAAAAGTATTGAGCCAAACTTATTTGATCTCTTTTAAAAGAATAATATTTTTTTCTACAGTCTATATACAAAGTAGCCATTTGCGCTCTCTTTTGTCAACGCAAAATGTCACTTTGCCGCTCTAGAGCGACAAAGTAGAAAAAACGCTCGCTCCTCAAATTTCTAACTATACAATGTAGAGAAATGTTACTTGGCTACATTCTTAATGACAACGTTTAGTCAGGAATTAATGACACTGTAGTTACACATTACCCACTTACATAACCAAACAAAATGCCGCACTGCTGTGAAAATAAAATAGGGCATTCATTTACAAAAACGAAAGTATAAAATGCTTAGATTAGATTGAAGCAATAGCTCAAGAAGAATGGAAAATACCGATAAGTAAAAATAAATAAAAAATAAATTTTTGTTATGGTGGAGGACCCTATTGTGGTGACTGTAGAAAAAATCTTGTGTGTGTTTCGAGCGCAAATAGACATTGTCGATTTAATACACAAATAGCTATTGTAATACATTTACATATTATACTACTGTTAGGAATGTGAATTACAGTGAATCGTACTGTTGCGGTGCACACCAGATCGCGCATGTAACATTCCGTAACCCAGCGGGCGTTTAGCACGCGCCCCAAATCTAAAACACTACATGTTCCGACAACTACAAACGTCTTTATGACGCGACGAACTCATCTAGACTCTTACATGTTTACTCCATGAGTAACTAATGTCGACTATTTAAAAACAAAGCGCTATCTTCAGGACAGGATTATCTTAGGGGTACAGGGTGCATAGGCTAGGGCATTCAAAGTCACGCACGCAGAGCTGTAACTAGGGTTTTGAGCGCCTGTGGCAAAAAAATTATTTGCGCCCCTACATATCCAGAAAATAAAAACAAAATAAAGTTCTGTGCGTTAAGTGTTAGGTTACCGTTACATTAAAATATTTTTCGTACCTCCGTCCATTTTGACTAGTTTACAGAACTCAAAATCGTCCAGAAATGCGCTGTTGCTGACCTAGGCCGGCAAAAGGAGTTGGCAATACTGTTCTGGTGATATGTCAATTTAAGATTATTTTCAACACAAGAATTAGCAAAATGTTTACAAATTTTAGGGCTAAATTTTTAATTGTTGTAACTTAAATAACTAAATTTTGTCAAAAAAATAATAATATGCTGTCATTACTGACATCTCGTATAGATTAATTATATGTTCCAACTTTAGGACTAGTTTGTTTTGTAACTACAACTAACTTCACGTGATACAATTGAATTTCCGCCATCTGTCATTAAAAATACGCGAAAGTATATAAAATATATATATATATATATATATATATATATATATATATATATATATATATATAACTTATGTTTGATAGTATGAAATTCGTAATCCGCAAGGTTTCTTTAGCACATATACCAATTTTTATCTAAAACCATTGAGTGGTTTTTGAATAAATAAATAAAATGTAAAATATTGCACAACAAAAAAATCTTTAAATTTTTGAAAAACTAAGTCTAGTTTGGGGCATCGTGTGTCGAAATTGCCGGAAGGTACAACCTCAATAATATGAAATTCTTAATACGCAAGGTTTCTTTAGTACATATACCAATTTTTATCCAAAAACATTGAGTGGTTTTGGAATAAATAAATAAAATGTAAAATATTGCACAACAAAAAAATCTTTAAATTTTTCAAAAACTAAGTCGAGTTTGGGGCGTCGTATGGCGAAATTGCCGGAAGGTACAACCTCAATAATATGAAATTCTTAATACGCACGGTTTCTTTAGTACAGTTATATTTTCAATAGATATAAAATAATTACGCATTTTAAGCTCAAATGTAAGTAATTACAATTAAATTTGCAATGCAAAACCGATGAAAATATATGTTCATTTTTTAAGTTATGTAACATAGAATAAAGTGTAAAGACATATACGAAGAATTTATGGAGAATTCGGTACAAAAAATCTTGTGTATCACACGCCCAGAAACTGTTTTGCGAGATTTCGTATTTGCAGGCTTCGCTTTCAACTCGGCCTGTCAAAATGAACTCGGTCTCGCAAATGTTCAGTTTCTGGCCTAGTGATACAAATAACTATTGGTCCACCTTTACAATATGGCTTAAAACTTTTGCACGACACATATATCTGTTACATAACAGACAGAGCTCACATACATTTCGAAGTTACATAACATTCTTACTCAATATGTAATACATATACATATACTTACTTTTAAAAATGGTATCCCAACACTGAAATTGCTATGAATACTAGCTTTATACTCTTTTAACAAAAATTGTGGTGTATTATCATTTTCATCCAAAACTTTAACTCTGACTGTCATAAAACCAACTTTACCCCCAAAGTCTGTAGCCATTATTGGGATCTCAAATAACTTTTGCGTCTCTCGATCTAATTTAACCGCTGTAGTAACTTTCCCCGAGATTTTATCAACGTTAAACTTCTCATTTAAAAATGCAGAATGAATGGAATAAGTAATTGTTGAAAAATCTCCAAAATCTAAGTCAGTTGCCTTGACTGTTGTGACGTATTGTCCGCTAGGTTTGTTTTCCAGGACTGTGGCTTCCATAAAAATGCTAGTAAAAACTGGAGAATGGAGATTAGCTGGTAAAAGATCTACTTTTAAACGAGCGAAGTTTGTGTAAACGCCGTCAGAAACTGATATGTTTAATGTTGTTGTACGTTGTTCCCCAAAATTACCCAAATTTGTTAAAGTTACAACACCTACAACAATCAAAAATATGGTTTAAATTGAATCATTTATATATGTGATATTTTAAAAGACCAATATACGAGGCCTGTCTAAAAAATGCGACCTTCAATTTTCCCCGAGCTATCGGAGCTATCGGGTGCATCATTCGCTGCTTGATAGCTGTTGTGTGAGGTGACTAAACGTGTTGAGCAAAGATACTGCATCAAATTTTGTCAAAAGCTTGGAGAGTCTCAAAGCTAAACAATTAGTAAGATTCGCCAGGTGTTTGGACCCAATGTCATGGGGGGGGGGGTGCATAAATTCGTCCTCCCCAAGGCTGAAAAAATCTGGTGTGGCCAACACAATACCTCCCGCCATTACCTGGCAGTTTATTTCTTATAATATAGTCTAATCTAAACCAAGTAACGACCTTTTTTTAAACCCCTCAACAGGATTAAATCCCAATTACAGAGTGGGTTCACATTCGCATACATCCATGCCTTTAGTGGGATTCGAACCCAGAGCCCCGAGGGTACTTATGACGGAACTATAATAAAATGAAGATTAAATTTTAAATACCGGGATAGAATAAAATTCACTAATCCAAAAATGAAGATTAGCTCAAACATTTTTGTGAATCGTTAATTTTTATTAATTTAAATACATATCTAAATATTTACTTATGCTGGAAACTGTATTGAATTCCTTTTCTATTGTTTTATTTTTTTCTTTTTAAAACGTTACTAATATTATTTTGAAATGATTAGTTCTTCGATGAAGACATTTATCTGCCAGTTACATACATTTGAATAACTGCGTTTTTTTGTTTAAAGCGTAGGCTCTGGGATTTAAATTATAGATAATTTTATAAATTTATCCATAAAATATATAGAAAAAGTATTAATGCAAATCTGCAGAAAATTTAATAATTTTTAATTTTTATAACATTAATCTCGAAAAAATAACATTTAAAGGTATTTTTCGAAAAAAACTATTTTGAGCTTCTAGTAAAGTGCCATTTCCGGTTATCCGATTTACACCCAAATCTAATAGGCTCTTTCCGTTACAGAAAAAGTTCGAAATAAAAGGTTTCAAAATTTTCTGAATGATAGTATTTGAGTTACAGTGGAGGATCCACACACACACATACATTATCGTGAAAATGTTAAAATTGGATTCTAGGGACCTTAAAACGTGGTCATTTACCAAAATCTCGACATGCGATTTTTAGCACGATCCCTATACCTCCCTTACCAAGGGTAGCGGGTGGTAAAAAGAATGCGACCTTTAATTTTCCCGAGCCATCGGGTGCATCATTCGCTGCACGGTAGCTGGTGTGTGAGGTGACTAAACGTGTTAAGTAAAGATCAAATTTTGTCAAAAGCTTGGCGAATCTCAAAGCGAAACAATTCGTAAGATTCGCCAAATGTTTGGAGCCTATGTCATGGGGGGGGTGCATAAATTCCTCCTCGCTAAGCTGAAAAAAGCGCGACAGTTCGACGCAAAAGACCAGACCACTGGGCGGCGAAAAACTGGCAGTTGCATCCAGACAATGTCTTGACAAGGTCTCTACTCTCTAAACATGTCTCCTTGCGACTTTTGGTTGTTCCCGAAATTAAAAAGGCCCCAGTTTTGAGAAAAGAAAAGAGACAACGCGGAATGTGACCAACACATGACCTCCCGTCAATTCCATGTTTGAAATAGCAATGAACTTTAAGTAAAGTATCACTTCCGGTTGATCGTTCGTAAACAAAATCTAATTTGTTGTTCCAATAAATAGAAAAGTCTGTAATACCAAATTTTGGATTATATTTTTTTATGTTTTACCTCGAAAATCTGTTAAGAGCTCCAAATTAAGTACCACTTCCGGTTTATCATATAGGTATAATCAAAATATAATGTAGTTTCAAATTATACACGAGTTTTAATTACCAAATTTGAGAAGTTTTGATCATGTTTTAATATATTTTTTCAAGAATATCTGTTTATAGCTTCCTGTAACTTCCGGTTTATCAATTTTAGAAAACATCTAGTATGTCGTTCCCATTAATATAAAAGTTTTAAATACCAAATTTGAAAAGTTTTGGATTGTATAAATTTATTTTTCACGAAAATCTGTTCAGAGCTTCAAATAAAGTATCACTTCCGGTTTATCAATTTTAGCCAAAATCTAATACGTTGCTTCCCTTTATATAAAAGTATTAAATACTAAATTTGACAAGTTTTGGAATATATCCTATCATATTTTTCACGAAAATCTGTTCAGAGCTTGAAGTAAAGTATCACTTCCGGTTTATCAATTTTGGAAAAAATCTAACATGTCCTTCTCATTAATATAAAAATCTTAAATACCAAAAGTGAAAAGTTTTGGAATATATCATATATTTTTCACGAAAATCTGTTGAGAGCTTCAAGTAAAGTATCATTTCCGGATTATCAATTTTAGCCAAAATTCAATTTGTTGTTCTTTTTCATATAAAAGTCTTAAATACTAAATTTGACAAGTTTTGGAGTATATCCTAATATATTTTTCACGAAAATCTGTTCAGAGCTTCAAGTAAAGTGTCACTTCTGGTTTATTAATTTTAGCCAAAATCTAATATTTTGTTCCCCTTGATATAAAAGTTTTAAATACTAAAATTGAAAAGTTTTGGATTATATTTTAATATAGATGTTCATTAAAAACTGTTATGGTCTTCAAGTAAACAGTCACTTCCGGTTACCCAATTTTACTCAAAATCTAATCAACTCTTTATATAATTGTAGAAAGCTTAAATACGGAAAATAGAAATATTTGGAAGTTTGTTATAAGAGTTATCGTGGACGAAAAAATTGTCACACACACACACATCATCGTACAAATAGTAAAAACGTGTTGTGGGGACCCTAATTCGTGCTTATTTACTGAAAATTCACCACCGAATTTTTGGCACGATTACATTACCTCCCTACGGTATGACGGGAGGTAAAAAGGCTTCCTGAGTTTTCGGCAGTGGAAGGGGGGAAGTGGACTATATTTTTTAGACAAACCTCGTACGTATACCGGCCATATTGTAACATATCCTACCAGTATCAGATCCAATAGAAAAAGTTTGTTGTTCATTTCCTTGAACAATTGCATATTTCAAACGACCCAGATCGACCTGATCCGGGTCACTGGCAGTTACAACTGTCACAAATTGACCTCGCGATGCATGGACTGACAAACCACATGTATATGACAATTGTTCAAATCGTGGTGGATTATCGTTCATATCAAGAACTATAACAATGAATAAAATTGATTGTAACAATTAAATAGTTGATTACAACAATGAAAATGTTGATTGATATAATGTAAAGTCGATTAGAAGAACAGAAAAGTAAATTGGGCATCCACGTGACCCTTAGTCTGTAGCTGTCATTGTTTTGTGCTTGTGCTTTTATCAGTGTCAGTGCAGTTTTGTATTCATCATATCGTAATGGATGACAGATGACACCAAACCATGACTGGCTACAGACTAAGGATCACGTGTGTGCCCATGATGTACAGGATGCGGCAGAACCAATTGAGCAGTTTGGAGGGGCAGGTGTTCGGGCGGTGGCGGGGGTAGGCAGCTGCACTAGGTCTCCTTTTGTTCTGTCGGTATCCCCATTTTAGTACCCAACATGGTTTGGACTGGAGTACATCGTGGCTTTGCCGTGCGTGCGTTTTATGAAAACAACCGATCTGTGATTGCGACGCAAAGAGCTTTTCGGCGACGGTTCAACATTCCGCGAAATAATGCTGTTCCTACTGCGAACACAATTTGGTCCTGGATTCGGCAGTTGGAGGAAACTAAGAATAGGTACACATGGCCGACGAAGATCCATCAGAACACCAAAAAATGTGGAGCTAGTGAGAGCAGCAGTCGAACAATCGCCAAGACGTTCTGCTCGAAGGCACGCTATTGCATTGGGGGTTTCAGACCGCAGTTTGAGGAGGATTCTGCATTTAGATTTGAATTTCCATCCCTTCAAAATAATGATGGTTCAGGATTGAATCCAGCAGACTACGCCAACCGCCAAAATCTGTGTGAGGATATTCTTGCAGCGATCCCTCCTGAGGCAGCATTCTTCAGCAGCGACGAGGCACATTTTCACCTAAGCGGGATTGTGAATAAACAAAATGTTCGCTACTGGGCTGAAAACAATCCCCAAATTGTTCACGAAAGACTGCTACATTCTCCGAAACTAACGGTCTGGGGTGCCGTATCACATATCACATTTCCGGACGTTATGTTTCAATGTTGCAAAATTTTCTGCAGCCCCGATTGGAAGTGATTGTTGAAGAAGAAGGATTAGGGGACTTTTGGTTCCAACAGGATGGGGCTACAGCCCACACAGCCCGAAATTCTCTAAACGTTTTAAGAGAAATGTTTCCTGGACGTCTAGTGTCTTTGAGAGGTGACGTGGGGTGGCCTGCGCGATCGCCCGATTTAAGCATATGCGAAGGAAAAGTTTGAACGTCGCCCCCAAAACCTGCTAGAGCTAAGGGTCCTGGATTCGGCAGTTGGAGGAAAATGGTAGCACACTAAGAATAGGTACACAGGGCCGACGAATATTCATCAGAACACCAGAAAATGTGGAGCTAGTGAGAGCAGCAGTCGAACAATCGCCAAGACGTTCTGCTCGAAGGCACGCTATTGCATTGGGGGTTTCAGACAGCAGTTAGAGGAGGATTCTGCATTTAGATTTGAATTTCCATCCCTTCAAAATAATGATGATTCAGGAATTGAACCCAACAGACTACGCCAACCGCCAAAGTCTGTGTGAGGAAATTCTTGCAGCGATCCCTCCTGAGGCAGCATTCTTCAGCAGCGACGAGGCACATTTTCACCTAAGCGGGATTGTGAATAAACAAAATTTTCGCTACTGGGCTGAAAACAACCCCCAAATTGTTCACGAAAGACCGCTACATTCTCCGAAACCAACGGTGTGGTGTGCCGTATCACAATTTGGCATTATAGGCCCGTACTTTTTTGAAGAGGAAGATGTGACAGTGACCGTGAATTCCGGGCGTTATGTTTCAATGTCGCAAAATTTTCTGCAGCCCCGATTGGAAGTGGTTGTTGAAGAAGAGGGATTAGGGGACTTTTGGTTCCAACAGGATGGTGCTACGGCCCACACAGCCCGAAATTCTCTAAACGCTTTAAGATAAATGTTTCCTGGACGTCTAGTGTCTTTGAGACGTGACGTGGGGTGGCCTGCGCGATCGCCAGATTTAAGCATATGCGAAGGAAAAAGTGTTTAAACGTCGCCCCCAAAACCTGCTAGAGCTAAGGGTCCTGGATTCGGCAGTTGGAGGAAAATGGTAGCACACTAAGAATAGGTACATACGTCCGACGAAGATCCATCAGAACACCAGAAAATGTGGAGCTAGTGAGAGCAGCAGTCGAACAATCGCCAAGATGTTCTGCTCGAAGGCACGCTATTGCATTGGGGGTTTCAGACCGCAGTTTGAGGAGGATTCTACATTTAGATTTGAATTTCCATCCCTTCAAAATAATGATGGTTCAGGAATTGAACCCAGCAGACTACGCGAACGCCAAAATCTGTGTGAGGAAATTCTTGCAGCGATCCCTCCTGAGGCAGCATTCTTCAGCAGCGACGAGGCACATTTTCACCTAAGCGGGATTGTGAATAAACAAAATTTTCGCTACTGGGCTGAAAACAACCCCAAATTGTTCACGAAAGACCGCTACATTCTCCGAAACCAACGGTGTGGTGTGCCGTATCACAATTTGGCATTATAGGCCCGTACTTTTTTGAAGAGGAAGATGTGACAGTGACCGTGAATTCCGGGCGTTATGTTTCAATGTCGCAAAATTTTCTGCAGCCCCGATTGGAAGTGGTTGTTGAAGAAGAGGGATTAGGGGACTTTTGGTTCCAACAGGATGGTGCTACGGCCCACACAGCCCGAAATTCTCTAAACGCTTTAAGAGAAATGTTTCCTGGACGTCTAGTGTCTTTGAGAGGTGACGTGGGGTGGCCTGCGCGATCGCCCGATTTAAGCATATGCGACTTCTTTCTTTGGGGATATCTAAAGGAAAAAGTGTTTAAACGTCGCCCCTAAAACCTGCTAGAGCTAAGGGAGCAGATTGTTGAAGCAGTAAACGCGATACCCCGCGAAATGTGTCAACGGGCTGTTCAAAACTTCACGGCCGCCATCTTAAAGACATTATTTTTAAAAATTAATGAGTATAAAATGGTAAGTCCTACTGATTTCAAAAATAAAAACATTTTTTTCATATATACCCTGGTTTCTTTTTTATAACTCTTCAAAACTGCTTAATTGGTTCTGCCGCACCTGTATTTTGATTGCAATAAAGAAAATTTTGATTACAACGAAGAAATGTGTGCTCTTACCTTTAAGCCAAACGTGTGCTGTACTAGATAAACTTGGCACTCCCTGGTCTGTTGCTACTACAATAAAATGATGAAAACTAGCTTGTTCGTGATCTAAAGATTGTTTTAAGTATATAGTTCCATCTGCTGGATCGATATGGAAAAATTCACTCGAGTTGCTTGAGTCAGTTTGAATCGAAAATAATACTTTTTGATTCATTCCTATAAATAGATTTTTTGTTTTTGTTTCTGTTATGCTTTGATTGGCAATACAGGCTGTCCGTTTTTCGAGGTTCACCATTGACTCTTTGTTATCTTAAATCTTAAGAAATACTAATAGTTGCAACAAGGCTTAAATTTTAAGGGACCCTTAAATCGTAGGTTTCGGGATATAAATTATAGATTATTTTATAAATTTAGCCATAAAATATATAGAAAAAGTAAGTCTCTATCTCTCCAAAAAGGAAACTAGTTTCGAAAACACATAAGCGCCGCAGTTGTAAGCGGCAAAACGCTGAACTAAAAAAACACTGCAAGCTTATGGATCATATAAAATATCCTACAAATAATAAAATCTGGACCAAATTGCATTCTAAATAAGATAAAGTGCTTTTGAAAAGTCTTGTTTTAACAGTTCTATAATTTTCTTTAATTTGCTAATAATTAATTAATTAAATATATATATACAGTCGGATTCAGTAAGTCGAACTTCGATAACTCGTATTTTGGATAACTCGAATCAAACTGGTTGGCAATAGCGGCAAGAGTGAGAATTATGGGTAATTTTTACTTGATAACTCGAACTTCGATTACTCGAATATCTTTATAATTCGAACAGAATATTTGGCGCCAGCTTCAATAAGTCGAATTCTGGGGGAAATCCCCTATTACGTGATTTTGTAACAGGTGTTTTTATAACATGATGATGGAGGCAGTTCGGTTTCTATACTACTGAAGTTCAAACATATGCTTTGTTAATTATTATTAAGTGAAAAAAAAAAAATACTGTGCCTACTTGATTTATCACGTTTAAGATATTTTCATTGCTGATATGTCATTAAAACACACTTTAAAAACTTTCTCTATTGATGAAAAATTTAGACTGATCAAAGAAGTGGAAAGTGGTTCACGAAAGAAAGATGTAGCTCTGAAATATGATGTTCCGGCAAGTACAGTGTATACTGTTTTAAAAAAGCCGGCTTGGGTCAGTATTCTGAGTGGGACGAAGAGGATGAAATTCCTTTGACTTTCATAAGTGAACGTATGAATGAAAAACGTGAGAAAGAAATTCAATTGCAATTGGAATATGAAGCTTGGAAAAATGTCAAAATTACACCAGAAGGTGCCACCTTAAATGATTTTATACATGTGGATGATGATATTGTTACTTCGGAATTTCCCACAGATGAAGATATTGTCGAGCTCTACAAATCTGAATCCGAATCTGTAGAGCTCGACAATACAGATGACAGCGAAAGTGTGCATTTCTTTGTAATCACTACAAATGAGCAATATTTACAGAATTTCAATTTGGATTTTACAGGTTACTAAACATGCAAAATAAAATCTGTTTAGTGATGCTGGTGTATAATTTAAGTATCTAAAACTTTTATTTGAAACACTTTTGTCTAAAATAAATTGGGAACTTTTGCGCAAGGAAAAACTGATTTCCCATGTTAAACGCCTATGGCCCGCATTTTAATTAACACCTGTATATATATTCTTCATTTACATTGCATACCCGTAATGTGTTCGTAAAATATTGTACAGTATTTATTTGGTTAACTGCTGTTAACTACTACAGTATCTACATACAGACACTATGGCACGTTTGTTGTGTATAATTCAAAACAAATGTTGATATATTTACAGTTGGCTGTATTACCAACACCACTTGTAGTGGCCGAAATAAGCCAGGACAAATTTAGACACTGTGACAATTGGCGGTGGGGCATTATTTAGACGCTGTAAAGTTTGGGCGCTGTGAAACTTAGACGCTGTGATATTTAGGCGCTATGATATTTAGACGCTGTGTAATGCTTCGAATCCCGATATGCAATTATTAGCACGATCCCTATACCTCTCTTCCCAAGGGTAGCGGGAGGTAAAAAGGTCGGTTAGATTGGGAGCTTTAAAAAAGCGGAAGTGTATCTTATTTTCAATAAACATCTTACGAGCCTCGAAAAACGGACATCCGGTATATTTATGTGTGTACCTGTGTCATTATCTTTAACCATAACTTTCAAAACAGCGGTTCCAAAACTTGCTGCCTCAGACACCGAGACGTTATAAGAGTCTTGTAAAAATTCCGGAGGGCAATCGTTTACGTCGAGAACCGCTACAGATACCGGTACTTCGGCATAAATGCCACTTACAGAATCAGTGGCTCTTATAACTAATTCATATTGTTGTTGTTGTTCATAATCTAGTTCGTCAACAACCGAAATCACACCTAGGGAAGACATTTTGTTGTAGGAATGTTCCTAAATTAATTAACTTGTATTCACAAATGAACATATTATACGTAATTGAACTGGTTTATTTGCCACGGGCGCCAAAAGTTTCCTGTCTGACTATGAAAGAAACGCTGTAGACTTACAATTAATTTTTTTTTCAATATAATCCCCCCTGACATCGATGCACTTATTACAACGTAACAATTCAATACCCCTAAAAAATATTCCTTTGGTTTGTTTTCAAAATGCCACTTTAAGATGTTCGTTTCATTTCAGACCGTGTACGCGTTTTCTGTATAAATTGTGAATACAAGTTTTGATAGTAAATAACATATACATATACAACAAAAATTTGTGAAACATGTAATACAATGTAACAACAATAATGAATAATAGTACAAGTATTGTAATATGCATGCCCGATTACAAAAAAAAATGTGACGTTAAAACAACTGTTAATACAGACAAACATGAAACAGAAATATAATATTTTTAACTTTTTTGATAAGGACAATTTTAAAAATTGATTCATATAACTAAATATATCATTATTGAATTTGAATGACATGCAAAATAAATTTAAACAAATAAGCAGCTAACATTTAAAATTTAGAAAACTTTAAAGTATGAAGGGAGTTATAAGATTGATAAAAAAGGTAGGCAATGTTGAAGTATCCCGCGCGGTCGAAATCCCAAGCGAACGAAATGCTACACAATACAAATCCTTCACTCCCGTACCGCTCTCTTTAAACTGTACTTTTAATTGTTGTAACATTGAGAAATGTTACGAAATATAGAGAGAAGCAATTGAATTTAGGCGAGACGTAAAGAATTTTAGTAAAGTCAGCAGAAATCACTTAGGAATTCTCTTGCCGAAGTCTGATGCGTCTGATGCTTCCGTACCGCTCTCTTTATCGATCGTATTGCATTCTGACAATCTTTGCTTCGTTGTAGTAACGTGTAACATTTCGAACGGGTGGGTATCGACGGCATGGAAATATTTGAATTTCTGTAGAACCAACAAAGTGGTGGTGCAACATTTCGACCGCGTGGGATTTCTACGGCGTGGAATTGAACAGTGTCCCCCAAAATGTAACATGAAAGACAGACAGGGTAGAGAGAGAGAGAGATAGGTTGAGGAAGGCCAACATGGCCGGCGGTGATTGACAGCTGACATGACGACGTGAAATTATAAAATGGGAAGAAAGTGTTTTGTGCCAAATTGCTAGAATGGGTATAAGAGTTGTGGCGATAATGTTTCTTTATTTTTAAGTCCCTAAAGATGGGGAAATGCTAAACAAGTGGCATCGAGTTATATCACGAAAAGACAGACTCTTAAACGTGAAATATTATGTTTGTGACAGACATTTTAATAAACTAATGGAAATTTCATGTATGAATCACGTCGTTAGATTGTGCCCCGCACAAAGGCGCCTGACCATGAGGGGCGCTATTTCAAAACGGTGTACAAAAAATAATAGGTATTTTTTTGCAAACTGATATTTTTCTGAAATAATTGCGTAGGCTTCCACAGTCTGAGTCATGAGAAATATTCGTTTTCCGGGAATGGACTGTGTCATATTTTGAGTCAGAGCTCAACGTTTCGCCCGCAGTCATATGGGGCATCTTCAGAAACAAGGGAGATAGTACTGTCTTAAACAAGGTTATCCGACGTGTCAACCACGCTAGAGGCCGAGTTTAAGCAACAAGAGGGGGAGACTCAGTTTACAAGGTTACCCGACGTGTAAACCACGCTAGAGGCCAAATAAACCAAGTGACGAAAAGAAGGCCGAGAAGACAGTTATACACTAATCTAAAGATACGGTAGACAAGCAAAGCTAATAAGGACCAATGGGAATCGAGTTCGTAATGGTAGATTGGGCGTGTCGTGTTCCGAGAATCACCATTTTCCACATGTGGCTCAAGAAATAGCCATCATCCCGATTGATGTTATTAGGATGTTTCCATATTTCTAAAGTTTCCCTGTATTTACGTCTGTAAAACTCAGGGACAGGAGCTAAAATGCGGGAATTTTCAAATAAGATGTTATGTCCTGTGTTGTGTTGGTGTTCTGCGACCGCAGATGTTAATACCATACCATTACGCAGACAGCGTTTGTGTTCTGACAATCTAGTGTGAACACTCCTTCCTGTTTCACCTATGTATACTGTGCCGCAAGAACAAGGAATACTATAAACACCGGGTGACGACAAGGGTTCGCGTTTATCTTTAGTTTGGGGGAGTATTTCTGAGATTTTTTCTGGAAGTTTAAAAAAGACCTTAATAATGTTTTTATTAAGAATTCTACCTATTTTATCCGAGAATCCTTTAATGTAAGGGATAGATGCAAATGTTTCGAACGAGGTATCTACGGGTTTTTTGGATAAAGGGTTTAATTGTCTATGAATTACATTATTGATATTTTTCTATCATTATTATATTGAAATAATAATTGTAAAGGTACTGATTACAAAAAAGAATATTTTGATTATAGCCCAATAATATTGATTACAATAATGAACGGATAATTTTCTGGCGATGTTATGATGCAAGCTAATACAGTAAAATTGTTGATTACAACAAACGTTGTGTGTTAAACGCGGCCTACCTATATCTATCTCTCTCTTCACTCGCCTGTTACATTATGGGTGACGTTTTTTTAACTGTTTGTCCACTCCTTACATATTATATTTCGTAACCGATACCAATTAGGCTCAGAGCAAATCATTATAACTCCCGTGGTGCCTTCAACGTCTTATGTCTTACTATAATTTTTTAATACTCCACGGATTACGCATTGGAAATTATGAATAAAATTTACCCGTGTCAATATCAATTTCTTGACAGCAATAATTCATAATGCCCTCGGGCATTATATACATAATAAACCTGGTATCCATGACAATAATAAACAATAAAAAATGGTATGGATGACAATAATAATAAATGGTCCATGCTGTTAAAAATAATGTGAACCATATCAAACCAAAATGCAAAGCAAAATTAATAAATAATATAAGTGCAGTACAACAATACAACAATTCGTATTTAATATTGTACTGTATCAGTTACAAAAATGATTAGAACATGTGCAAAAGCAAAGTCAAAAACCAGCTAAGTATAAAAAATACTCACAAGGACCGTTTTTGCTATCAGGAGCTGTGGAAGAGGAAAAAAAGTCTTTAGTGAAAATATTTTTCGGGATTTCAAAAAAGGATAACTCAACAATAATATTTGCAATATATATTTTTCTATTTTAAATTTTTATTAATTATTTTTCAGGATAAATATAAATAAAATAAAAAAAGGATTTTTTAAAGGATATAATTTAAAGGACATAATTATTCAGTGAGTGACCAAAACCGGATATTAGTGGCTCTATTCTAAACTAGCAATAATTTTTGTAATTACTTTTTATTTTATAAGTAATTGTCGTTAATTTATTAAAAATTGTTCATTACTTTTTTATTTATTCAAATTGTAACTAAATAAATATATATATATATATATATATATATATATATATATATATATATATATATATATATATATATATATATATATATATATATATATACCGTATGTCTATTTTAAAGGTGTACATATGAGATTAACATGGGAAATCAGTTTTTTGCAATTTCCTGCTCGCCTAATGATCTTAAGCAAAAATGCGTCAAATAAAAGTTTTAGGGTATAAAATTCTACATCTAAAACAATAAACAGAATTACCTTTACATGCTTTATAACGACAGAAATTAAATATGAAAATGTCGAAAATTACGTTAAAAATATCGACAGCCGTGGAATTGAACAAAAAATAAATAAATGCTTGACGTTTTATCTGTCACAACGTAAGTTAACTTATTTGACGTTTCTGACAATTTGATTTGAACAAATACCGTTAATTATGGAAATAATAGAAATATAAAATTAATAAATAAAGTTAAGAAAATGCAGTTTTGTTTAAATAATATGAATATATCAAAAATTCAACATTGCGTAACAAAATTATGTATGATGCTGTTATGTACTCTCAACTCATTTCCAATACATCTACCTTAGTACTACAGAAGGGGTCTACACTTATCATTCCTAACACTCTTTCTTAGAGTAACGCATGTTCTGCTCGTCCTATATTCTGATTACGCGACTCACGTGTATTTTTTGAAGACACATTAGCAGTCTTTTCAAATTATCACGAATTTAGCTCTTCATTCGTATAAATATTCATTTTTTAATCATTTCAGGCAATAAAACTAGAGACAAAATCAAATTGTCACAAACGTCAAATAAGTTACCTTACGTTGTGACAGATAAAACGTCAAGCATTTATTTATTTTTTGTTCAATTCCATGGCTGTCGATATTTTCAACGTAATTTTCGATATTTTCATATTTAATTTCTGTCGTTACAAGGCATGGAAAGGTAATTCTGTTTATTGATTTAGATGCAGAATTTTATGCTCTAAAACTTTTATTTGACGCGTTTTTGCTTAAAATAATTAGGCGAGCAGGAAATTGCAAAAAACTGATTTCCCATGTTAATCTCCTATGTACACCTTTAAGACAGACACACGGTACATCATTGATTTTTTAAATGGCAAATGACGAAAAAATGAAACTTGTTTTTCAAAATGGATTATTTAGTTACAATTCAAATGTTAAAAATTAAATACCTTTACCAAACTACCAAATCTTTAAAAAATTAAGAACAAAAAAAATATGACTTACCAGTGTTGAAATCCAAGGCGAATTCTTCTAATTCATTTCCTTTGACTATACTGTATATTAATTTTCTTCCGAGGGGACTCTCAGCTTCAACAGAGAGTGCTAAAGGTGAATGCAGTTCTACACTTTCAGGTACAGATTCAGAATAAAACTGTTTTTTGAAAACGGGCATTGAACGGTCTATAACTTTTACATGTACTGTTACATCGGTTCGACAGGCTGTAATACCTAAAAAATACATATTTTGGATTTAATAATTGGATGTTTTGTGACGTCATAACCCTAAATGCCAACAATACTTACCACCGTCATAAGCAGCTATATGTAACTCATATTCTCTGTTATGTCCTTCTAAACTTTGTTTTAATTCAATGTCTCCAGATTTTCGACAAACTTTAAATAATTCACCATGGCCCCGTATTAATTCATACCGTACCTTAAAACAAATAAGCATTGTTGTAATATTTTAAAATGTACTTTTAGTTGTTGTAACATTGAGAAATTTAGGCGAGATATAAAGAGTTTTAGTAAAGTCAGCAAAAATCACTTAGGAACTCTCTTGTCGAAGTCTGATGCGTCAGTATGCAATAGGGTAGAACAGTGTGACGTCAGAGTATAGCGCGAAATATGAAGCAATGTCCTAAGCAAAAACGATACTTTCAAAGTAGACTCTATTGACAGAACACATAATTTAAAGGCTTGTAATTTGATGCTGATATTATTGTTATTACGAAGAAGTTAACTTTAAGATATTAATAACATCAAATTGTACCTCAATCGGTGCGGGAACTAATTTTGACCGCGTAAGCGTCATATTATCGATCGGTTGCAAGCAAATAGTGCAACTAGCAGCAGATAGCTCCCCGTTGCGAGGAGCGAAATAACACGTCACGATTATCGATCGCCTGACCAGCGCGCGGCGTTCCCGCTAGATGGCGTTAAGTGTATCAAGTTACTTCGTCAGTCGACTTGCTACTGTGGATTTAGATAAGAGAGTATGCGATACACGGCATCTACACTCGGTTTTCGCTCCGAGTCAGGACTCCCACGGATCACGGTTCTTAACTGAGGGACGAACGATCAACTCGACTGTAACAGCCCTGTCTCCGTGCCGTCGACAGAAGCCGGCTACATCCTGCGGACCCACGGCTGCAGCCTCAGCTTTTCCCATGAGCTGATACCAGTCGGACCTCCTCTTCTAGACTAACAGCTCCACAGTTAGGACCGAGCCATTCATCCTTCGAAGATTGACACTGCTGAAGAATCAGTACCACACCGTTGACCGAAGCCGGGTTCATCCAGCAGACCCACGGTTGAAGCTGATCCGAGCAGCCTACGAGAAGCTGCCAGAGCTCCGACTACTGCGAGAATTCGCATTCGAATATTTGTTTAATTAATGTTTTGTATTAAAAAAAATTATAGTTAATAAATCGAATAGAAACTACACCGAGTATTGTTATCTAAAAGTCCTTCCCTGATCGAAATTAAAATAGTTGGGTGCCTGGAGTCGCACCCCAACAAGGGATTTGTAAACATTTGCCTGTTTACATACATACATACATAATTATCGGTTGACGTACACGTTAAATCGACAAGGGCTATTTGTATCATCGTTGTTAGATTCTGAAGTCCTGACACACGGACGCACGAATGGTAGATTCAAATTTCATTTCTTACATTGTTGTAATCAACTTTTCATTGTTGTAATCAACTTACCTCGCCATTTTCCCCCTGGTCCATATCCACAGCATGAACTCTTGTAATAACACTTCCCTTCGGATCATCCACTGACACCACCGCATAATACGGCAAATTAACAAACATCGGGCAATTATCATTTATATCAAACACCGTCACATTCACTATAACATGCGCTATTCTCGGCTTCTCTCTCCCTGGAATGTTCGACCGAGCCTCAACAATCAATTCATAACTATCGACCATCTCTCGGTCGAATCTCCTCCCGGTTGTTCGAATCGCGCCGCTGGTAAGACCGATTTCGAACATATCAGTGGGGTTTAAGATCGAAAATTCGACGTGTTCGTTGAGAGCGGAACCCAAGACGTTGACAACGCAAACTGTTGATATTTTTGTGCTGTTTTCTGTGACGGATGCTTCGTATAAACTTTTTTGGAAGGTAAGGCCTGAATGTTCAGATTCTTCGACTTTTACGTTGACTTTGGCTATGTTGGAGAATTTGCCGTCTGAGACTCGAACCTGGAAATAATCGATAAGTTCGGAATCACCTAAAAAATATAAGATAATTACTTGTAATCTATGGACTGCTTTCATGTCTTCGGGATCAAGAACTGTTATAATTCCTTTCTCACTATCAATAGCGAAAACTTCATGTTTATTTCCTTCAATAATATCATATCTTAAATTTGTAATGCTTTCGCTGTCTGGATCTGTAGCGTTTAGTTGTATTACAGCCACATTTTTATACGTAGGGAGTAATAAAGTTACATTATACACTTGTGCGGTAAATTTAGGCGCACAATCATTAATATCTGTAACTGAAATCAATACTTTGGCTGTTGTTTCAGAAGATAATTTTGGTTTGCCTCTGTCAGTCAACTAAAAAACAACATATTTTTTAAGTCAAGATCATCTGTATTATGAACGAATTATACAGGATGTAAATGGAATACGTGCATTAAATTTAACCAGTAATGTAACTCGATGAGAGGAACAATATTTCTTAATAACTTTTATTTTCTAAGTCTTTTAGATTTTGAGTTAAAATTCTTTAAAGATTTGCTGCATATTTCGTTACCCGCTCATGGAGAACAAATGCTGCCGTGTTCAAGTCGGATACAAACAGCTCAAAAATTGTCGGTTATCGGTTACACTTACAGTCACAGTAATTAATAAACGAATCAAGGGAAATAACATTATTATTAATTAATACGTAATAGTACAGTTTTTAAAATAAAGAAATTTAAATTTTGGATAACAAAATTATAAAGTTGTGTATTAAACCAGGGTTTTTAATCACCTGTGAATAGTGTGAATAGGGGAAGACAAGGAGGGACGAGGAAGAGCAAAAGCATAGTTGTTAGGTTATGAGATGATTATTTATCGTCGACAAATCATAATAGTTTCTATACGTTATTCAAAAAATGTAAGTACAAACTTTTGTCCATTTAAAAGAGGTACATGAGTACCAATAATAGTCGTCCATTTATTGTTCATGGCCAAACATTTTTTAATGAAAATTTTTACAGCATTTTCGTCTGTCGAGATGTGTATAGTGCATAATAAATACACCTTACCAAGTAAATTCAGTCTCATTAATGAACATTATGAGCCATTCCCAAAATTGAAGTCTGTTATGTGCTGAAAATATACAACTTTTTGCACATGTTATGGATATAACTGTTGCTTTTTTTAAAATTGTCATATGTGACACGCCGTACTGTGATGTGATAAAGATGTACAAGATTAACAAAATGTGCGAATATTAAGAACAGAATGATTTGGTGACGATTTGGAAACGCTCCGTGTAAATGCGTTGGCAACTCCATGACACTGTCTTTATGTCAACCGTGATGTCAAGTAAAATGTAGTACAGATACGAGTAAAAAAATAAATAAACCATAGGTAAGTAATTACAATGTCTGTGTACTCGCATTTTGACAGAATTTTACCTTATAAACAAGTTTAGTACTAATATCAAAATTTAATTGGAACAATTGACAGGACTGTCAATTGCTAAAACAAAATTGTTCATAGCTGTTGCTACTGCATTCAATTATCACAAAAATATTTGGAACGACTCGTCAATTTACGGGGTGGTAAAAATGCTAAAAAAATATGCGATTTCGGGAAAAAGTTATTAAGAAATATTGTTGCTCTCGACGAGTTATATTACTGGTTAAATTTAATGCACTTATTTCATTTACACCCTGTATGTATATACTTACTTTGACGTGGAATAAAAATTGTTCATATTGTTCATGATCAAGCAATCTGACCGTTCTTATAGCCCCTGTACTGGAATCTATATGGAAATATTTTTTAGGTAATGATTCAACAATTTCAAAATTCATTAATGCGTTCAATTCAGAATCTGCGTCAAAAGCCTGAAAAACAAATTGAAATAGTCAAATTATTTTAAAAATGCATGATTTGTTATTATTTTATAATGTTGCAATGACCACCCTAGGATCTTGGGGTGAGTTCCCGAGCGTGGTTGGGGCTCCGGCTAGCTAAGTGGTAACGGGGTAGTCCGACGTCGCTGCACAATAAGGGTGGTGGAATGGGCGCCAGTCACACGTACAGAACGTGATTAAATCGACAATACATTAACAATTTTTATTGTTGTAATCAACGATTTTATTATTGTTGCAATCAATTTTTCAATAACTTTCGTCTTGTTATAATAACGGAAATTTTCCTCGTAAAAACAAACAAATGGTGTATATTGAGACTTTGGTAATTATAGATAAAAGTACAATACAATGACCACCCTAGGCTCTGGCGGTAAATTCCCGAGCATGGTTTGGGCTCCGGCTAGTTAAAAGTGACGAGGGTGTCCGATGTCGCTGAGAAATAAGGATGGTGGAGTGGGCGCCAGTCACTCTTAAAGAGCGGCCAAACGGCTGAGACTCAAACCCTCGGGAACGTGAATGCAAAGTTTTGATTAAATCGACAATACATTAACAATTTTTATTGTTGTAATCAATGATGTTATTATTGTTGTAATCAATTTTCAATAACTTTCGTCATCTTCTTCGTGGCCGTGTACCTGAGTGTCTGATCGCGAATCTGGTGAACCGGATTCTATCCCGATCGACGCCAAATATTACGAATTTTAAATGGCACAACATTGACCTCTGTGGTGCACTCTCCACGCCAGCAATGAGTGCCCGTGAGGTAATTATTTTTAAAATGCATGAATTGTTATTATTTTATAATGTTGTAATGACCACCCTAGGATCTTGGGGTGAGTTCCCGAGCGTGTTTTAGGCTCCGGCTAGCTTACAGTGACGGGGGTGTCCGACGTCGCTGCGAAATAAGGGTGGTGGAATGGGCGCCAGTCACTCTTAAAGAGCGGCCAAACGGCTGAGACACAACCCTCGGGAACGTGAATGCAAAGTTTTGATTAAATCAACAATACATTAACAATTTTTATTGTTGTAATCAACGATGTTATTATTGTTGTAATCAATTTTCAATAACTTTCGTCTTCTTCTTCGTGGCCGTGTGCCTAAGTGTTTGGTCGCGAATCTGGGGAACTGGATTCGATCCCGACCGACGCCAAATATTTCGAATTTTAAATGGCACAACATTGACCCCTGTGGTGCACTCTCCACGCCAGCAATGAGTGCCCGTGAGGTAACGCCTAGTAAACGCCCGCACGGTACAAATATGTAATCATCATTACCGAAATCTGTGTACAAAGCAGATTGGCACACCCAACAATGGGTAACATGCCGTGATGATATATTTATTTATTTCTTATAATAATGGATTTTTTTTTCGTAAAAACAAACAAATGTGTATATTGTAACTTTGGTATAAATTATAAAAGTACAATGTAATGACCACTCTAGGCTCTGGGGGTGAGTTCCCGAGCGTGGTTTGGGCTCCGGCTAGCTAACAGTGACGGGGGTGTCCGACGTCGCTGCGAAATAAGGGTGGTGGAATGGGTGCCAGTCACTCGCACAGAGCCGCTAAACGGCTAAAAGACAAACCCTTGGGAACGTGAATGCAAAGTTTTGATTAAATCAACAATACATTAACAATTTTTATTGTTGTAATCAATTTTTCAATAACTTTCGTCTTATTATGATAATGGAAACTTTGTTAAAACAAATAAGTGGTCTATATTGTGACTTTGGTAATTATAGATAAAACAACAATGTAATGACCACCCTAGGGTCTGGGGGTGAGTTCCCGAGCGTTGTTTGGACTCTGGCTAGCTAAAGGGGGTATCAGACGTATGCACGTATCTGCAACTGTTTTGACAGTAGTTGCTGTAACTTGCGACCAACGTTATCAGACGTACGCAAAGTTGCAAGAAATATAGAATTTTTTTAGTCTCGACGTTGGTACACATGATATTTAATTCCTGTTGTCATTTTTAAAGTTTGAATCATTTATTTGTATTTAGACGAATAATATCAGCAATGAACAACAAATTATTAGCTGCTACTACGTTATTTAAAATATGGATGTCTCGTATTCCACAGAGCTTCTTCTTTTCTTACGAGATCAATCAGAGTTTGAAAAAATTCGTCTGATTTTATTTCAACTCCAGCTCCTCCAGCCATTGTTAAATATTTCGTGCTGTTTACCAGCTGTTTACAAACAAATGTCAAACAATTTAGGGATTTTTACTCCCTAAGCCCCTTTACTACGCATGCGTATCTTGATAGTTTCAGATACGTGTGACTAGTTTTCGAACAAGATGTAAAACTAGTTGCACGAAAATTGTTGCACTATCACACATCAAAAGTTGCACGAAACGCTTGAAGTTGCAGAAAATGTGTGACACGTTGCAGATACGTGCGTACGTGTGATAACCCCATAACAGTGGAAGCGGGGGAGCTCGACGTCGCTGAGAAATAAGGGTGGTGGAATGGGCGCCAGTCACTTGCACAGAGCCGCCAAACGGCTAAAAGACAAACCCTCGGGAACATGAATCAACAATACATTAACAATTTTTATTGTTGTAATCAACGATTTTGTTATTGTTGTAATCAATTTTTCAATAACTTTCGTCTTGTTATAATAATGGAAACTTTCTTCGTAAAAACAAACAAATGATCTATATTGTGACTTTGTTAATTATACATAAAAGTACAATCTAATGACTACCCTAGACTCTGGGGGTGAGTTCCCGAGTGTGGTTTTGGTTCCGGCTAGTTCACAGTAGTGACGGGGGAGTCCGACGTCACTGCGAAATATGGGTGGTGGCGTGGGCGCCAGTCATTCTTACAGAGCGGTCAAACGGATGAGAGACAAACCCTCTGGAACGTGAATCCAAAGTTATGATTAAATCAACAATACATTAACAATTTTTATTGTTGTAATCAACGATTTTGTTATTGTTGTAATCAATTTTTCAATAACTTTCGTGTGTATAGGTTATCCAAGCAACTGGTCCGTGTCGCTGGTCGCGCCATCTGATGGATTTCCCGTTAAATATTTCTAGGAGGGATTTATTACGTGTAGAATGGCGTTTTATATATATACACGAACAGTTTTGTCAGTTTAAAATATATTTGAAGCACCACTTGAAATAGAAAATACGTGCGTTATCATAAGCTGTGATTTTGAAAACGTCGACATATCTTTCTTATATGTTTGCGCGATAAATTCGCGCCAGTGTGAGGACTGTCAGACTATCACTACTTGTCACTGTGTACTTTTAGTCGACGACAATTTGGAAAATATTTCCCGTTGATTTCTTGAACTTTGACGTATATTTTTGTCAAGGTCAGTATAAAGATTTCCTTCGTGCGCTTTGTATAAAGTTGTCTACTAATAATTTATCGTAGATCTCATAAATATTATACATTTTACATTAAATAGCAAGTATATTTCATAGATATTTTATTTTTCATTATTGTTATCAAAGGCACACAGATATGTATTGTCCCATAATCTATTTTGAATCGAAGTATTTTGTTCCTAAGTTATAATTATTAACTTTAAAACCATGTTGTGTGCTTGAGAAATATGTAATCAGATTTTTAATAAAATTCAACTGTACTTATGTCATTCGACGAACCGATGGTATCCATTTTTGTCGCCTTACCTGTTCCCAAGCTTAATAAAGGAAGGAGTAAAAGTAAATCTTATTATCCCCATTATATTTAGATTATTTGCACTCTACAACACAACATGTTTGATGGCTTTTTACCACGGTTTTCGTTGCTCATCGCGTGTTTACGAACTGTCATCTCAGCCACGTCCCAACCATAGTGTTAATAAATCCGCGAGTGGCGCGACGATATGTACTTGGTTAGTCTATATTGTGGGCTGGTAATTATACATAAAAGTACAAGACTGAAGGCCGACGTTATAAGCCTCGAAGGTGTGACGTAGCAGTTGATCGATCAAAAACGTTGTATCACAAAAAATAAACAATTTTGTACTTACTCGTATCACCAAAGGATCGCTGTTGTTTGTCAAAACTAAAGAATTAATTGGGGCAGCTTCAGACACACTTCCAACATAAGAATATTGTAAAAACTTAGGGGCGTTATCATTTTTATCCAAAATGTGAATGATAACATTTGTTTTTGCTGATGCGCTAGCCTGTAAATTAAAAATTCATTGTTGTAATCAACATTTTTTAATGTATTGTTGTAATCAATAAAGATTTTAACTGACCATATTAGTGGCTGTAACAGTCAAATTATAAAATTTGGTTGTTTCATAGTCCAATATTTTTTCTGTTACTATTACTCCTGTACTAGGACTAACTAGGAACGCGTCATCTGTGTTTCCGTCAGTTATTTCAAATTGGACGGATGAAGTGCTACGTATTTCTAAATGAGTGACGTAGCTTCCTATTGGTTTATCTTCAAAAATCTGAAACAAAAATACGTTAGACGTTTTCAAAAATTAAAAAAATAAACTTACTTCTGCAGATAGGTCCTTTTGGGCGAATTTAGGAGCTGCATTGTCCGACATAGTGACCATAATATGCGCCGGTACCGTCGAAGATAAAGGAGGATGCCCATTATCCGTTGCTCGAACGTATAAAGTATATTCAGATGATGATGACAAATCTAATTCTCTGGCAACTTGTATTGTTCCAAATCTCGAGTCAATAGTAAAGACATTACCTATATTACCTAAAAAATAAATATATATGAAGATTTTTAATTCAAAATTTGAAAAATTTATTTACCGGAAGTGATAGAGTACGTTATTCTGGCATTTTCCCCTTTATCTCTGTCAATAGCTAAAGCCGTTAAGACTACACTACCGACAGCGGCATTTTCGTAAACTTTTCCTTCTAAAATCTGTTCAGAAAATTGGGGCGTATGGTCGTTATGATCATGGACAGTAATCAAAACTCTGGCATAATTTCGTTGAGCTGGTGTACCGCCATCTCTCACCATTACGGTTAATAAATGGGAGGAAATACTTTCTCTGAAAGAAAAAATAAGGTTTCTTAACTTTCTTAATTTGGGAACAAACAAATATAAGCAATATTCGTTTTCCGGGAATGGACTGTGTCATATTTTGAGTCAGAGCTCAACGTTTCTCCCGCAGTCGTATGGGGCATCTTCAGGAGCAAGGGGGATCGTACTGTCTTAAACAAGGCTACCCGACGTGTCAACCACGCTAGAGGCCGAGTTTAAGCAACAAGAAGGGGAGACTCAGTTTACAAGGTTACCCGACGTGTAAACCACGCTAGAGGCCAAATAAACCAAATGACGAAAGGAAGGCCGAAAAGACAGTTATATAAAGATACGGTACATGAGCAAAGCTAATGAGGACCAATGGGAATCGAGTTCGTAATGGTAGATTGGGCGTGTCGTGTTCCGAAAATCACCGGTTTCCACATGTGGCTCAAGAAATAGCCATCATCCCGATTGATGTTATTAGGATGTTTCCATATTTCTAAAGTTTCCCTGTATTTACGTCTGTAAAACTCAGAGACAGGAGCTAAAATGCGGGAATTTTCAAATAAGATGTTATGTCCTGTGTTGTGTTGGTGTTCTGCGACCACAGATGTTAATACCATACCATTACGCAGACAGCGTTTGTGTTCTGACAATCTAGTGTAAACACTCCTTCCTGTTTCACCTATGTATACTTGTTCTTGCGGCACAGTATACATAGGTGAAACAGAAAGGAGTGTTCACTCTAGATTGTCAGAACACAATCGCTGTCTGCGTAATGGTATGGTATTAACATCTGTGGTCGCAGAACACCAACACAACACAGGACATAACATCTTATTTGAAAATTCCCGCATTTTAGCTCCTGTCTCTGAGTTTTACAGACGTAAATACAGGGAAACTTTAGAAATATGGAAACATCCTAATAACATCAATCGGGATGATGGCTATTTCTTGAGCCACATGTGGAAACCGGTGATTCTCGGAACACGACACGCCCAATCTACCATTACGAACTCGATTCCCATTGGTCCTCATTAGCTTTGCTCATCTACCGTATCTTTAGATTAGTATATAACTGTCTTCTCGGCCTTCCTTTCGTCACTTGGTTTATTTGGCCTATACGAGGAATGTTTAGCGCAAGGTTGCTAAGGATACAACTCATTAATAACATTGTTAATGATTTTGTACAGAAATAAGCAAGACTGTATTTTTCGGCGACTGTACAGAGAAATAATATTGGCATCAGATAAAAGTTCGTTATATGTAATACGGGTGCGGCAGAACCAATTGAGCAGTTTGGAGGGGTAGGTGTAAGTCTCCTTTTGTTCTGTCGGCATCCCCATTTTAGTACCCAACATGGTTTGGACCGGTGTACATTGTGGCTTTGCCGTGCGTGCGTTTTATGAAAACAACCGATCTGTGATTGCGACGCAAAGAGCTTTTCGGTGACAGTTCAACATTCCGCGAAATAATGCTGTTCCTACTGCGAACACAATTCGGTCCTGAATTCGGCAGTTGGAGGAAACTAAGAATAGATACACATGGCCGACGAAGATCCATCAGAACACCAGAAAATGTGGAGCTAGTGAGAGCAGCAGTCGAACAATCGCCAAGACGTTCTGCTCGAAGGCACGCTATTGCATTGGGGGTTTCAGACCGCAGTTTGAGGAGGATTCTGCATTTAGATTTGAATTTCTATCCCTTCAAAATAATGATGGTTCAGGAATTGAACCCAGCAGACTACGTCAACCGCCAAAATCTGTGTGAGGAAATTCTTGCAGCGATCCCTCCTGAGGCAGCATTCTTCAGCAGCGACGAGGCACATTTTTACCTAAGCGGGATTGTGAATAAACAAAATGTTCGCTACTGGGCTGAAAACAACCCCCAAATTGTTCACGAAAGACTGCTACATTCTCCGAAACTAACGGTGTGGTGTGCCGTATCACAATTTGGCGTTATAGGCCCGTACTTTTTTGAAGAGGGAGGCGTGACAGTGACCGTGAATTCCTGGCGTTATGTTTCAATGTTGCAAAATTTTCTGCAACCCCGATTGGAAGTGGTTGTTGAAGAAGAGGGATTAGGGGACTTTTGGTTCCAACAGGATGAGGCTACAGCCCACACAGCCCGAAATTCTCTAAACGCTTTAAGAGAAATATTTCCTGGACGTCTAGTGTCTTTGAGAGGTGACGTGGGGTGGCCTGCGCGATCGCCCGATTTAAGCATATGCGACTTCTTTCTTTGGGGATATCTAAAGGAAAAAGTGTTTAAACGTCGCCCCCAAAACCTGCTAGAGCTAAGGGAGTAGATTGTTGAAGAAGTAAACGCGATATCCCGCGAAATGTGTCAACGGGCTGTTCACATCTTCAGAAATCGGCTTCAGCAATGTATTGCAGCTAATGGCCGCCATCTTAAAGACATTATTTTAAAAAATTAATTAGTATAAAATGGTAAGTCCTACTGATTTTAAAAATAAAAACATTTTTTTCATATATACCCTGGTTTCTTTTTTAAAACTCTTCAAAACTGCTCAATTGGTGCTGCGCGCGCCTATATTTACGAGTAATTTTCTCGTTTTAAAGAAGGTTGAATATCGAAAACGTCTGATATTACTGAAAACTCCGTGATGCAATCATGTCTGATCGTCATAGAACAATCGATAAATTATTATAACTATTAGTACTCAAATTTCAAAGTAAAATGTATTAGGTATGTTTACCTGTCTAAATTAGCTGCCAAGGTCATCGCTCCTGTTATGGAATCAAGTTTAAATATCCTTAAACTTTGTTCGTGTTGAGCTGCATGTAAACTAAATATTAACTTTCCATCTGAATCTCGGTCTGTAGCTTCTAATTGTAGAATTTCTGTACCAATAGCTACAGCTTCAGATATTTCTACATGGTACATGCTTTGACTAAACTCTGGCCGGTGGTCGTTTATGTCAATAACAGTTACGTTTAACTAAAAAAATAATGACCCTCAATTATTAAAGATAGAAATGGACACCCTGTATTTCATTAACAATATCAGTACCTGAGTGTAGACAGTATGAACACCATCAGTAACGCTGATATTTAAAAAATATTCATTTTGGGCTTCCCAATCTAATTGACGCGCTAACAAAATATTACCGTTATCTCTTCCGATATAAAATTCGTCTTTTGGATCTCCATCTACAAATGAATAAGTATAAAACATATACAGACAAATATTCCAGACATAACTAAGCGTTTAAATTCAAAGCCAACAACCTCGAAGAGAGAGATAGTTTTATTTATTTATTTATTATTGACCCCCTTACAGGATTTAACATTCCAATTACAAGGGCGTCAGAAATATACAAATTAGCAACCCAAAAAACATGTTTGATGTAGACAAAATGTGAAACACGATATACGAGGGTGGATTGAAAAGTTTCCGGAATGACGTGAAAAAATATGTATATTTAACACAAACTACATTTTATTTTTCTACATAGTCCCCTCTGAGGTCGACACATTTGGTCCAACGTTTTTCTAACTTTTCGATTCCCTCCCGGAAATGGTTTTCTTTCAGGTCGTCAAAATAAGCATTTACTGCTCCAATGGCTTCTTCATTGGATCGAAATCTCTTTCCGGCGAGGAACATTTTGAGTTTCAAGAAAAGATGGAAGTCCGAGGGAGCCAAATCGGGCGAGTACGGTGGATGGGGGACGATTTCAAACTTCAGTTCGGTCAATTTTTCTTGAGCAATTCGACTTGAATTGTCGTGGTGAAACAAGATCTTTTTCTTTGCCATTCCCGGACGTTTTTCTTGAATTGCTGCTTTCAGCTTGACTAAAAGTGTGGCGTAGTATTGTCCAGTTACAGTTTTTCCTTTATCAAGGTAATCAATTAGAAGAATGCCTTTGGCGTCCCAAAAGACTGACGCCATCACCTTTCCCGCCGATTGAACTGACTTCGCCTTCTTCGGGGTCGATTCACCATGTCCAATCCACGCTTTCGACTGAATTTTCGTCTCTGGCGTGTAGTGGTGTATCCATGTTTCATCCATGGTTACGAAACGTCTTTTGAAATCAACTGGATTTTTCTTAAATAACTCCAAATTGTCGGCTGAAGTTCGTGCTCGAATGCGCTTTTGCTCCGAACTAAGCAAATGCGGCACCCACCTGGCACACATTTTTTTCATGCCCAGCTCATTATGTAAAATATGAACTACACGTTCATACGAGATCCCTATGGCTTCCTCAAACTCCCGCACTTTTATTCGGCGATCTTCCAGAACCATATCGTGGACTTTATCCACAATTTCCGGTGTGGTAGCCGATTTTGGGCGACCTGAACGTGACTCGTCAGAGGTGTGTGTTTGGCCACGCTTAAATTCCGAAACCCAGAAACTCACAGTGGAAAACGAAGGTGAAGCATTCCCAAGGACAGCATCCAACCTGGTCTTGATCTCTGTTGCCGTCTTTCCTTCCAAATAAAAAAACTTGATAACAGCACGAACTTCGTTTTTATTCATTATCGATTTAACGCTACGGAGATCGACACAGACGCTTTTCACGATTAGACTGATAGACAGATTGTACTGAAATTTTTTGACAGTTCATATGAAGAGTTAAACAAAACAACGACATAAGATTGTTTTCCAAAAACCAAGGCCTTCTCAGTCATTCCGGAAACTTTTCAATCCACCCTCGTACATACATAAAAAGTAATAAAAATAAAAAAATAATACACAATAGAAGGAAAAAATATATATGAATAAGATTTGTTCTATTTATATCAAAATGTACGCAGATTAGAAATCAAAATATTTTAAAAAACAACGTAATTTATGTTAAAAATGTCAACCTCAGTATCTATTTTCCTTACAATATCATTGTAAATGAAACACAGCCGGGTAATTGGACGTTTTAGAAAATAATTTCTCCTTATGTGATGAATATAAAATGTAATGCTCGTATGTATTCTGGATGAAAGGCGCGGAATATAAATGTAAACATTGTTTAAGCCAGTAGTGTCGTCGATTTTGTTTGATAATAATTTATGTAGATACAGACAGGAGTACATCTTACGTCTGGACTCCAATGTAAACATATTGAGATGTAGTAGGGCAGCAGTATAACTATAGTTCAGGGGATTAAAATTTATTGAAATTTTTCGTGCACAATATCGTACAAATTTTCTTTGCACCCATTCGATGTTATTACTGTGCAAGTCGTATATTGGATTCCAAACAATAAGACAGTACTCAAGTCGAGATCGAACAAGCGAGTAATACAGGGATTTAAGTGTTGCTTGATTTTTGAAAAATTGCGAGTTCCGTATTATAAAACCCAAGCTTTTATAAGAAGCATTTACAATATAATTATAATGCAAATCAAACTGTAATTTCGGATCAAATACATCTCCCAAATCCCTATGATTACTTACTCTTTCTAGACACTCACCCTCCATCCAGTAAGGGACAGTAATCCGACTGTGCTTTATGGCATAAGACATAATTTTACATTTAGAAAAATTGAAAAATAGATATGAAGAAGACGACCAAGCTAGAAGGTTATTAATATCTTTTTGTATTTCATGACAGTCATTACAAGTATTTATGACTTTAAATAGTTTCAAATCATCAGCATACAGAAGACTGTTTGAAAACTCCAAACACTTAGTAATATCATTAATAAATAAAACAAAGAGAAGGGGGCCCAAATTGGAACCCTGAGGAACACCAGAGTGGGGAGTGAAAAAATTTGATTTGTGGTTATTTGAGTAGTTGAGTATTACCATAACCTCTCAGATCGAATTTAAAGGATGCCGTTTTGGACAGTCGTTTGAGTTAAACTTACCAACAATGTCGTACCACATGGTATCATTATCGCCATCTTGTGCTTGAACCAAAGCAACCAAGAAACCAACTCGATCGCTTTCGGTCACTTTTACTGGTGTTAAAGACTTTACCATTGGTATATGGTTCGATTGGTTTGGTATACCAACCACTTCTACCGATACCCGACATGTGGTACTTCTTGAAGGAGTACCACTATCAGTTGCTCGAATCTAGAACAAACAGAACATGAAATACGTGTTCTAGAATAATTTTAATATGTTAATAAATAATGTGTTTCTATTGTACTATCTTCGTATTAGACTCCACTTTATTGCTGCTGAAAGATGTAGTGGTATACTTACATATAATTCGAATTCCTGCCCAGGGTCAAATCCACCCTTTTGGGCGTAAATGACTCCAGTACTGTTATGTATTCTGAATTTGGCTTTTCGACCTGTTTTTATACTATATGTTATTTCGGCGTTATTACCAGAATCTTTGTCATAAGCGAGTACCTAAAAAAATGTTGATTAATGATAAATATAACATTTACATAAGTACTCGGTACACAGAGTGTTTCAAAATTTTGGGAAAAACCCTTAAGGGCATATAATATTGACCAAAATGAGTAAAAACAGCTTAATCAACATAGGTCTGATCTTCAATTGTTTACGAGAAAGAGGCCATTTTGTATGAGAATCGAAGAAAAACTGACAAAGATAGTGATCCAGCAAAATTTTGTCCTTGCCAGTAATTGACTTATTAAATTTTAGGGACTCTGTGACGTCATTTTAGATACGCAATCTAACAGGCCTATTCTACTAAAAAAATCTGATGTGGACACCACACGACTTCCTTGTACACAAGACCAATATGAAGTATAGACCCAAGTATAAAATCGCACGTATTTGACATTAGCATCTATTTTTTATATTTTTGTTATTTTTTGTCCTAATCCATAGCAAGCTTCATTACAAAAACCAAAAATTGTATGTTTTAAATATACATATCTCGCTTATACGAAGGGCTAATTTAATAATACTTGATGTGCTAGACACAGAATTTAATTCTCTAAAAAATTTATTTGAAGCATTTATTTCTAAAATCAAAATGAAACCATTTTCTTGAAGAAAAATTGGTAACAACTTCAGGTAATATGTCACTTCCGGTTAGCCTGTTTTAACCAAAATCCACTATATTTTCATTAAAATCTATTTTAGGCTTCAAATAAAGTACCATTTCTAGAAATTATGTAATGACCAAAAAGGGAGGTGCACAACTAGATGTTATAGCAGTCCTAAATACAAAATTTCAACTTTCTACGGCTTACCGTTTTTGAATTATGCGAGATACATACGCACGTACGTACAGACGTCACGACGAATTTAGTCAAAATGGATTCAGGGATGGTCAAAATGGATATTTCCGTTGAAATCTCAAAACCGAAATTTTTCGCGATTACAATACTTCCTTTACTTCGTACAAGGAAGTAAAAATATGTATCGTTACAAGTCGTTACCAGGCGACATGTAGTTATAATAACGATTTTTGCCAAAACCTTATTCTACTAATTTATTTATCGTTACGTATCGTTACTTATCGTTATTTTATGCCGTTTATGAACGACAAGTTCAAATGCCTCGTTGAAATCGTAAAGTTAGATATATTTTGAAAATAAAAGTAAAAATGGCTGAAGAAGATATTTTATTAATTGTAGCTGAGCAAGATATTATTATTATATTATTATTACATTTTTTAATATGCTATTTTATTAGTCTTGTTAAAACTTTTTTTATTTTCTGTTTAATATGGGAGATAATGAATAAAAATAAAAATGTATCTATGCCATGAATGAAATATCATTAGAATTATATTGTAGGAACTGTTTTTCATTTTTCTTTGTTATTATTATTATAATAATTATTATTAAAAATGGTCAGACAACGTAAAAAACCCATCACTTCGTTATAAACTAATATAAATTTTATAGTTCATGTTACTGCCTATAGATGTCACAAGTAGTATTAATTTTTGGTAATTTGGACCAAAATTTGTCAAAATTTTGGTTTTATTCAATAAAAAATTTAATTTACTAAAAAATATTATAAATTACAACATATTTAATGTTTTTGAATATCTGACTATGCATAAAAATAATTATTAATATATTATAAAATGTACCACGTATGTAGTACAAAGTTTTACCGATAGAATGCAGTGGGGGTTTCATATTGTATTAAAATTTTCAAAATATTCATTTTTCAACTAAACTATAGACTTTTCAAAAGTATTTATTTGAAACAAATTACTTAAAATTAAAAATTATAGATAGTTTATTTGAAACTTTGTTTTAAATTCTTAAATTTTTTGTATTATATTTTTACCGTCAGTCAGCTTTACTGATCATTTTTTTGGAATGCTTTTAAAATAATTTCAAGAAATATATTTTGACAAAAATTGGTATACATGTGTATGTTGACTCGGGGAATCGATTTTTGATAAAATTTAAACCGCACCTCCCGCCAATTAATGAGTAGTACGTTGTTACCCAAAAATGGGTAGAGATACAAATTTGTCAAAAGCACGATTGGATTCTACGTACTTTCTTATATAGATATCCAAATTTTCAAAATATTTGCTTTATTAGTCAAATAGTTATAAATAAATTAGTAAAACAATATTCAGGAACTTATAAAGGTCATTGAACTATGACTATTAGAAACAATTGATTTAAAAATGCATGTGTCAAAATATTCTAACAAAAATTTGTTCACATATGTAATTTTACGCAAGGAATCTATTTTTGCCAAAATTAAAGTTGTATATTCAACCCTTAAATGGGTAGATATTCACCACCCAAAACTGGGTAGATTTAAACAATTATCGACTTCACTATTAGATGCTACGCATTTTATTATATATGTATACCAATTTTAATAATTTTTGGTACTGGGGTTTCTGAATAATCTCACTTTTACTTACGATCGCCGACAAAAATACAAATTAGAATATTTGTTATATCTTTTAAAGAAATTTCACAAAATTAGTACACATATGTATTTTGACCCGAGGAATTGAGTTTTGATAAAATTAATACCGCACCTCCCGCCAATTAATGAATGGATATTTGTTACCCAAAAATGGGTGTAGGTACGAATTTCTCGATAGCACCAATATATTCTACGTATTTTCTTATATAAATATTGCAATTTTAAAAATATTTACTATACTGGTTTAATAGCTATTAACAAATTGGTAAAACAATATTTATAGGTAAGTACTATGATTATCAAATAATTTATTTAAAAATGCATCTGTCAAAATATTTTAACAAAAATTTATACAAATATATTACTGTACTCAAGGAATCTATTTTTGTCAAAATTATAGCTATATATTCTACCCTTAAATGGGCAAATAAAAAATTCAATCTTAATTTATAAAAAAATAGTACAGTGTAAATATTTTAATTTTCATCGCCTTTTTATTGTACCGGAGGAAAATTTGAGAATTTTTTTTTTTATGATTAAAGAAGCATGTATAGATTTATTTACGCAAATTTCACCATATATGAGGAACTCGTTGAAATGATGGTGTGTTAAAAATTTCTAGATTATTTATAAATTATTATTTATGCGTATTACATTACATATAAATGCACATAAATATTTTGTTTTCAATTCAGATGATGGCAGCTTTGCATTTTTTTTTCTCATGGAAGCTATCAGAAATCAGTAGCAAGGAGGATATCAGTAGATTGGTGGTATTCAGTCAATCTTTAATAATCATATCATTAATAGAAATCTGCAATATTATTGTTGATCATTTTATAGACATATACCTATATCAAATTTCATAGGGTGTACGTAGATATGGACCGTGTATTTTATGTACGATGAAAATTTCAAATTTGAATCAGTGTCAAATTTGAATTGAAAAACAAATATAAATTTATTCTGTCAAACTTACGTTATACTCATCTTAACGATAACTCGATAACGATATGATTAGTAGAATACCTTTTTGGCATTTGTCGTTATTAAAGTCGTTCAACCAAATGCTTAGCGACAGTCGTATGGTAACGATATCGTTATACATATTATTAGTAGAATAGACAAGTATACCTTGTTCCATTTAAAAGCCTTTCAGTATTGCGGAGCATAGGGAATAGTTTTGACCTCTCTGATTGGCTGAAATTATAAAAAAGAGACAAGTTCACCCAACGTAATTTCGGCTACTTCAGATTTGCGCTGTTGCCAGTGCCATCTACTGAATGGCTTAAATGGAACAGAACATAGCAAAAATTTTCTGAATCAATTGGCTATAAATGACGTAATGTATGTGCTCCGACGTCACAGGAGTGGGGGTTTGTTTTTTATGACTTTCTGGCGTCAATCTTTTTATTTAATTATTTACGAAAATAACAGAAATATATTATTATTATTTATATTATTATGAAAAATGATGCATAAATTTTCATTTAAAATATTTTTTAAAAAATGTGAAACCGGCTCATTCTGAACAAATCTGTAAGTCTTACGTCTTACAGATCTGTAAAAAACTGACAAAAACGTATCTCTTTTCGTTGATTAATATATATATATTAGTGCTATACTATTATTCACGAAAGATGACTATTCAAGGTCATTTGTTCGAAGAAAGAATACACATCTCTTTATAGCAGTAGCTTAGCAACATTATGTATTAGAAAGAGAAATATTATTTGACCTATGTCTATTTAGTTTATGTGATGTGACAGATATACGTAAATAGTGGCATTACTTTCTAACACACTATAAATTATAATGACATGTCGTAGAATTACAGATACCTAATTATCTACTACACTGCCCTCTGTGCTAATATTTACCCAGTGGCGTTGACGTTTAAATCAAATTATTATTCCTTGGTTTATAAGTTAAGTCTATGTTTTTGTATTTTGCATAAACAGGTGAAGAACATAAATCTTTCAGAAAGGCATTATTTAGAAAGAAACATAATTTTCAGAAAAATTACTCTAATTTTTTCAGTTAAAATGCGTCCATAAATATTTCATGTTGCACGCCTACGCATATGAAATGTAGTGAAGTTATTTGCAAGTAATATTATATCAGACGGCTCACAAATGACCTTGAATAGTCATCTTTCGTGAATAATAGTTTAGTTTCGTTGTGATTTTGTTCATTATTTACAGATCTGTAAGGCGCGCAGATTTGTTTAGAATAGTGCCATTATATCCTCTTTTCCGATTTCTATCTGTTCTTCCTTTCGTGTTAAAGTATTCATCGCATATATTATATCTAAATTTACTCGGATATCTTATTTTGTTGCACATGTATTTGTTGCCTTATTTTAATTTTTCCATCTGCGCTGAAAGTCAACTGCGCACTATGCACATCACATTTTTAGTAATATCTCTCTCTCTTTTAATTTAATAGGTCCATTAGACTATAAAAAAATTATATGAAGCATTTTTTCAATTTCTAATATGTAAGATATTATTTGAAAGTTAAATATTTGTTACACCATTTTACTTAGTACAATAGGGGATTCCACCATTTTTTATAATTTCATCTGAACGTATAGGTAAAACTAAGACTGTCGGTGAAAATCCGGTGAAAAATTCCTATTAATAAGCGAGTTATAGTCCTCCGAAATTTGAAAATATAAATGTGACGTCACGAATATAAGTTTTTATATCAAACTATTTTCTTCGTGGACCTAAATGTTCTTGAAATATATGCTATTTCTAAATTATATTTATAAAAAATAAATGAATATTATTATACTGTACAAGTCGACATGATTTATAATTGGAAATGTATTTAAATTAATAAGATTAATGCAAAATATTTATATTCAAATAAAAACTGTTTGAGAATTGCACTACTGGACTGATAGCCACGCCTCCGCTATTTGAATTTCTCTACTTCCATTGGTACTAGGCTCCGCCCCTAACTCGGTATTCGTTATATACTTATAGGTGGTCTTTGAGTTGCCAATCAAAATAATATATATATATATATATATATATATATATATATATATATATATATATATATATATATATATATATATATATATATATGGATTTCATATGAGTGACGAGCTGCTAAAACAAAAATCCCCTTATTTCCGAAGTATTTCAATTATATCATTTTATTTCTTTATTAATATTCATTATTAAGCATATACTTTCACTATTTTCTACTAATTTCTCTTAATTCGATTGAGCTGTAATCCCCTATTATTTGTTTTTTTGGAAAAGTACATAAACCCTTTTTTACTGCCTTTATATCTCCGAAATTATTGAAGATACGACGTATGTTGATTAAGCTTTTTTACTCATTTTAGTCAGTACTATATGCTCTTTAGGTTTATACCCGATATTGCGAAACACCCTGTATAATATAATAAAGCATAAAATATAGTAATATTTTTCAATCATTATTATTTATATTGTAAAATACCGGAAGTAAATTTAACTGAACGTTTATGAAAGCGACCCTTAAACTTGTATAATAATTTGTTACTTTGTATAATATCTTCCATTATTATAATTGATACTTAAAATATCAATGGGGTCATAAAGACCCCATTGTGCAATCAAAAGGTTAATGCCACGAAGTTTCTCATCTAAACCCACAGATGTCATTAGTGGGCCATTTGGAGTTGTATCTGCGTGGTCTTAAATAATATAATAGACGTTCTAAGTAAAAAAAAAACAGGGCTATTACAAAATAATAATGATTGATTTTATACACACATATATGCAACAATAAACAAATCATGCGATTTCGTGCAACAAAAAAAAAACACGAAAAGTGAAATAAACACACATATGGAATATAGAATATGAATCATAGATGTCATTCCAATGGTATAAATAGGTATATAGGTATATAGATATTCCCATGCTATAGTTATTGGTATATATTTGCTATTAGGGTCATATTGAAGCTGCTTTCCGAAACCATGATGACTGAATGGCTTTAAAACACTGGCAAAGAATAAATTATTAATAGACAACGTAGAATATATACTATAAATACTGTAGTAATAGTATTGTAACGTGGAACGCCCGCCGTCGCCGCCGCCGCTTTCGCCGCAGCAATGAGCGAGTGTCTATTTAAAGCGATGACGCAATCATCCTAGCAGTCGGGCTACGTAAACAAAAAAGTTGCGACGTGTTTAATTACTTGCGGTCGCCTGAACCTTTAGTGTTTATTGTTATTAGGCGGTCGAACATTCTAGAGCTTTCTAGAAGGTAATGGCTGCTTTATAAAAGGGACGCAGCTATGCTCGGGAGTTAGTTACATGGAGAGACATTCACATAGAGTGTTAGTGAAGCACAGCAGTATCGTGGTGAGCGTATGCAGTATAGTGTCAAGTGGAGGACTCGGGAAGTTACTGGTTAACTGGGATAGCTGTGGATGTGAATATTCGGTAGTGTTGACGAGTATTGGGAAGCTATAGTGTACAAGGACAGTAACGGCGAGTCGGGAAGTTACTGGTATAACTGTGGAAGTAAATACTCGATAGTGTTGAAGAGTATTGGGAAGCTAGGTATACGGGGACAGTAACGGCAAGTGGAAGTGAATACTCGGCAGTGGTGTTGAAGAATTGTGGCATAGGGACAGTCGGTGATACTGAGTCTGTGGCAGAGAGACAGTTACATAAATAGACAGACAGTGAGGTGAAAAGTTTGACTTCTGTCCAAGCAGTTGAATATATAGACACTGTGGAGTCAATTGAGTATACAGGGTGTTTCAGGACTAGTGTATCAAACTTTAATAGCTTATTCCTGAGGTCATTTTGAGCCAAAAATGTCATATGAACATAGGTCCTATTCCTTCTAGTTACCAAAATAAAAGAGGTTGAAGTTCTATAAATAACACGATTTTTTTAAATTTTTGTAATCAAGGTACTTTCGGAAAACAAGAGTTATATTGAAAAGTCATACCTTATTTGTATTAATTAATTTTATTTATTAATATTAACGAATACGATTTGGAGAACAAAATATACGATGACACAATTATTAAATAGACAAATAAATAAATTCTAAACACAGAACAACATAACCAAACATGTACTGAGTTTACATGCAGTTTTGAAACCGTTTTAAAAACGTTTTTACTTTTGAAAACGCCATGTATACAGTGTCAAAACGGTTTTGAATTATCTCAAACCAAAACTAAAATTCATGGGTTGGATTTGAAAACTAGTTTCAAAACTACTCATGTAAACACTTAAAATTCAGTTTCGATAAAGCGCATGCGTACAGAGCATTACGTTTCTGTCGCTTTGAGTTGCTAACCTTCAAATATACTGACAGTTGTGAAGTTTTAGTGCGTAGTGGTACGAAGTATAAAAAATAATTGGAATAATAGCAAAACGAAGTATTTGGAGAGAAAAGGATCTGTCACTTACATCAGCTAAATGCGCATGCGCCGAAACTGATTTCAAGTCAATTTTTAAACTTGTTTTGAAAACTGCATGTAAACAGTTTTGCATAATTTTGACTGAAAACTGAAACCATTTTCGAAACTGCATGTAAACGTAGTAATGGAATAGATTAACACAATATGAAATAAGATAACAAATTTTAAAAAAATTACAGCAAGTGCTCAAAATGCGCGCCTTGAACTCCTATGCATGCTTGAAATCGGCGAATCACAGGATCATATACACGATAAATTACATTTTGATCGTTACGAATAGCAGCAGATGCATTCATAATTCGTTCAAGTAACTGTTCACGCGTGTTTATTTGTACTCTATAAACTTCTTGTTTCAAGTGTCCCCAGATAGAAATCAAGAGGATTTAAGTCTGGAGATTTTGCCGGCCAAAAGTTTGGACCTCCACGTCCAATCCACCTATTGGGAAAGTATTGGTTTTTGGTTTAACCATTCAGTTACTTGTCTACCATAGTGAAGAGGAACACCATCATGCTGGTACAAGAAGTGGAACATCTTCTATTAGTTCATGTAGTCTGTTTTCCAGAAAGTTTCTGTAGCCATCAGCTGTTAATTGGTCAATTAAAACTTTAATTTCTAGTAATCTAGTATTGAAAATTCCTGCCCAGACATTTATGCTAAATCTTTGCTGAAAACGGGACTGAACAATCGCATGTGGATTTTCAATGCTCCATAAATGGTAATTATGGAAATTGTTTACTCCGTCTCTTGTGAATTGGGCTTCATCAGCAGACCATAACACTTTGGAAATAAAGTCAGGATCATTTAAATTTTGACGGAGAAACCAGCGACAAAATTCTAAACGAGGACCATAGTCCCCGGGTTGCAGTGCTTGAACTCGCTGAAAGTGATAGGTATGTAATTTCTCACGGTTTAATATCCGCCAAACAGTGTTGTGAGACATGTGTAATTGAGCAGCGATGCGTATTGTGCTGATTTCAGGATTATCGAGAACAGCATCAATTACAGTCTCTTCATCTTCAACGTTATTATTAACACCAATGCCATCATTTTGTACACCTCCCCGTACAGTTGTTGATCCAGTTTCACGTAGACGCTGAAAAATGCGCGCAAATAGGCGATGGGAAGGTTGGCGTCTATTTAGATATCTGTCTTGGTATTCTCTGGACGCATAACGCGCATTACCATTACATGATCCATAAATAAAAATCATATCTGCATATTCAGCAGTACTATAACCATCCATTATGAAACAAAAATACAATCAAAAGTACAATAATTTTTAATGAAGACAATTAATTAATACATAAATTAATTAATACAAATAAGGTATGACTTTTCAATATAACTCTTGTTTTCCGAAAGTACCTTGATTACAAAAATTAAAAAAATTCGTGTTATTTATAGAACTTCAACCTCTTGTATTTTGGTAACTAGAAGGAATAGGACCTATGTTCATAAGACATTTTTGGCTCAAAATGACCTCAGTAATAAGCTGTTAAAGTTTGTTACACTAGTCCTGAAACACCCTGTATAGACGCTGTGAAAGTCGGTAGGTGGACAGTTAATTAGTTAAATAAATAAATAGTGACATAAATAGCCGAAATAAATAATCAGTAAGATCGTAAAAATAAATAGTGTTAATGTTATCTAGTTAATTATATGTAATACCTAATATTTAATTATAGCATAGGATCTTTTGCAAGGAACTTTCTGCAAATTTGTTCACAAATGCCGAATCAACAAACAGTTTTAAAAACATAATTGACAAGTGCATGTTCTCACTTTGACAGCTCAGTGATAAGTGATGTTTTGTTGTTTTTGTGCGCGAATGGCCTGTTCTCACTAGTGCGGTCTGTGACGTCTAGCAAACTAATACAAACAACAGCTGCGTTTTTTTTTTCTTTCGTTCGTTTCTTTTTCAACTTCTATGTATAATGCTTTGTTATGTGTATTTTACTTTATTGTTATTTATTGTTGTATACACTCTACACATGAGTTTATAGGATTTTTAATCCTCAACTCACATCTGTAAATAATAATAATAATAATAATAATAATAATTCATGAAATGACGGAAGATTATGTGCTGGCCACATCAGATTTTTGTATGTTTAGTGCATTTATAGTATATATCCAACATTTTAGAAGCTTCTGTAAGTTCTTTTGTACTTAATTGTGGTTGAAATAAGAAAAATCAGTGTTTTTAAGCCAGTAACGAAATGTTTTTTCAACCCAAAGTATTGCATTCCCTTACCCTTAGAATTTTTTCTCCAGTTAAGGATTGGGGCGAAAATGATTGCCACGTCGCATTTTCGATTGAACCATCATAAAGGTCAACTTCGGAATTGATTGATTCGTTCTGATCAAATAGATCAAAGTTGATTTAGTTTGAGTTTTGTTAGGGATTCATATATTTCTAATACAACTTTCTATCATTGTTAATTGTTATAAAGTATAAAAATGTATTAACAATTTAATTTCATATTTAAATAAAATATTTATAAACAAATAAATACATAAACATATATCGATCATAAAAAATTCATATACGATTATTTTTTGTAAAAATTGAACACTTTTTTGTGCAAAACATCAAAAATGTTTTTCAAAACACAAAACACAAAAGTGATATATACATATTGTGACACAAAAATATATTATAGTAAAGTTCTATACTTCCTTGAAAAATGAGATGTATTGAATTAAATATTAATAAGATTAATGTTTATAAACCCAATGAATACTAAGGCGTGGACAAATCATATCTAGTCGCTATTGAATGTGTTCCCTAAAATGTAACATGAAAGACAAAGAGAGGAGAGAGAGAGATAGGTTGAGGCAGGCCAACATGGCTGGCGGTGATGACCACTGACACGACGTTTTGTGCCAAACTGCATGAATGGGAATAAGAGTTTGTCGATAAAGTTTCTTTATTTTCAGTCCCTAAAGATATATACCACACCGATATTTTTCTGTCAATGTTATATTGAAATAATAATTGTAAAAGTGATTACAACACAGAATATTTTGATTATAGCTCAAGAATATTGATTACAAGAATGAATCCAACAATGAATTCAGTAGAAAAAAGTAAAATAAAAATCCTAAACGGATAATTTTCTGACACTGTTATGTTGCTAGCTACAACTGTAAAATTGTTGATTACAACAAACGATATGATGCTCAAAAACATTAAATTCATATATGAATCAATAATACCAAATTAACTAGTTTAAAAATATATTTATGTCTCACTAAAGTATTATGAACTGTTTATTGCTAGGATACGGTGTATATAAACATATCTATAACAACCGGGGCATTATATGAGGGCATAATAGTTCATTATACTCTCATTATAACCCAATCATCGTTCATGGACTTTAAATTAAATAATATGAACGGTATATAATGAAAATGATGTATTATTTAATTATAATTTTGTACAATAATAATAAGGATTGATTACAACAATTAATACATTAATTGATGACAACAATTAATATAATAAAGAAAACAGCTTTGAGAGCATAACACAGAAATCATTTTTAATTTAATTATAATACTAAAAATTGATTATGTAAAGGGCCTTAAAAAGCAATTTACTTTCACCACACATGAAAATAGTAAGTACGTCGATTGCAGACTGTAATGTTTCGCATTGATTTTGGACGGATGACGGATCACTAATTTTTTTGGGGACGATATTTATCCACGTTTGAATTCATTTTTGATATTATTTACCGTCACATGTGACACATCCAAAGCAGTACAAACTCTCTAAAATGTAATAATATTCATAAATAAGTGCATAAGAAATAAAGAACTGAGATCTGTCATGTGAAAACGAACCTCAAAATATAATACATCTTCTACAGACGAGAATGGAATAATTAGGGGAACATTTATGCGTTCCTCTTTCTCAAAGTATGCAGAAGCATTCAAAATAATTTCTTTACACCGTTTCGATAAGATATCTTCCGAAACATCAAATTCACCCATTCCATCATCTCCAACGATATAGAACGTTGATGTTTTAAAAATAAATAAATGTTGATAATAAACAAAACAATTAAACAACATCCTTAGCAACGCGAAAGTATAAACATTATTGTAATCAAAATTATTATAAATGAAAACTTATTTCACGTATTCTAGTGAGACATAAAATCTTGTATGCACCACGAGCGTTACTAGATGATAATGCCCATCGGACGACATCTATTCCTCGGGCCCAAGGCCTTCGGGCTAGATCCTCGTCGCCCTCTTGGCATTATCATCATCGTAACGCCCTTGGTACATAAAATACTAGTAAGTATCTAAATATTACTTATAATACGATAACTTCTCAATATAATGTAAAATAATTTGTGATTTTCTATAAAATTGTATATGTCGTGTGTTAAACGCGGCCTACTTATATCTATCTCTCTCTTCACTCAACTGTTACATTATGGGTGACGTTTTTTCCAACCTCTTGTCCACTCCTTACATATTATATTCCGTGGTCGAAACAATATGAATTTTTGAAAGACATCAAGCATGTTATATCCATCCTTATCGCACACGTTTCTAGTCATTGCAAATAAGAGAGATAAATATATGACAATTTGTCAATTCGTTTAATAATAAAAAAATACGGATATTCACAGCTATTATCAAGTTTATTGTATAGAACTTTACTAAAAAAAAAATGATCGCCGATTTTTGTGCACAAAATTAAAAATAAAGTTCTTTTTTACCTGAAAAAGAGCGGCTTCAGAATTGACAACAGCCGGTATTTGAACTTTATATATTTGTTGTTCAAATTCTGGTGCATGGTCGTTTATATCATCGACTTTAACAACAACGCGAGTTGTTGATGATAATGGTGGTTCGCCATTATCTGATATCATTATCTGAAGAAAAATAGTCGTAAATTTCATTTCAAATACCTTGAGGGTCAAATCATAAAATAATTAGAAATCAAATAAACAAAATATGTTTATATGAACTTTTTTATCAATTTTGGGGGCATTACAATAAATAAACTTACCTCTAATATAAGTTCTTCTTGATGCTCTCGATCTAAGCGCCTAGATGTAGTAGTAATAAGACCTAAATAACACATTAATATTCAAATAACGTATGTAAACAAAGTTTTGAGAAAAAAAATACACCTCTTCATCAAATAGAAATAAGTTTTGTGGCACATGTTAAATCAATCTGTTTAATATATTTTACAAGGATGTTCTAATAAAAAACTGGATAGCTGACATACGTTTAACAAGTGAGGCAAGTGGTGGGGGTACGGCGCCATTTGCAGAAAAGGCAAAACGTCAAACGTTCGTTGGTCTATTATTGCATTATATGGTAGTTTTCTTGAATAAAGTGGTGTTTGTGTTGTGTTCTTAGTGAATAAATACATTAAGTGAGATATTTCCATAATAAAAGGCAATATGCCGTCTTCTTGTAGTGCTTTTGGGTGCACAAATAGACATAGCAAGGATAACCATCGACAATTTTTCGAATATTATTGTTCATACAGAGAATTTATTTTAATATGCAACATATGATTCATCACTTCCATGGTTACACACTAGTGTCAAAAAATGACAGCAATGTAATATTTGTCCATTTTAAAATGCAACATTATAAAAAATACTGCAGCACAGGAGATAGCTCCAGAACACATCACAAATGGTGTCAGTTCTTTCTACGACCGACTAGAATATTGCCCCAGTGTAAATGGAGGTATTTTTGAACAATTATTACATTAAAATTATGAATTTTAGAAGCTAAAGTTTGTTAAGATGTGCTACATTAAAGATTTTATTTTTTGTTAATCATATATAGGCTAATTTATTGGAAATTAATATTGATAATACATAACTACAAATTTTGTATGTTGCATTTTAAAATGGACAAAAATTACATTGCTGTCATTTTTTGACAGAGATAGTGTGTAACTATGGAAGTGATCGACCATATGTTGCATGTTAAAATAAATTCCCTGTATGTATGTATACATATGTAAGATTCACTTTTCGACTGGGCGCCACTGGTTTAGAAGCAAAAACACTTGACATTCCTAAACATAATAACAACAACCCCCGACCCTTGAATGGTTAGGGCTAGTTTAGTTGCTGTGTGCTAGCAGTCATATGCGGACGTGTCAATAAAGAAAAGACGAGATGCTTGCAGTAATTATAGGTGAGTGGTAGAACTTGCTGTCATTCTAATTATTATACAGGTATAGTTTGGTGTGGAAATACGAGGTGTGTTCAAAAAATATCGCGAATTTTGTGTTTTTTCAAAAATTATTTATTTATTCATGAATATCTATTTTGTCCCCTTCAAAGTAATCCCCATGAGATATTATACACTTGTGCCAACGGTTTTTCCAATCTTCAAAGCACTTCAAAAAATCATTTTTTTTTATCTTGTTCAGCTCCTCCTTCGATGCCGTCTTTATCTCGTCAAGCGTAGCGTAACGTCGTCCTTTCATGGGCCTCTTCAGTTTAGGGAACAAGAAAAAGTCACAGGGGGCCAGATCTGGGGAATACGGTGGCTGCGGCATCATTAGTGTGTTGTTTTTGGCTAAAAAGTCGCGCACAAGCAACGATGTGTGAGCAGGGGCGTTATCGTGGTGCAAAAGCCAATTTTTGTTCTTCCACAAATCCGGGCGTTTCTGGCGGATTGCTTCGCGCAAATTGCGCATAACTTGCAGGTAATATTCCTTATTGACCGTTCTACCCTGTGGCAAGAACTCATGATGCACCACGCCCCTGCAATCGAAGAAAACTGTCAGCAAAACTTTCACATTCGACCGAACTTGGCGCGCTTTTTTCGGTCTTGATTCGTGCGGCAGCTTCCATTGAGATGATTGAACTTTGGTTTCCACGTCATAACCATAAACCCACGATTCGTCACCAGTTATGACCCTCTGGAGCAAATTTGGGTCGTCGCGGACAGAGTCCAACATCTCATTAGCAATGTTCATGCGATGCTGTTTTTGGTCGCAATTGAGCAATTTTGGTACAAATTTCGCGGCGACCCGTCTCATGCCCAAATCATTGATAAAAATCGAATGGCACGAGCCAATCGATATGTTTAGGTCCTCAGCAACTTCTCTAACGGTGATTCGACGATTGGCCAATATCATTTTCTCCACTTCATTAATTTTTTCGTCTGTTGTTGAAGTGCTCGGGCGTCCGGCACGCTTTTCGTCGTTCACATCTTCTCGGCCTTCTGAGAACATTTTGTACCACCGATAAACGTTGCTTTGGTCCAAGGTAGCTTCTCCGTATGCCACAGTCAACATTCGGAATGCATCCGCGCACTTAATTTCGTTTTTCACACAAAATTTGATACAGGTTCTTTGTTCCATTTTTTTGAATAGGTAAAAATCGAAGACGATCCAAAACACGTGCAAGCAAAGCAGCTGTCAACAATTAAGTGAACATTCAAAATGGCCGAGCTTGTCGACATAAGTGAGAGACATGAGTACCAACATAAAGCCACAAAAAGATCGAAATTCGAATATACGTAACCCGCGAAAATTCAAAATTCGCGATAGTTTTTGAACACACCTCGTACCTTTAACAAGTGAGGCAAGTGGTGGGGGTACGGCGCCATTTGCAGAAAAGGCAAAACGTCAAACATTCATTGGTCTATTATTGCATTATATGGTAGTTTTCTTCAATAAAGTGGTGTTTGTGTTGTGTTCTTAGTGAATAAATTCTTTAAGTGAGATATTTCCATAATAAAAGGCAATATGCCGTCTTCTTGTAGTGCTTTTGGGTGCACAAATAGACATAGCAAGGATAACCCTCGCCAATTTTTCGAGTAAGTATTATTGTTCATATACCGTGTGTCTGTCGTAAAGATGTACATAGGAGATTAACATGGGAAATCAGTTTGTTGCAATTTCCTGCTCGCCTAATTATTTTAAACAAAAATGCGTCAAATAAAAGTTTTAGAGCATAAAATTCTGCATCTAAATCAATAAACAGAATTAGCTTTCCTTGCATTGTAACGACAGAAATTAAATATGAAAATATTGAAAATTACGTTGAAAATATCGACAGCCATGGAATTGAACAAAAAATAAATAAATGCTTAACGTTTTATCTGTCACAACGTAAGTTAACTCATTTGACGTTTCTGACAATTTGATTTTGTCTCTAGTTTTATTGTCTGAAATGATTAAAAAATGAACATTTATACGAATGAAGAGCTAAATTCGTGACATAATTTGTACAGACTGCTAATGTGTCTTCAAAAAATACACGTGAGCCGCGTAATCAGAATATAAGACGAGCAGAACATGCGTTACTCTAAGAAAGAATGTTAGGAATAATAAGTGTAGACCCCTTCTGTAGTACTATGGTAGATGTATTGGAAATGAGTTGAAAGTAGATAACAGCACCATGCATAATTTTTTACACATTGTTGAATTTTTGATATATTCATATTATTTAAACAAAATTGTATTTTCTTAACTTTATTTATTAATTTTATATTTCTATTATTGCCATAATTAACGATATTTGTTCAAATCAAATTGTCAGAAACGTCAAATAAGATAACTTACGTTGTGACAGATAAAACGTCAAGCATTTATTTATTTTTTGTTCAATTCCATGGCTGTCGATATTTTCAACGTAATTTTCGATATTTTCATATTTAATTTCTGTCGTTACAATGCATGGAAAGCTAATTCTGTTTATTGATTTAGATGCATAATTTTATGCTCTAAAACTTTTATTTGACGCATTTTTGCTTAAAATCATTAGGCGAGCAGGAAATTGCAAAAAACTGATTTCCCATGTTAATCTCCTATGTACACCTTTAAAATAGACACACGGTATATGTATACATATGTAAGATTTACTTTTCGACTGGGCGCCACTGGTTTAGAAGCAAAAACACTTGACATTCATAAACATAATAACAACAACCCCCGACCCTTGAATGCTTAGGGCTAGTTTAGTTGCTGTGTGCTAGCAGTCATATGCGGACGTGGGTGAAACTGTAAATAGTGTCAACAAAGGAAAGACGAGATGCTTGCAGTAATTATAGGTGAGTGGTAGAACTCGCTATCATTCTAATTATTATATAGGTCTGGTTTGGTGTGAAAATATACATTTGTATTATTAGTTTGTGGCCGCAAACATATGTAGTAGTTTCCTAATTACCCGAAGACTTGTCTGGAACAACTTTGGGTCCATGGAGCTATATGCTCCGAGGTGTGAGAAACACCAACTGAGAGGCTGAGATACACGAGAACGTCTGGGACGTAAAGGATAAAACTGGGGTTTATCATGATAGGTCTGGGACCTATACACGTGTGATCGTAAGCTAAATTCTCATAATGGGTCTGGGACCCATTGACCTCTGGGAGGTCGAGTTCTGCGAACTCAACATGTCTGGAATATGCGTATGTGGCTACGGTACCGGTAGTGGCTCAGAAATGACTATTCACGAGAGCCGTATTCCAGAAATTCGTCCATGCACTGGGTGTATATTTTTGCGGATAGGGGTACCGGAATCCACGAGGTGTTAGGCCGCATTTAATATGCGGGGCGCCTGCCCAGGTCTGGGACTTGGGAGCAACCTTATTCCTGCCCCCCTCACTCCTGTCTATCGTATTAGATGATAATGCACGCCTGTGATAATTGTTGTAAATTGGAATGACAATGTGTATTTTATCCCACTTAGGGGAACGGGTCGTAGAGGGCCAGTCCGTCGCTGACAAAGTTGCGTGTGTGGAAAAGGACGCCAAAAGGAATGTGAATTATATATATTAGATTAATACATATATTATCGCCCATATATTCCAGTTAAGTAATAAATGAAAAAATTAATAAAAAAAAACTATATCTTTTAAATAAATTTATTCATACTATTGTTTTAAATATTTTACAGATTTCCTTTAAATAATAGTGGTATATTACGATTGTGGAAAGATGCCATAAAAAGAAAACATTTCACACCTGTAAAAGCATAAAAAATTTGCAGTGATCATTTTCATGAAACTGATTATTTGAAAAGGCCTGGAACATATATAAGAAGATTAAAACCAGACTCAGCATCTTCTGTATTTCTAAATTTTCTACCACATATGCAAAAGGCATTTATTTAATAAGCAAATATTGTTTTTAAATTCATAGTCCTATTTTATTGTGAATTTGCTATACAGGGTGTAAATGAAAAAAGTGCATTAAAATTAACCAGTAATATAACTCGGCGAGAGCAACAATATTTCTTAATAACTTTTTCTCGAAATCGCATATTTTTTAGCATTTTTACCACCCCGTAAATTGACGAGTCGTTCCAAATATTTTTGTGTTAATTGAATGCAGTAGCAATAGCTATGAAAAATTTTGTTTTAGCAATTGACAGTCCTGTCAATTGTTGCAATTAAATTTTGACATTAGTAATAAACTTGTTTATAAGGTAAAATTCTGTCAAAATGCGAGTACACAGACATTGTAATTACTTACCTATGGTTTATTTATTTATTTTTTTACTCGTATCTGTACAACATTTTATTTGACATCATGGTTGACATAAAGACAGTGTCATGGAGTTGCCAACGCATTTACACGGAGCGTTTCCAAATCATCACCAAATCATTCTGTTCTTAATATTCGCACATTTGTTAATCTCTCACATCACAATACGGAGTGTCACATATGACAATTTTAAAAAAGCAAAGTTCAATGTTTTCAGCACATAACAGACTTCAATTTTGGGAATGGCTCATAATGTTCATTAATGAGACTGAATTTACTTGGGAAGGTGTATTTATTATGCACAATACACATCTCGACAGACGAAACTGCTGTAAAAATTTTCATTAAACCATGTTTAGTTGGGAACAATAAATGGACGACTAATTATTGGTACTCATGTACCTCTTTTATATGGACAAAAATTTGTACATTTTTTGAATAACGTATTTAAACTATTATGATTTATCGGCGATAAATAATCATCTCATAACCTAATAACTATGCTTTTGCTCTTCCTCTCGTTACCTCGCACCTCCTTGTCTTCCACTATTCACAGGTGATTAAAAGCCTGGTTTAATACACAACTTTATAATTTTGTTATCCAAAATTTAAATTTATTTATTTTAAAAATTGTACTATTACGTATTAATTAATAATAATGTTATTTCCTTTGATTCGTTTATTAATTACTGTGACTGTAAGTGTAACCGATAACCGATAATTTTTGAGCTGTTTGTATCCCACTTGAATACGGCAGCAACCATTTGTTATCCATAGGCGGGTAACGAAATATGCAACAAATCTTTAAAGAATTTTGACTCAAAATCTAAAAGACTTAAAAAAAAGTTATTAATAAATATTGTTGCTCTCGTCGAGTTACATTACTGGTTAAATTTAATGCACTTATTTCATTTACACCCTGTATATGTAATAAATGTATATTATAATATTAAAATAATAACTATAATTTTTAAAATATACCCAATAAATATAAAAAAATCTGTTAATTCATCCCATTTATAATCTGTTTTGTATTTTGCCTTTCCTGCAAATGGCTGCCTTCCAGTTGCTTGCCTCACAGATGACTACTTGCACAACATACAAGTTAGCAATCCAGTGTATATATTAATATCCTTGATATTTTACCTGTTGTACTATTAATAGTAAAGTATCCTTCCGGATTGCCACTGATTATCCTGTAGGACAATTTTTGATCCGGGTCCCTGTCTGCATCAGTAGCAAGGACCCTAACCACCTGGAATCCTCCAGGACTGTCCTCAGGTACAGTAGGATAATATACAGGCTCAACTGATAAAGGTACGTTGTCGTTTTCGTTAAATACTTCAATAAAAACCTATAAAAACATACTTGTCTATTGTTGTAATACAAGTTCCATTGTTGTAATCAATGATTATATTGTTATTACATAGGTAGGAAAAGAATAATTGACTTACATGAACGTAAGAACGTCTTGGGATGACGCCATGATCCTGGGCGACAACTGTCAGCCAGTAAAATGGTTTCGTCTCGGCGTCTAGATTGATTAAAGTACGTACGATACCTGTAACAATAAGAAAACACAATTGAATTTAATATTTATGTACTTATTTTTAAAATAAGATCAGAGTTATTAAAACCAACTGATAGTCACGTGATCTGAGTAGTACTCAATATTTTACTCCGTGGAAATAAGTATTAGCAGTTATGTGTAATTCATAGGCGTGTATCTGTATCCTGGCCTACGTTTCGACTGTTACTACAGTCTTCCTCAGGGCTAGAAACGTAGGCCAGGAAATAAATTATTTACATTAGACTGCGTGTCCGATCATTTCCCAATTTTCCATTCTGCTACCAGTCGATCATCGTACTCCACATTCACAGTCTTTTTTAGGTTAAGTTACCACCCGAAATGGTTTTAACGGACGAACGCCACAAGTTTATGGTCGAAGCGTATTTTCGAACCGGAGTATTCAATGAAATTACTAAAATAAAAATTCTTTATAATAAAAACTAGCACTTAGATATCAAACTTTTCTTCCTAGAAATGTAGTTTTGATGTCATTGAGAAAAGTTGCGGGTCACGTGACTATCAGTTAGTTTTGATAATAATGATCACTGTATTTAAGGTATAAAGCAAGTAATATTAATTTTTGCACGATCGGTATTTCTTAAGTGTTTGCCGACAGGGTTTCTAAGGCGAAAAGATTTTAGTGAATAAGCACGTTTTAAGGTCCCTAGAATCTGACTATAACATTTGTAAAATGATGTGTGTGTGTGTGTGTGTGTGTGTGTGTGTGTGTGTGTGTGTGTGGATGTGTGTGGATGTGTGTGGATGTGTGTGTGTGTGTGTGTGTGTGTGTGTGTGTATGTGTGTATGTGTGTGTGTGTGTGTCTGGATGTGTGTGTGTATGTGTGTGTGGATGTGTGTGTGTGCATGTGTGTGTGTGTGTGGATGTGTGTGTGGATGTGTGTATGTATGTTTGGATGTGTGTGTGTGTGTGTGTGTGTGTGTGTATGTGTGTATGTGTGTTTGGATGTGTGTGTGTGTGTGTGTGTGTGTGTGTGTATGTATGTGTGTGTGTGTATGTATGTATGTATGTATGTGTGTATGTATATATATATATATATATATATATATATATGTGTGTGTGTGTGTGTGTGTGTGTGTGTGTGTGTGTGTGTGTGTGTGTGTGTGTGTGTGTGTGTATATTGGATCCACGATTTCTCAAATACTATAAGACTTAAGACATTTTTAACTACGGATTCCTCCATCCAACAATAATGGGAAGAGTTGATTAAGTTTTGGGAACAATTGGACAACCGGAAGTAGTAGTTACAAGTAAAAATAAATCTAAATATTATTCATCGAAAATTTATGTAAATGCTTATATTAAAGAACATTAAATTCTTTATTCGATAAATATAAATTCATTATTATATCTTCTATAGATTTAGAGATAAAGAAATGCATATAAAATAATTTGATGTAAAAAATCTCAGATCAAACTACTTCAAGGCAAGAAATTCAAATGTTTGTAACTGACACATAAATGTCACTGTCAAAAATAATTGTACATCATTATGAAAATAAAAAAGAATATAAAAGGAATTTGCGAAAAAAAAAACGTAGTGTTTTATAAGACATGTTTTTTTCGCACGCTCGTTTTCTAATTGACAAGTGCGGAAAAAAGTCTTATAAAATGAGTTCTTTATACTATTTTTTATATTTTGCGCCTTCTACAATAACATTTACTTACTTACTCAATTTGTGATTATATTTGTAACCATTTGTACATTTTCAAGTAAATAATCTTCACTAAATAAAAAAAAAATAATAATAATTTCGACATATTATTAAAATGAATTGCCAAGTAACTAAAAATAAATTAGGTAAAAATGGGTTAAAGAAACGTCATCTAGTACCAACCGTCTAAAACAAAAAATTGCGTATCGAAATGAAGGTCATTACAATACGCAATTCGTATCGTAATGACTTCATTATGTATACGCAAAATATAAAAACAAAATTTCAGGATATTGAATATAAAGAAAATGTATTGAAATGTCCCATAGATTTTGCAAATATATGTGAGAATTGTTTTGTAGTGAGACATGAATATATGTATTGGTATTTAAAAATATTTTTTGTTGTATACGTACAACCAGGTAAAATATCTGGCGAGAGGTTATGTGCTGGCCACATCAGATTTTTATAAGAAACTCTACGTGTTAAGGAAATATACAGGTGAGTCTAAGAGCCAGTTTTTCTATTATAATAAAAAAGTTAAGGGGGGGGGGGGTAGTAAAAGCTTTGCTTCTCGGCGACAGGACTTCTAGTTACGCCACTGTCTTTACTGTAAGGTGACCCCTGTTACACAGTATTATATTTTCTATTTGTGCAGCTTTACTTTTTGTGCCATGGTTAGAACTATATTCTTTCTGATTAATAGTGGCTATTAGCACCGAAAGTTGCATTTTTATTCCGAGCGCATTTCATTGATAAATGCCGTCATTTCCTATCAGCGCATTTATTGAGACAAAGGGGTGAATTTGTCTTGATTATACGCCTAATTGTGGCTCATTAGCTAACACAATACCAAGAAGGCTACGGGTACTACGTCCCATCGTACGATTGTTTGTTCCAACATAATAAAAGGTATAAATTACAGAGCTTCTTTACAACGACGCAGGTTTTTCATTGTTTGCTTAATTTCCTCTCTGATTTATAACCTCCAAACGATCGGTGAATATTGGAAGCAAGAGCAATATTTTACAACAGGAAGGGTGCTTTCATACACTTCTTTTATTAACTGGGTGCCTACTTCATTACACATTACATTGAGTATTGCCCCGAATTGGGCCGACGAGCTACTGAGCTAAGCTAGGTGGACCGAAGCCACTAGGGCCGATGAAAATTCTCGGTATGATACTCAATAATTGAAAATAGGCATTCCGTCATGCATTATTGTTTTATTTTTCGTGGCACTCTGATAATAGACCTTTTCAATTTAAAGAGATAGAAGATATGTGCAGGACCTGCGCTTAGTAAAAACAAGTTCTCATCATCAGTAGGACAACAAGGGAAAGTTAAACAGAGTGGTGAAGATTACTCAACATGTCAACCATGCCAGAGGTCCTAACAACAACAGAACTCAACAACAACAGAGTTACATATATATATATATATATATATATATATATATATATATATATATATATATATATATATATATATATATATATATATATATACAGTGTCTCACAACTCGCGCCCCAGAGCGAATGAGAAAACACGAAACTGCACTCGGATGTGTAATTTCGAAGATAAAAAAAACTAGCTTAAAAGATATTCGTGAAAAGACGTCTTAAAATTGACCAATCAGAGACCTACACCTTTAACGTGTGTTTGCCGTAATTTTACGTTACTATGGTTTTATACAAATCAAATCTTCTTTAAAATGTGTGGGCGACTGTAGTTTTCGAAAAATGTCAGTGTCAAATTAAATTTGACAAGGTGAATAAAAAAAGGCAAATTCTTACCATATATTCAGCCGCTGATTACTTAGAAATGATTATAATTTTCGGAGAATGTGGACGTAAGCCAGAGAGGCAGCACGAGTCTATTCGGAACGTTTTCCGGATAGAAAACTTGTGGATCATAAGGTGATATTGAGAGCCTTCGCAAGGACGCATGAGACCGGTCAAGTTATGCCAGATCAAATGACAATAATATTTTCGTTTAACACATTTTACACAGCTGCTACAACACGTTGCACTGTACGATATAAATGATGATCTCGGATGACACCTTCGCTAACCTAAATTTGTTGACAGTGAAAAGTCAACTCTAAAGTGTTAAAATTACAGTAAGTCAAACAAATTTTGTAACTCACTAGTAGTATTTTTAAAACCTAGCAACCAGTTTTATTTTGTAATAATATCATCACACCTCAAGATATCCTTCCGGGATTGGTGGATTAAAAAGTCTTGTAACTCCGTTATGCAAGCAGCCGCAAATTATTTTCTTCTATTTGTTGGCAACCTATTGTCGTCGGCAAGTGTCAGTTTCGTCTGGGGCGCGACTTGTGAGACACTCTGTATATATTACCATTAATTCTAAAGATTTTCGATCACAGTTTGTAATGAAACCGTATTTTTTACTGTTTCAAAAATGATTAAATCAGAAAAAGTTGGACGGGGCCATTGATGACGACATGTGATTTCCGAAGTATTCATAAAAATAAAAAATTACATCTGGTAGTATTGATGACTGGGAGTCAAGTCGTGGAAACGGACTTTACCTCCTATCATATTACTAAAATAAATGAAGCCGTACAATAATCAATATCTATTTTTGTTTATCCCATTATAGTTCTTTTTATATCGCAAGATTTTTATTTCTGAACAAACAAACATTTACTAAGGATGAAAATATCAATTTTAATTTTGACAGGCGCTATTTACTCAGCTAATTGCATTCAACAAAGTATATTTGATCAGAATCATTTAGTTTCATTTGTTGAAGCTTTTCGAGATTCGGCTTTTATTTCTGTTCATGTTTGAACAGGGGCGTCACTAGGTACTTTTAACAGGGAGGGCGCAACAGGGCGCACCTTTAGAACGAAATAATTTTTGACAGTCTGATTCTGCATTTAAATTTTTATGTTTAAAACATAAAAATATTTCTTTTAGAAGATTTTCAGATGTAATGAAGCGAACACAAATACTTATCTGTTCTTCTGCAGTGATGTCCCGAGGATCATCTACTATTATTGCAAAATAATCACAATTATTAATTTCCGGAGTTATTTTGCGTATTATACATTTTGCACTACTCTCTATAACATGATTTTGTGACGTAGTGAACAATAATGTGCATTTTGAGGTACATTGTAATTCTGGAGAAAAGGATCAAATTTTTTAATAACTAGAGTCTATAAAATTGGCCTTATTTGTCGAATTTTTTGTTTCATTATGTCCTTGCAATGGGATAGCCATAAATAATTTCGTCTCTTTTATAGCCTGAATGGTGCATCATTTTAATTTCTTATAGTACCTTTCTTAAGAGGAAAGGTTATCCCTGTACTAAAATATGAAGCGAAAATTCAATTAATTGTTCCGAACTATTAACATTTTAAAAAACTCAACACACGACACGCATACTTCCGATATTAACCTGAATTAAAAAAAAATATTATTGAAATCTATTAGTATTTGACTTTGATTATAATGGCAAAACGAGAAAAGTCCAGTATTAATAGATTTCAATAATTTTTATTTTAAAATGCAGGTTAGTATCGGAAGGATGCTTGTCATGTGTTAAATTTTTTAATGCGTTAATAGTTCTAATACAGGAATAATTTATTTGAATTTTCGCTTCATATTTTAGAGCAGCGGTAACCTTTCCTCTTCGGCTAAAGTCGTAGGTACATAATTGTCTCGCTGCTTATTGCAGATAAATAAGTTCATAATAAAATAGTAAAAAAGTCAGATTGATTTTTAATAATTTATTTAAATAAAAACACTGAAAGGGGGCGCAAAATTAAACAGGGAGGGCGCAAGCCCCCTCAGAAATGGTCTATCGACGCCACTGTGTTTGAATAGTGTTCTCATTGGATGAAATGAAATGAGAGAAGTAATACATTAGTATTCTTTCTCAAAACATTAACCGTTGTTGCTCATTCACTTTTATTAAAAAAATCTGATGTAGCCAGCACATTACCTTCCGTCAGTTATATGAGGTATTTACGAAAATTCTACCGGTGAACTGTTACCGGTAAACAGCTTTTATCAGTTTATAGCTACCGGAATCGATATTATAAGAACGCAAGTGGTAAACAAGGTAGATCCATAACCTACGAAAAAATTTGAAAATTTAAAACAGGTTAGAAATTTAACGTAGTTAACAAAATTAGCAGAGTCCTACTTTGAACACATTTCCACTTTTACCGCGCACGCTTCGCTTTGCATCACTACCTTTTTTTGAGATTAGATTCTTCATGAATCCAGTAGATGGATTTGGTAGATATTGAACAATTTTCGAACACGGTAACTTTTTACCACTCGTGTTTTCGAACACAGTCGGTAGATGCGGTATCTACCGGTAGAATTTTCGTAAATGCGTATGTATTTTTTATAAAATCCATACATAAAGTTCCTTACAAAAGATTATAAATTTCTTGTATGTACATTACCTTTCGACAGTTGTATGCATTTTACACACATTTCATACAGAAAATTTAGAGCAAAAAGATTCTAACACAAATATACTACGAATCTCATTGCACTTGACACTGACATCTTTCAATCAGAATTTTCTTAATATAGTAGCTGTTTCTAGCATAGCTGGCTAATTTATGAAATTTAATTTCTTTATAATTTTATAACTCTATATCCATTTAATATGAAGTATAAAATGCAGTCAAATCGTATAGAGAATACAATGTTCTTTAATATTTACAATAATATTAAATGTGAAAAAATTATATTTAACATCGTTTTTTCAAGAAAAACTGTTAAAATCTGCAAATGAGGGTACTTCCGGTTGACCAATTATAACCAAAATCTAATCAGCTCTTCATGTGGGTGCAACGACGAGGAATACGAAAGAATTATAATTTTTGAAATTGTAGTATTAGAGTTATCGTAGACGAAAATTTTGTAAAACACACACACACACACACACACACACACACACACACACACACACACACACACACACACACACACACATCCACACACACATACAGACATCATCGTAAAAATAGTAAAATCGTATTCTAGGGACCCTAAAACGTGCTTATTCATCAAAAACCCACCACCGAATTTTTTGACCAAAGACAATACCTTCCTTACCTAAAGGTGACGGAAGGTAATAATCTGTAAGCTTACGGTCAAGGTTTCTCTCACCGTAAGAATTTAGGAGAACTGTAAGCGTTTAGAGATTTTCTGTAAGGTACAGATGTGATTAGAATTGCAATTTGATCGGACGATATTACAGGCCTTCCTTACAGATTTGTTTACAGGTCTTACAGATTTGTTCAAAATTGACCTATAAATATTTAAATAGCGGACGGTAATGTGCTGGCCACATCAGATTATTAAATATAATTTCGACGTCGAATTATTTGTTTTACATTATCATAACTCGTTTCTGAGTTACGGAAGTTAATATATTTATGACTATATAAACCGGAAATTAGTTTTAAACATTAATAGCCTATATACGAATTTCGTAAACAATTTATTGAATTTGTATTCAATTTCAAAATAAATTAACTACTGTCCTCTGTTTTAAAACATAAAACTGCATTCACCACTCAAATCATGTAATAAAATCTTGCGAAATAAAATCATAAAGTCAATTTTTAATTTGTTTTTCAACTTTTTATCTGAAACAAGTCATAAACGTTATCTTTACTCGGGAAAAAATAAATAAACTCATTGAATATTCTTTCTAAAGTTCTCCAGTTACGTCTTGGGCAGTTTTCGTGGTTATAATATGGTGTAATGAATTGGGCAACACGGGAAGAATAATTTTACGTTTTGATGTGGAAGCCCCCGGCAGAGAAATTTAAACTTTCATGTAGATGTCTTGGGTTCTCAGCAATTGTGTTACATCGGTATATTGATCAATTGACGGAGTTTAAAAACATAGGCGTACCGAAAATATTGATTACAACAAAGAAAATTTTTACTTAGTGTCGCCAATTCAAATGGTACCGCAAACTGCAGAGCTGGGCAGTACTTGCAAGAAAAGTACTTTATTAGGCTTGCAAGTACTTTAAGTACTTCAAGTACTGTACTTGAAGTACTTTCTATTTATAGTATTTTGTACTTGACAAAGTAAATCTATTCACATGTACTTGGTACTTAGTACTTGGAAAAATACTTGAAGTACAATGAAAAATACTTGAAGTACTTTAAATGTACTTGAAGTATTTTAAATGTACTTGAAGTATTTTAAATGTACTAGAATTACTTTACGGGGTCTCGTGGCCGCGTGCCTAAGTGTCAGGTCGAGAATCTGGGGAATCGGGTTCGATCCCGACCGACGCCAATTATTTCCAATTTTAAATAGCACAAAATTGACCCCTGTGGTGCACTCTCCGCGCCAGCAATGAGTGCCCGAGAGGCGACGCCTGGTAAGCGCCCGCACGGTGCAAATATATCATCTTTACCGATATCTGCTTACAAAGCAGATTGGCACACCCAGCAATGGGTAATAAGCCGTGATGATATATTTATTTTATTTTTATTTTATTTGAATTACTTTAAATGTACTTGAATTACTTTGTTTGTCTGTCAGTGTTTCTTTTGCAGAGGTGTTTGTATTACCTAACTAGAGTGCTAGGACTTTGCGTATCGCCTGGCGATCGCATAACATAAAAATGACGTCATTCTAACATCTCGGTACAGCTTCTCGCATCACATGGCGATTATATGACGTCAATTTTACGTCATGAGATTGCTAGGCGATACGGCAGTCCCAGCGAGGAACTCTTGTTTTAAATAACCAAATAAATATCGCATATTGAAATTTTTGTCAACAATCACCTTTTAAGGTCCATATAATCAGAAAAATAACAATTATCTGAAAAAGTTCTTGCACCCAAACGTACAAGTACTTTTTTAAGTACTTGGTACTTTCAAGTACTTTAGAAACTAAAAAAGTACTTGTACTTCAAGTACTTTTAAAAACATCAAGATACTTGGTACTTGTACTTCAAGTACTACTTTCCGGTACTTTGCCCAGCTCTGCCGCAAAGTATAATATCGTATTATTCTACAACCAGTTATACAATACAAATAAAAAGTATTTTACATGGTTTAGTATAATAACGATACCCAACATGATGTCTTTTTACAAGTTATAGGGGAGACCGGTGTCAATTGTTAGAAAATTTAAATTTTTATTTTTCACGAGTTAATTTTGAAATTACCTATATAAGAACCTACCCACCTTAGTGAATAATATTTAAATTTTAAACTTTGGAAAATGTGACAAATATAAAAGTATAAGGATTTTTAGTCAGGCATTACAAATGTTACAATGCACGGTTTTTTTCTTTGCTTTAATCAAAAGAATAAGAAAAAATATTTAGCCCCTATTTTTTATTTTTTTCGTATTATTCTTTATTCATGAGAAAATTGTCTTTGAAATTATAATGTTTGAATTTCCGCTTCCCCTTTCGCCTGATGACGTTCGAATAAAACTAACCAATGAGGGTGTGGCTTACATTTGCCACCGACGGAATTTAAACGAGTGACAGTCATGACAGCTGTCAACTACTACTGATTTTTGTATTTGGAAATAATCAAACATGGTTGTAAAAAAGTGTTTTGTGCAGTGTGCACGAAGAAAGAAGAATGAAATGGTTGTCGCAAGTAAAGATAAAAACAAAATCAAAACTTCTTTGTAGTAAAATCATTTTGATGTAAATATATTTTTATAATTAAATAAGAATTATTGAATACATTTATTTTTTAGCTGGAAAATGATGCACTCAGGCTACGGTTTCTTATACCGGCTAATCTTTGCGCTATTGGACCATAAGAGAGATTGATAAATCCAGGATAAAATATTATTAAACGGTTTTGCTTGAGACCACTACTGACGATAATGTCAATCTCCAACTGAAGATGATCTATTCCAAACAATGTGTTGCTGGAATATGTTTTATATATGTTTTAATAATATTGTATTCTGTATGTTCCTGACACGAAATAAATCCAAAAGTCAAAATAGAAATTAAATGTGCATAAAGTGTCAGGTGTCAACTAAAATGGAAAAAAGAGAGAACGGGGGTAAATTACTCAGAAATAGACAAAGAAAACATGTTGGAGATAAATAAATGTAAAAATAATATATGGGATTAAAATTATAATAAATTTAATTTAATTAATGTTCACATGTGTCAAATTTATTTTACACAATAAAATTTACTTCCTCGAATATCGGCGGAGTAATTTATACTGTAGATTTACTTAGCTAGTATATTTATTCTTGTTTTGACGGAAATCTCTGGAATAATCTATTTTACTTCAGGAGTAAATTTGACTTTGCTAGTGCTTTACTTATCCATCTTTTATAATACTGGGCATGAAACTGTGAAATATAACGCTATAATATAATAATAAATAACTAAGAACTACGCTAAAGAACCAAAAATCACGCTGCACTATAAGTCAGACCTATGTCACATAGTTGTCATTAAAGCTATCATTGACGTTTATGTATGATACATTTGTTTTTTTTTTCATCATCTTTCCAGTTTTGTAATTGGCTAATGTATGTCTGATGCCACGGACAGTGTAATTTGGCGCCAATTCAAAAAGTATATTTTTAAACTGCTACTGTGCTTAATATATACAGAAATTTGAACAGAAAATCATATTTAATCACACTGTAGAACTTACTCATTCGAATTTCAGAAGAAAAAAGATGTTAATTTTTTTTGCAACACCTCATTGTGATAAAAGTTAAACTCTACGCTCATGTTCCTAATTAAAGGGACGCCATGTTCTCGTTGCGCTGATTGACGCATGCGCGCTGTGACAGAATCATGAGTTCCGCTACCGTATATATTGTGCCTAAGTCATGACTACTAAATAATCCGCAACACACCCGCGTCGAGCGATACCCCTCTCCCCCCGCTGACACTACTCCAATCAACAAAATTTGATTCAAAGTGTAAAATCTGCCGGCGGACAACCTGTAATACATGTAACTTACCTATATGTACTTTATACTTTTTGTTCTTTCATTCGCTAAACGTCATTCCTTAAATGCAAAACAGCAATTCTTATTCAAATTCCTTGCTACAGTAAGTACATTTAATCCCTTAGAAACCTTTTACCTATCAAGAGCTTCAGTAAAATTAAAAGCGTAAACAAAAACTGTAACGACTGGTACTCTTTCGTATATAGCGCCATTACACTTTACAGTTACAGCTATCTAGTGGCGTTTTTCTCAACCACTAACGGGTTTGGGTTTGAATTTGTTGAAGGTTGAAGGGAAAACGCTTGGTGCTCAATGCCGGATTAAGGAAATATGTGGCCCTAGGCAAAGAGTTTACGTCGGGCCCCTACTCTCCTCCACCATTTTTTACTTCATAAAGTTAAAAACGAAAATAAATAGCTACAATATTGAAATTTTGGTTATTTTATGATATAATGCACATACAAAATTTAAACAATAAAAAAAAATCTGATGTGGCCAGCACATTACCTTCCGTCAGTTCTATGTATTTTGTACAAATTTCATACGGAAAGTTCCTTGCTAAATTAAATATTCTATTTCTTGTACATTACCTTCCGGCAGTTGCATGTATTTTATGTAAATTTCATACAGAAAATTATTATTTTGTGACGTTTTCTATATACAGTGTAATGTATCTGCAGAAATAAAAGATTTATTATTATTATTTCTTGTACATTACCTTAAAGCAGTTGTATGTATTTTATACAAATTCCATACAGAAAGCAAAAGATCCTATACCTATTTCCAGTAAAATTATAAGACAAACACACTATGTCAATTTCACTTGACACTGACATCTTTCAATCAAAATTTTCTTAATATAGTAGCTGTTTCCACAGCTATGGCTACTTTATGAAATTTAATTTCTTTATAATTTTTTAACTCTATATCCATTTAATATTAGGTATAAAATGCAATCAAATCGTATAGAAAATAAAATATTCTTTAATATTTATAATAACATTAAATGTGAAAAAATTATATTTAACATAGTTTTTTCAAGAAAAACTGTTAAAATCTTCAAATGAGGGTACTTCCGGTTGTCCAATTCTAACCAAAATCTAATCAGCTCTTCGCATGGATGTAACGAAGAGAAATACGAAAGAATTATAATTTTTAGAATTGTAGTATGGAAGTTATCGTAGACGAAAATTTTGTTACACACACACACACACACACACACACACACACACACACACATACACGGACACACATACATACACACACACACACACACACACACACACACACACACACATACAGACATCATCGTAAAAATAGTAAAATCGTATTCTAGGAACCCTAAAACGTGCTTATTCATCAAAAACTCACCACCGAATTTTTTGACCAAAGACAATACCTTCCTTACCTAAAGGTGACGGAAGGTAATAATCGAAAAGTGAAATAGAAACTGTACATAACATTGCAACACAAGTTAGAAAATTATAAATCTAAAATAATCTACATAAAAATAATATGTTACAATATAAATAATAGTATAAATTGCAATTATTTTTTTGTACTTTTACTTCAGTGAATTTAGTAATCAAATCTTCGTAATTTAAAAACTCGCTTAAAGCATCATTTTCAATATACAACATAGATAAACTATTTAATTTTTGTTGTCCTAAAGTATAGGGTGCCTCATTTTCGATGTTTTTTTTAAAGGTATCTCGGGTAATATTAATGATCTGGATCTAAATTTTCTTTACAATTTTTTCGGTAATTTATTTTTTTATTTCACACTACATATTTTGTGAAAGTATTTGAGTTCTTTGAAACAAGTGATATGTTCATAAAATATTAATACTTTAAAGTAGGAATTTTCACATAACTGTGAAAGCTTTTATTGAACTTCCGAGTTTTTTTTGTTATAAAATATTCATATCGACTTGAAGTCGTCTTTTTGTTTAGATATTCATAGCAGAACGGAAATTTAAAAACAATGTTTGGAACGTTTTTAAAAGGTATGCCAATCTGGCCGCGATTTATTAAAAGACGGATTGTACAATCTACATTATGTTAGAGCTTAATTGTATTTAGGTTTTCGCCACAGAAAAAAATACTGCATCCGAATATGATATTGTTTAAAATTTTTCAATTTCCGGAACCGTAAAAATAATCGAAAATAATAATAACATTTTGGCAAAAATCATTGATCTCATGGCATAAAAATTTAATATATCTAAAATAGTGTTTAAACTATTTTCTATTTATAATTAAATACAACAATAACAGTATTGATAACAATAATCAAACATTGTTCATAATAAAAAGTATTCCAGAATTTACATTCCTATTTATTAAATGATTACAACAATGCCAAGTATAGAAATTATAATAATTAAAACATAAATAATAATATAAATTTATTTTAATAAATAAAATTTCTTTTGATTTTAATATTACTCGGATATATTAAATATGTGTTTCTTAGAGTATGTGTAAAGCCAATCGCGAATTTATTGGCAAAATATGCATGGTCCACTCTATAGTGACATTGCTACAGGGTAACTGGACGACTGTAATGACGCTGACGTCACAACATGGCGACCATTTTACGCTAAAAACTTTAATTACATTATTATCTGAATAAAAATCTGGTGTGGCCAACACAATACCTGCCGCCATTTACAGCCCGAGTCACAAAAAAGATTAAGTTACTCCCTATTTTTGGATTAGCGAATTTTACTTTAATTTTGACAGTTTATTTCTTAAAATATAGTCTGATCTAATCCAAGTAACTATCTTTTTTAAACCCCTCAACAGGATTAAATCCCAATTACAGAGTGGGTTCACATTCACACACATCCATGCCTTAGTGGGATTCGAACCCAGAGCCCCGAGGGCACTCATGACATGAGACGTTGCGCTAACCATTGAGCCATCGGAGCTATAATGAAATGAAGATTAAATTTTAAATACCGGAATAGAATAGAATTCTCTAATCCAAAAATGAGGATTAGCTTAAACATTTTTGTGAATCGTTAATTTTTATTAATCTAAATACATACATACATATTTCCTTATGCTGGAAACTGTATTGAATTCCTTTTCTATTGTTTTATCTCTTTTTTTCTTTTTAAAACGTTACTAATATTATTTTGAAATGATTAGTTCTTTGATAGTGACATTTATCTGTCAGTTGTATACATTTGAATAACTGTGTGCTGTTTGTTTAAAGCGTAGGATCTCGGATTTAAATTATCGACAATTTTATAAATTTATCCATAAAATATATAGAAATAATATTAATGCAAATCTATAGAAAATGTAATAATCTTTAATTTTTATAATAACATTAATCTCGAAAAATAACATTAAGAGCCGGTTATACAATCACAGTTTAAACTATGGTTATTGCAAAACCATGGTAACACGCAAACATCTTGTACATGAACGGTTTACTGTTTATACATACACTGTAAATAAAAATCATGTAAATTTACACAATAAAACATGGGTAATAAATAACCAACTATTTATATGGTAAATATACAACACACTGTAAATATACCATATGCAACGTAAAATTACATTAAGAAAGGGAATATTCCAATGTCGTATGTAAAATTGTTTCTAAAACATGTAAAATTCCATTGAGGCATGATATTTTACAAAATCGTATGTAAAATTCATTTTTGGAAATGTAAACTTCCATGCCGTAGTAGAATATATACAAAATCGTTATGTAAAACTAATTTTTGTGTATGTATTTATACATTGGTTATTTGCAATTTTACAGGATACTCTGTATTGATTACATACTTCTTTTGTATATTTAAGGTAGTTAATGTTATTTTACTTATGTGTGTTGTATATTTACATGAGTAATTTTATATTTAAAAATATTTGTAGGAATGGACAAAATACCTATATTTATGTATATATCGTATGTTTTATTAAATTATAGGTAGGTACAATAAATACGTATGTATGTCAAAAACAGTAAGTGAAAAACAATTCTTCAAATATATAAAAATATATATAATTCCTGGGTTTTCGGCTTTCTAACTATCGGTATGCTGAAAATAAATGAACGGTGTCATTAAAAATTTAGTTAACAAAAAATGAATTCATTTTTAAAAATATATACAGTATAAACAATTGTCAATAAAATAGGCAATATAAATATAAATTGTTAGATTCTCAATTTGCCCAATTATGTAACTTAGTTGTCAGTTGTTAAGATGTACTGTCCAATGAAAATAGACAGAATATAGCATTAATCGATAACAAACATAAAATTTGTAACATTTGTTTATTTTTTTTTTTGAAAATATATAAAATAAATAAGTACTTAAATATTGTCATCACGGCATATTACCCATTTCTAGGTTTTCCATCTTTTTTGAATACAAATGTCTGTTATGATAATATTCGTACCGAGTTAGTAATAACCAGGCGTTACCTTACGGGCACTAATTTCAGGCGTGGAGAGTGCACCGCAAGAGTCATTTTGTGCTATTTTAATATTGGAAATAATTCTTAAGGTTTTTATCGCCGGTTGGAATCAGATTTGGACAATTAAATTCATGGTTGGACACTTATTAACTGAGTTACAGAACTGGACCACATTATTTAATTAAATATTATACATTGCAATATAAAAATAATCACAATATAAACTTACCCTTCTTAATTAAGCTTGTTTATCAAAGACAAGACTTTATTTTCCGTATTTTTTCTCTTTAAACTTTTTGAGCCGGAATCCGGATGTATTTTGAGATAATATCGTTGAATAAATTCCATCGTTCCTGATAATTCCGTTGGATATTTCATATTTAAAATAAAATAACAGGCGAACATTTCTTCCAATGCTCCTTGAAATTATCTTCACCATTATTTATTGGCTGGTTTTCACAAAATACATAAAACATATTTCTTGTTTCTAGAAATAATATGAATTCGAAATAAAACTATTTTGAAGGGTATTTTGTTTATAATACTAATATTATATAGCTTACCCAATTTAGCAATTGTGGGACCTAATATATCCTGTTTTATATCGCACATGTTAGTTCCTACCTTAAATAAATAAACACTAATTCAATAAAGAAAAATAAAATTGTCAATTTAAAATTTACCTCATAAATTTTATATAAAATATTTAATTTTTCTTTAAAATAATTCGATATTATTGTTAAAGATATTTCAATCTTTTGATTGTCATCGTAGTTCAAATCGTGTTTGTTAAATATTTTTTTTCTTTTACCGAAATCATGGAGTTTGTCAAATTTGACCAATATTTTATTGCTCAGTTCATGAATTTCGTGTCCCATTAATTTATTATAATGAAATTGAAGCCATGGTTTAACAAATATAATTGGCCAGTTAATTTTTATGTCAGCAACCGATGGATTTTCATTATTTAAATATTTTCGCACAACCGGATAAGTTGTTTCTAATTTATCTTCGATATCTTGATTGGGAGCAATATTTTCTCCGCTACATGTTTTTCAAAAACAATTTTATTGTGCTAATATCTTCCTCTTTTGAATTAATTTCTGGTTGCCAGTTTTTACAATCCACTTTGCAATTTAACAGTTGTCTTCGTTTGGACAGTGGTACAGGGGAATTACTTACAATTTAAACAAACAAACATTTCTGGTTATAAATGCACACTTTTGTAGTCTACGTGTTTGTTGATCTTATATAGGTTTGATTATATATTTTTGGCTGAAACATTGCAAATTACATTAAAAAGAATAGAACTATTAGTCCTAATTATTAATTAGTAAATGTAGTCAGTTGTAGTTACTGTTTTTTTTTTTTAATAAATAGGAAAGCGTGTTTTCAACTAAATATTATTGTTTACGAGCTATTTATTTAAAAATAACAAGTAACAACACATTTTCTAAATGTCAATTTTATGATACACCAATAATCTCTGTAAATATGATAATTAATTTGGATATCCTAACCTGTTTGAGCTAAAACTTTATGTACCACAAAAATGAAATCATATTAATTTAATATGAAATATCTCTTTACTCACCTTATTGATACACTGAAGTTATATATATTGGATAATATATTCGGTTCTTCGGATAAATATAACAAAATACGTGATTTCTGCAGAGAACGATTACTACGTAGCTTGCAACTTAAACACATGGGATGTACACCTACACTCTAGAAAACGCACTACTTTCGCATATAGCAAGGTCACAGCGCATGCGCTACAGAGAACTAGTATGTAATTTTACATATGATTGATATATTACAGAGAATTAATGTAATTTATCATTAATGCATGTAAAAATACATACAATACGAAAAATAATAGTAAAAATTGTAATTTTACACGGACTTTTACAGAAACGTTTGTAGAAATACGTTACATTTGCAAATTTACACAAAAAAATGTAATTTTCCATATACTTATAATGTAAAAATATCTTATTTTGTATATTTACATACATGCATTACATTTTCCATAAAATTGGAAAATTTACCTAAGTTTTCAATGTAAATTTACATACTTTTGGAATTACATGTAAAACAATGTAAAATATTACATAGAAAAGAGTGTATATTTACATATTTTTTTTACAGTGTAGTTTAAACCACTGCACGTTCGTTAAACGCTCGTAATCGGCCGTTTAAACTACAGGTAAACTTAGTTTAACTTTAAACTGTCGATAATTTAAGCTGCAGTTTAAACTGTAATTGTACAACCGGCCCTTAAAGGTATTTTTCGACGAAAAACTATTTTGAGCTTCTAGTAAAGTGCCATTTCCGGTTATCCGATTTTCACCAAAATCTAATGGGCTCTTTCCATTACAGAAAAAATTCTAAATACAAGGTTTCAAAATTTTCTGAATGATAGTATTTGAGTTAGAGAGGAGGATCCACACATACACACAAACATCATCGTAAAAATGTCAAAATTGGATTCTATGGATCTTAAAACGTGGTCATTTACCAAAATCTCGATATGCGATTTTTAGCACGATCCCTATACCTCCCTTACCAAGGTTAGCGGGAGGTAAAAATACAAAATATATAGTAATTTTTATTTACACGCGATATGTACTTTCTAAAAAGCCGAAAACTTTGTCTTCACTTTGAATTTTACATTGAAATTTTTTGCAGTTAAAAGAAAGATGTACAACAATGTTCAGAACATATTATTTTAAATAACTAAAATATATTTATATTCTAAATTAAATTTTAATGTAGTACCTATGCATTCTGGAAGTTTCTGAATTCTTTTTGAAGTTATTCTGTGTACAATGAGAAATAACACAAAGCGAAATAAAAGAAAGAGAGAAAGAAAATTGACTTTCGTGAATTGTAGCACAGAAGAATGAACTGAGAAAAGTTGATTACAAAATGAGTAGCAGTGATGACAACGCTGAAAAAAGAAAATTCCACTGTGTTTAGAATTCTTTTGTTTCATTTACTTGTGGGTCCCTAGTGGCTGAACGCTCTTTACGGTTGGTATCACTTCAAATGGTGACATCTGTTGGCAATTGCACGAATTATGTCCAACATTTCCGGTGGTTATAATTTGCGACTAATATTAAAAATGAAACAACTTTCTTTTGTCATTCGACCTTCATTTGGGCCAAGGTCAGCATTATTTCATTCAGATCTAAATAAATATTTATATTTGTAGTATTGACTAGTCATTTTCATTATTGTAATCAAATTTTCTTTTTTATAATTAACTAATTACCTTCCGTCACCTTTAGGTAAGGAAGGTATTGTCTTCGGTCAAAAAATTCGGTGGTGAGTTTTTGATGAACAAGCAACTTTTAGGGTCCCTAGACAGTGGCGTCGATAGACCATTTCTGAGGGGGCTTGCGCCCTCCCTGTTTAATTTTGCGCCCCCTTTCCGTTTTTTTATTTAAATAAATTATTAAAAATCAATCTGATTTTTTACTATTTTTTATGCACTTATTTATCTGCAATAAGCAGCGAGATGATTATGTACCTACGACTTTAGCCGAAGAGGAAAGGTTACCGCTACTCTAAAATATGAAGCGAAAATTCAAATAAATTATTCCTGTATTAGAACTATTAACGCATTAAAAAAATCAATACACGACAAGCATCCTTCCGATATTAACCTGCATTTTAAAATAAAAATTATTGAAATCTATTAATACTGGACTTTTCTCGTTTTGCCATTAAAATCAAAGTCAAATACTAATAGATCTCAATAATATTTTTTTTAATTCAGGTTAATATCGGAAGTATGCGTGTCGTGTGTTGACTTTTTTAAAATGTTAATAGTTCGAAACAATTAATTGAATTTTCGCTTCATACAGGGATAACCTTTCCTCTTAAGAAAGGTACTATAAGAAATCAAAATGATGCACCATTCAGGCTATAAAAGTGACGAAATTATTTAAGGCTATCCCATTGCAAGGACATAATGAAACAAAAAATTCAACAAATAAGACCAATTTTATAGACTCTAGTTATTAAAAAATTTGATCCTTTTCTCCAGAATTACAATGTACCTCAAAATGCACATTATTATTCACTACGTCAGAAAATCATGTTATAGAGAATAGTGCAAAATGTATAATACATAAAATAACTCCGGAAATTAATAATTGTGATTATTTTGCAATAATAGCAGATGATCCTCGGGACATCACTGCAGAAGAACAGATAAGTATTTGTGTTCGCTTCATTACATCTGAAAATCTTCCAAAAGAAATATTTTTATGTTTTAAATATGAAAAAATTTAAATGCAGGATCAGACTGTCAAAAATTATTTCGTTCTAAAGGTGCGCTCTGTTGCGCCCTCCCTGTTAAAAGTACCTAGTGACGCCCCTGTCCCTAGAATACGATTTTACTATTTTTACGATGATGCCTGTATGCGTGTGCGTGCGTGCGTGTGTGTCAAATTTTTCTAATGCGATAACTCTAATACCACAATTCCAAAAATTATAATTCTTTCGTATTCCTCTTCATTACATCCATGTGAAGAGCTGATTAGATTTTGGTTATAATTGGTCAACCGGAAGTACCCTCATTTGAAGATTTTAATAGTTTCTCTTGAAAAAACGCAATCAGAGCTGGGCAATACTTGCAAGAAAAGTACTTTATTAGGCTTGCAAGTACTTTGAGTACTTCAAGTACTGTACTTGAAATACTTTCTATTTATAGTACTTTGTACTTGACAAAGTAAATCTATTCACATGTACTTGGTACATAGTACTTGGAAAAATACTTGAAGTACATTGAAAAATACTTGAAGTACATTAAATGTACTTGAAGTACTTTAAATGTACTTGAAGTATTTTAAATGTATTTGAAGTATTTTAAATGTACTTGAAGTATTTTAAATGTACTTGAAGTACTTTAAATGTACTTGAAGTATTTTAAATGTATTTGAAGTATTTTAAATGTACTTGAAGTATTTTAAATGTACTTGAATTACTTTACGGGGTCTCGTGGCCGCGTGCCTGAGTGTCAGGTCGAGAATCTGGGGAATCGGATTCGCCAATTATTTCCAATTTTAAATGGCACAAAATTGACCCCTGTGGTGCACTCTCCACGCCAGCAATGAGTGCCCGAGAGGTGACGCCTGGTAAGCGCCCGCACGGTGCAAATATATCATCTTTACCGATATCTGCTTACAAAGCAGATTGGCACACCCAGCAATGGGTAATAAGCCGTGATGATATATTTATTTTATTTTTATTTTATTTGAATTACTTTAAATGTACTTGAATTACTTTGTTTGTCTGTCAGTGTTTCTTTTGCAGAGGTGTGGTGTTATGTGAATTTCATTAATAAATATATTTTCAGCGATAATATGAAAGTAAAGATATATTTGCAAATTTTTTGGCATAAATAAATTAATTCTAATCTGCGCATATTGCATATACATAAATGTTTGTATTACCTAACTAGAGTGCTAGGACTTTGCGTATCGCCTGGCGATCGCATAACATAAAAATGACGTCATTCTAACATCTCGGTACAGCTTCTCGCATCGCATGGCGATCATATGACGTCAATTTTACGTCATGAGATCGCTAGGTGATACGGCAGTCCCAGCGAGGAACTCTTGTTTTAAATAACCAAATAAATATCGCATATTGAAATTTTTGTCAACAATCACCTTTTAAGGTCCATATAATCAGAAAAATATCAACTATCTGAAAAAGTACTTGCACCCAAATTTACAAGTACTTTTTTAAGTACTTGGTACTTTCAAGTTAGAAACTAAAAAAGTACTTGTACATCAAGTACTTTTAAAAACATCAAGATACTTGGTACTTGTACTTCAAGTACCACTTTCCGGTACTTTGCCCAGCTCTGAACGCAATGGATAATAAGCCGTGATGATCAGGGGCGCACACAGGATATTTTTTTGGGGGCGGTCCAACTGACCTCCCAGGAATAAAAATCCGCTTTAATGCTATTTTATAAAATTCGTGACTGTGGCCTGATTTTTGGTGAAAAGTAAAGTAGGATTTCGTGATTTTTTATTATTTATTTATACGAGGGATGCTCTGTTAATAGACAGGCCACGGAAGCTCAATCGGCTAGAAACAATTACAAAAATTGAATGTCGCATTAGTTGACACGTGAGTTGACATTCGTTACCTACAATTGTCAAACGTTCAGATTTCCTTGAGAAACGTAGTTAATTTTGTATGTTAAGTAGTTTTGCATTTTTAATTCAGCGAACTACTTTTAAAGCCATGATTTTCTATGACTGTAAAAGACTGTTAGGATACCAGCAAAGTCATGAAAATTTGAAAGCAGCTTTTGGCAATGCTGCCCTTTTATTATCCGCTGTTAGTCATTGGTTCCGCGAATTTCGACGAGGGCGAGAGCTGCTAGAAGACGAAGCAAAACCTGGAAGACCTGCCTGTTCAGAAAATGTTGATCGTGTGGCAAGCTTGGTTCAGTCCAATCGAAATTTTACTTATAGGGAGATTCAGGTGGAAGTAAAGGTTGGATCCTCGGTGGTGAATACCATTTTGCATAAATATCTTGGCGTAAAAAAGCTAGCAACCCGTTAGATACCGCATTTGCTCTCAGAAAGTCAAAAACAGGATCGAGTAGAATGGTGTAAATTTATGTTTGATGGAGGAACTTCCAAGCAAGTGGCATACATTGTAACAGATGACGAATCTTGGGTATACAGTTACGACCCTGAAGCTAAACTATTTGGATATTCGAAGATGAAGACTTGCCCACAAAAGTAATTCGTGGTAGAAGCGCCAATAAAATATTATTGCTGTTTTTTTCCGCCGAAGTGGTCCTGTTGCTGTTATTCCACTTGAAGATCACAGAACTGTTAATTCTGAATGGTACTGCGAAGTGGCTTTACCACAGATGTTTGATAAATTACAAACAGGTCGCCAAAGGACCGGTTTGCGTAACATCTTAGTCCATTATGACGACGCATCCTCTCATACTGCTGCCAGAACATTAGATTTTTTGAAAGATTCGGGAGTTCAATTGGTAACTCATCCTCCGTATAGCCCAGATCAGGCGCCGTGCGATTTTTTTTGTTTCCAACTGTTAAAAAAATGATGCGAGGTAAAAGATTTTCCAGCGCAGATGCAGCAGAATTTTTGAAAACCTTTCAGAAAATGTTTTTTCTGAATGTTTTAAAAAGTGGTTTCAAAGAATGCACAAGTGCATTAGTCTGAACGGAGAATATTTTGAAAAACAATAAAGATTTTTTGTTTAAAAATGCAACGGTCTTTTAATTTGTTTTAGCAGTTTTCCATGTGCATTTGTTGTTTTTATATAATAGTTGTCAATTTTAGGGGCGGTTCGGACCTACTGGACCGCCCCCCTGTGTGCGCCCCTGGTGATGATATATTTATTTTCAATTTCCATGAAAATCTCTTTGAACATAACGCTTAAAGCGATAGAATAGTTCAAATATTACTCTAATTCGATTATCTTGAACTGCCAAACTTTGGCAAACTAAACTAGTTCATACACAAATGCAAAGCATGTTGTATTAGCTTGCAATATATTCCATTTGTACAGGCAACATCAGGTTTGCCAACAGCAATTGACCACAGAATTCAATTACCAAATGTGCAGTAAAAAAAGTCCCTAGGCCACACCTTTGCTCAAACAGACAATTCAATTGCATTGCAATTTACTAATCAGTGCTCACAGAATTACCAAATGGGGATAAACAAATAACCCTAACACCAACACAGCGGTGTTTGCAGGATTCAATACTTTAAACGCTTTTGCGTTAACGGTAACGGAGTTACGGTATTCGCATAGCGGAACGCGGTATAAACAACGTAACAATGTTACAGATACAAAATGTGTTGGATTGTTTGTATATGTACATGTACGTACGATTCGAATTTCGACTACTACTGGAAAGTAACGGAAGCGGCAGAATAACTCACTAGTTTTACTATGGCATTGTGAAGCGTGTAAAAATTTGTTACAAAAAAAAAAAACAATTGTAAACATATAGACAATCGAGCAACGCGCATTTGCTTTGGAAGTCTACATCCGCAAAAGCGGATCTGTAGTAGTTCTTTAGATAATTTAAAAAATCTGATGTGGACACCACACGACTTCCTTGTACGCAAGACCAATATGAAGCGAAGTATAGACCCAATTATACAATTGCACGTGTTTGACGTAATTTGACTAACATCTATTCTTTATTTTTTTGTTATTTTTTGTCCTAATCCATAGTAAGCTTCATTATAAAAACCAAAAAGTATATAAGTTTTAAATTTACATATCTCGCTTATACAAAGGGCTAATTTAATAATATTTGATGTGCTAGACCCAGAATTTAATTCTCTAAAACTCTTATTTGACGCATTTATTTCTAAAATCAAAAAACCATTTTATTCAAGAAAAACTGTTAACAACTTCAGGTAATATATCACTTCCGGTTAACCTGTTTTAACCAAGATCTACTATGTTATTGCAATTGACATAAAAGTCTTATATACAAAATTTGAAAAGTTTTAGATTATATTTAAAATAGTTTTTCATTAAAATTTATTATAGGTTTCAAATAAAGTACCATTTCTGGAAATTACGTAATGACCAAAAAGGGAGGTGCACAACTAGATGTTATAGCAGTCCTAAATACAAAATTTCAACTTTATTCGGCTTACCGTTTTTGAGTTATGCGAGATACGTACGTACGTACAGACGTCACGACGAAATTAGTCAGAATGGATTCAGGGATGGTCAGAATGGGTATTTCCGTTGAAATCTCAAAACCGAAATTTTTCGCGACTACAATACTTCCTTTACTTCGTACAAGGAAGTAAAAACACCTACACTATTATTCACGAAAGATGACTATTCAAGAAAGAATACACATCGCTTTACAACAGTAGCTTAGCAACATTTTGTATTAGAAACAGAAAGATTATTTGACCTATGCCTATTTAATTTATGTGGTGTGACAGATATACGTAAATAGTGGCATTATTTTCTAACACACTATAAATAATAATGACGTATGTCGTAGAATTACAGATACCTAATAATCTACTAAACTGCCCTCTGTGCTAATATTTACCCAGTGGCGTTGACGTTTAAATCAAATTATTATTCCTTGGTTTATAAGTAAAGTCTATGTTTTTGAATTTTGCAAAATCTTTCAGAAAGACATTATTTAGAAAGAAATAATTTTCAAAATAAATTACTCTTATTTTTTCTGTAAAATGTGTCCATAAATATTTCATGTTGCACGCCTATGCATAAGAAATGCAATGAAGTTATCTGCAAGTAATATTATATCAGACGGCTCATAAATGACCGTGAATAGTCATCTTTCGTGAATAATAGTTTAGTTATTTATTGTTATAATCATAATATTAAAACAGATTAATTTGAATTTGTAAATTGGTAATATTTTTCAAATTTAATTCCAATGCGAGTACGGCGAGGCATCAACACTATTGAAAATATTCTAATATAGACCGAAATCCAACACAAAAAGTAAACTTCCCAATCGATGGGAAAACTTCTTGGGAGTTATTTTCGTAGAACCTCTAGTGTTTTTATAGGGGAATAATAATAAAAAGTTGGTAGCCCTTCGGTGTGAATGTAGCGCTTCTGTACGACGATTTCACTATAGGGACTTTTGAATTTTAGAGTTAGTGAATTATTTTACTGATGTAGTTGAGAACTTCATTGAATTGAACAGTCTGATCTTTACTTTCCTTTTTAAAATGGTATTGCCAAACTTTTTTTTACTTTAACTTTAGAAAGTCAACTTTGACGACTTTTACAAAGCTTCACACACCTCTGACGACAAAAATGAGAACTAGTTACTATACTTCCCGATATTATCCAATCAAAAAACAATTTCAAACTGCACCTATCTTCCCATCACTATTTTCTTACGTGAAACGAAGTATAGTTAATAGATTTAATATTTTTGGTGGACATTTTTACCGCCCGTCATAAGGTAAGGGAGGTAAATTGGTCCAAAAATTCGATAGTGAGTTTTCAGTAAATAAGCACGAATTAGGGTCCCTACAATACGTTTTTACTATTTTTATAATAAAATTGATAAACCAGAAGTGATACTTTCCTTGAAGCTCTCAACAGATTTTCGTGAAAAATATATTATGATATATTCCAAAACGTGTCAAATTTGGTATTTAAGACTTTTATATGAAGGGGAGCAACACATTAGATTTTGGCTAAATTTGATAAACCGGAAGTGATACTTTATTTCGTGAAAAATATATTGATACAATCCAAAACTTTTCAAATTTGGTATTTAATATTTTTATATTAATGAGAACGACATATTAGATTTTTTCTAAGATTGATAAATCGGAAGTACTACTTTACAGAAAGTTATAAACAGATTTTCTTGAAAAAATATATTAAAACATGATCCAAAACTTATCAATTTGGTATTTAAAACGCGTGTATAATTTGAAACAACATATTAGATTTTGATTATACTTATATGATAAACCGAAAGTGGTATTTAATTTGGAGCTCTTAACAAATTTTCGAGGAAAACATAATAAAATATAATCCAAAATTTCGTATTTATCTATTTATTGGAACAACAAATCAGGTTTTGTTTACAAACGATCAATCGGAAGTGATACTTTACTAAAAGCTCATTCCTATTTTAAACATGGAATTGACGGGAGGTTATGTGCTGGCCACATTAGATTTTTACCTCTCGTTAAGAGAGGTATTGAATTCATGCTAAAAATCGCATATACAGATTTTAGTGAATAAGCACGTTTTAAGGTCCCTAGAATCCAATTATAACATTTTTACGATGATGTCCGTGTGTGTGGATGTTGGATCCACGATTTCTCAAACACTATAAGACTTAAGACATTGTTAACTACGGATTCCTCAATCTAACAATAATGGGAAAAGTTGATTAAGTTTTGGTAACAATTGGATAACCGGAAGTAGTAGTTACAAGAAAACAATCATCTAAATATTATTTATCGAAAATTTATGTAAATACTTATATTAAAGAACGTTAAATTCTTTATTCGATAAATATAAATTCATTATTATATCTTCTATAGATTCAGAGATAAAGAAATGCATATAAAATAATTTGATGTAATAAATCTCAGATCAAACTACTTCAAGGTAAGAAATTCAAATGTTTGTAATTGACACATAATTGTCACTGTCAAAAATATTTGTATGCTACTGTCAAACTTATTTGTACACCATTATGAAAATAAAAAATCTGATGTGGCCAGCACATTACCTTCCGTCAGTTCTATGTATTTTGTACAAATTTCATACGGAAAGTTCCTTGCTAAATTAAATATTCTATTTCTTGTACATTACCTTCCCGCAGTTGCATGTATTTTATGCAAATTTCATACAGAAAATTATTATTTTGTGACGTTTTCTATATACAGTGTAATGTATCTGCAGAAATAAAAGATTTATTATTATTATTATTATTTCTTGTACATTACCTTAAAGCAGTTGTATGTATTTTATACAAATTCCATACAGAAAGCAAAAGATCCTATATTTCCTGTAAAAATTGTAAGACAAACGCACTATGTCAATTTCACTTGACACTGACATCTTTCAATCAGAATTTTCTTAATATAGTAGCTGTTTTCATAGCTATGGCTACTTTATGAAATTTAATTTCTTTATAATTTTTTAACTCTATATCCATTTAATATTAAGTATAAAATGCAGTCAAATCGTACAGAGAATAAAATATACTTTAATATTTATAATAACATCAAATGTGAAAAAATTATATTTAACATAGTTTTTTCAAGAAAAACTGTTAAAATATTCAAATGATGGTACTTCCGGTTGACCAATTGTAACCAAAATCTAATCAGCTCTTCATATGGATGTAACGAAGAAGTACACGAAAAAATTATAATTTTTGTAACTGTAGTATTAGAGTTATCGCAGACGAAAATTTTGTTACACACACACACACATCCACACACACACACATCCACACACACACACACACACACATACAGACATCATCGTAAAAATAGTAAATTCGTGTTCTAGGGACCCTAAAACGTGCTTATTGATTAAAAACTCATGATCGAATTTTTTGACCAAAGACAATACCTTCCTTACCTAAAGGTGACGGAAGGTAAAAAAAGTCAACAACGCAAAAGGATATACGTAAAAAAGAATATAAAATTTGCGAAAAAATGACGAATGTAAAGAAAAAGAAAAAAAAATATCTGGCGAGAGGTTATGTGCTGGCCACATCAGATTTTTTTAATTAAATTAAAATTCTTGCAATATTAAATTGTTATAGAATTCTCTGTAAGGGTGCTAATGCCGTTATTATTTTTTAATTTATAATAAGAATTCGTAAAAGTCTTTTCAAATATTAAAAACTCCTCAAACAGAATTACTAATTTATCACTTTCATTTTTGATCTTCACATTTACTGCTTCTCTTATCCATGTAACATTTTACAAGATTTATTATTTCTGACAAAAAATTCGCCTTAATTTATTCCAGTTTATAAACAGTAATAAATAAAATAAAACTTTAAACCATATATCTGCACAAGACGAATAAAATGGATACATAAATTGTGTTATTTACATTTACTTCAGTAAAGTTTGGTCGTTTTTGATTTTAAATGATTTTTTATAAGATTTATAGACTAAGTTTTCCAGGGAATTTATGTGGAAGAGACACCGGAGAGTTAAAATTAAATATTTGTATGCGAGGGTCACGCTAGAATAATCATTGAGAAAAAGAGACATGTTACATGTTTAACAATTTTTAAAAATTTTACGGGCTGATTCTTGAAGGGTGTGCCAAAATAAAACCATATATATTGGGAGAGACATTTTGAGTTATATGAAGGAAATTTATGGAAGGTATTGTTTTAGTCAAAATAATCGATGGTGAGTTTTTAATGAATAACAACGTTTTAGAGTCCTTAGAATACGATTTTGCTACTTTTGCGATGATGTCTGTATGTGTGACAATTTTTTAATGAATAAGCACGTTTAAGAGTCCCTAGAATACGATTTTACTATTTTTGCGATAATGTCTGTACGTCTGTGTGTATGTATGCGTGTGACTATTTGTTCTCCGTCGATAACTCCAACACTACAATTCTAAAAATCTGATGTGGCCAGCACATAACCTCTCACCAGATATTTTACCTGGTTGTACGCATAAAACGAAAAATATTTTTAAATACAAATACATATATTCATGTCTCACTACAAAATAATTCTCATATATATTTGCAAAATGTATGGGATATTTTAATATAAATTATGTACAATACATACATTTTCTTTATATTCAATATCCTGAAATTTTCTTTTTCTACTTTCTTTTTCTTTATATTCGTCAATTTTTCGCAAATTCCTCTTACATTCTTTTTTACGTATATATTCTTTTACGTTGTTTACTTTTTTATTTTCAAATTCCTTTTATATTCTTTTTTACATATATTCTTTTGCGTTTTGACTTTTTTTTTTATTTTCATAATCTTCATAATAATGTACAAATATTTTTAACAGCGGCATACAAATATTTTTGACAGTGACATTTATGTGTCAATTGCAAACATTTGAATTACTTGCCTTGAAGTAGTTTGATTTGATAATTTTTACATCAAATTATTTTATATGCATTTCTTTATCTCTAAATCTATTGAAGATATAATAATGAATTTATATTTATCGAATAAAGAATTTAACATCCTTTAATATAAGTATTTACATAAATTTTCGACAAATAATATTTAGTTGATTTTTTTCTTGTAACTCCTACTTCCGGTTGTCCAATTGTTACCAAAACTTTATCAACTCTTCTCATTATTGTTAGATTGAGGAATCCGTAGTTAAAAATGTCTTAAGTCTTATAGTATTTGAGATATCGTGAATCCAACATCCACACACACATCCACACACACATCCACACACACACACACACACACACACACACACACACATACATCCACACACACATCCACACACACACACACACACACACACACACACACACACACACACACACACACACACACACACACAGACACAGACACATATGCACACACACACACACACACACACACACACAGACACACACACACACACACACACACACACACACACACATATATATATATATATATATATATATATATATATATATATATATACACAGACACAGACACACACACACACACACACACACACACCATTTTTCATTTACGTTTAAAGAACTTCATGACTTCCCCATATGAGACGCCTCTGGTTGAGATACAGAAACAAAAGAAAGTATAAATATGCATCTAAATAAATAGTATCCCCATACCAAGTTTCAAAATTTTAGTGAAACTAGTAGCAAAGTCATTAATAAAAATGTGTTTTTACTCAAAATATATCACCCTGTGTTAAAGTAGTTCCCTTAATTTTTTTTCCAATAAACATCATTCTAATGGACCTTTTCAATTTAAAGAGATAGAAGATATGCGCAATGGGGATCTACGCATAGTAAGAACAACTGAGCTCTATGACGTTTGTTTCTAAAAAATTTAGACGTATAATGTGAGAATATCTCAGATAACTTTAAAAAAGCTTATCGAAATAAGTTACAAAAGCTTTTATTGAAGTTAAAATGTCTAACGATGCAAATTTTCACTGAGAATACAGGTATTTTAATGACTGCAATATTTTTCACGTTTCGTTTGACAGCCCAAATGGCAGTTGTTCGCGCCATTTTCTTACTATTTGCAGCGATAGAAAGAGATAGCCCTTAAATTGAAAAGGTCCATTCCGAAACAAAGAAATTGATTTTCAAATGTTTCGTAAATAATTATCTCACACTTAGTAAACATTGTTTTGTAAAGATTTCAGAAAAACAAAATACGAAATATCCTGTCCGATACTAAAGCTAAATTGGCGGGAGGTACTGCTGCTAGCTCCATGACATTTTATATCTTGCCAAAGCACGTAACTCACCGAAGAGTTTTCTGTTTTCTGTGATATTTTTCATGATGTAATTCTACTTCAGAAATGAAGAGAGAGTAATTTATGTTTCCGACGTAACAAAAGTTTGTTTTTGCTTTTAATAAGTTCGGAATAAGCCGACAGATGTCTCTAATAGCCCTCAGGTCATTGTGATAAGGAACGTTAAGTTTCGTATCTTCTACCGTCTTTTATAGTGGATACCGGACGACAATAATTTCAGGCTATTATAAGTTCTAAGTAATATAGTAATAATAATCAATAAATGGGTCTTCTTATGGGCATTATTGTTCGTTTAATTTCCTCGTTCAACGTCCGACTATAATATTTTAATATTCTACGGATTACGGATCAGAAAGTTTTAATAAAATTTACGAATTTGTTTGTTTTTTAGGCTTTATCCCATTGACATTATATAAATGGACGGGACGTTTATGCTGCTTTACTGTATAAGCATTGACGCACACATTAGAAAAGGACAGCGCTACTTTGGGCATAGGCACGGTGTATAAATATTTCATTATGCCCTCATTATAATCCGATCATCGTTTATGAACTTTAAATTAGAAATAATATGAACGGCATATATTGAAAATTATTTTCTTTTTAATTATAATTCATTACAATAATAATAAGGATTGATTACAATAATTAATACATTAATTGATTACAACAATTAATATAATAAGAAAACAGCTTTGAAAGCACAACACAGAAACCATTTTTAATTTAATTATAATACTTAAAATTGATTATGAAAAGGGCCTCAAAAAGCAATTTACTTTCACCACACATGTAAATAGTAAGTATGGCGAATAGGCCCGTCCAACTTTTTTTGAATTTTTTATATATTACGAAGAATTTAAAAATTGAAATTCCGTATTTTTTGCTTTCTTGAAATTACGCATAATAACGCCTAAAACAATTATTAAAGTTTTGCGCTCACGGTGCAAATATTTCATCATTACCGCATCTGTGTACAAAGCAGATTGGCACACCCAGCAATGGGTAATAAGCCGTGATGATATATTTATTTATTTATATTTCAAACAATGATTTTTTGGTGGGGAAAATGACAGTTTCAAGTGACAGTTGAAACATTTTAATTTTGATTTGACAAATGGATTTTGAAAATATGGATATATTATTAATACTATCTGTAGAAAAATACAGATTGATTATGATAAAAATGATAAATATCATATAACTGTCATCCCATTTGTGTCAAACCACGTAAGTTGATTGGGCCTATTTCATATCATTAAATTCACTATAAACCAGCAAGATAAATCGTAAGTTTCAAATCTAAATTTATAAATTAAATCCATCATAAACCAGCCATAATAATTTTAGTTTTTAAAATAAATTATTCATTATTCTATTTTTTGTTCAGGTCGTATAAACAAAGATATATCTATCTCTTTTGATTTTCTCTCTCTCTCTCCTCTCATTCTGGCCCCAGTACCTTACAATGTAATATGAAAATATGTAAGATTCAATAAATATAACGTCTCGCATTCTCTAGAATTTGTGAAGAATTTATAACTAAGTGAAGTTTTCTTGTAAACATCATTTCTTTCGTGGACTAAATTGTCATCTTTACAACTTGGAAGTTGAAAATATGTTTTTAAATGTTCGTTCGTTATTTACAAGTTGCCGAAGTTCGCACGACTTAACGGAATAACTTATGATTGATATTCTTATTGCCTCGGAAACTTCAATATTACATGTAATACTTTGACATACAGAGTTGCACTCGCGCACTTATATTAGATTTATTTCAGAAAAGAAAGATTCAACAGAGAAATATATTAAACAACATTTGTCAGTTTAAAATTATAAGTTTTATGAATTTATTAAACATCTGAATTCCATATTTTGGCATTTTATACTGATAACTTTTTTAAAACTCTTACTTTTTAAATTAAGTATTACAATTAACAATAAGTATAGTATAACAATTAATATTTAACATTTAAATGATTGATAATGGACCATTATCTTCAATGGCCCTTAATTTTCTTCTGACTTGCCTCATCATCCTCTGGACAACATCTGGATCGATTTCTCGAATCTTTTGGTAAATGCAACGTCGTAATTGTTATTCATTTGCAGCTTTCCATCCCTTTTCTGGTCAATATTGACAAAAATTCTTCTCTTGGTCGAGTTTAAGGTACATTGGGAGGATTGTCCAATTTCGGAACAAAGTCTACATTGTTTTCGTTATACATTATCAATGGCGTGATGTGTATTTAAAAATTGAAGCAATTTAGACAGACATTTTTGAATATAAAATTGTGCAGTTAAGGCTTCTCCTCGAACACGACCAAAGTACGGCTACGAGATATTCAGAAATGGCACACCATACTAAAATTTTATCCTCAAATTTTGATTTATCTTTGAACTTGACATTGTCTGATGTGTTTTCCATGTCATTAGTATAAAAACCATCGTTTCCTTTTATCTTTGAATGAGACAGAGTAATATATTTCTCGTCATCCATTACAATAAATTTATTGAGAAAATGAATGCGCTTTAACGCACAACATCTAGGGATTCTTTCTAATTGGGCCACGGTCAGGCACGTAGCCAGGATTTTTTTTCGGGAGGGGCTTCGAAATTTTAGGAAATGGAGTGGAGGATTATAATTTTCCTTTATCAGGCCTGTATCAAGAACATTTTTGGATGAGGGGCTCTTAAAAAATGAAACACGGATTATTACGAAAGTTTAGAACAAACAAAATTTAGAATTTAGTATTTTATGTACCAATTTAAACTAAATTCATTGGAATTTCGGGAAGGGCTTCAGCCCCTCGAGCCCCTCCCCTGGCTACGTGCCTGACCACGGTATATTTTTCTTTTTCGAAACACCACGTCATTTCGAGAAAGTGTTTTAAAAACAGTGGTCTTCGAAACATCGAATCTTCTGGCCACAGTTCGTTGTGACACTCCATCTTTGTCTTTAACGGCTGCAATTAATCTTTGTTCTCTCATGTGGCTCAAAATTTTTGGTCGACCACTTTTGGGCAAATTAACACAGGGTATACCTTCTTCACAATCTTTTATTGTCCGATAAATTGTTGCCACAGAGATATTGTGCTCTCGATAAACTGCAACAATATCACACTTAGGCATTCGCCCAACAAGATTGTAAATTCCTTTACGAATATCTAGCTTATATGACATTTTGCTGCATCAAATCGAAAAAACTAAACTCTCAAAATGAAAACAAGTTAATTTTGATATTTTATCTAAAAATTTACTCAAAACTTTAGGATCATACGTTATTATATTTCATACAAAACAAGATTCTTATATTTTTTACCTAGGATGAACCGTTAAAGAGTTAAATTAGATTTTCCGAATTGCAAAATAACGAAAAGTATTTATAACGAGACTTATACCTACACTGAGAAATATGTTTTCTTTCCCTATATACAGGGTTAGTCACGGAAGAGTTATTTTGAAAGTCCGTTTGTTTGCAATCCAAAATACTAATGACGACAGACCATATTTAATTATTTAATGTCACAATGATAGAACCATCACTAGACAGGCAAAGCAATCGTGAATTAAATATTCTATTTTTTTAAGAGAGGAAGCTACACTATTATTCACGAAAGATGACTATTCAAGGTCATTTGTTCGAAGAAATAATACACATCACTTTATAGCAGTAGCTTAGCAATATTTTGTATTAGAAAGCGAAAGATTATTTGCCCTACGTCTATTTAATTTATGTGGTGTGACAGATATACGTAAATAGTGGCATTACTTTCTAACACACTATAAATAATAATGACGTATGTCGTAGAATTACAGATATCTAATTTTTTACTACAGTGCCCTCTGTGCTAATATTTACCCAGTGGCGTTGACGTTTAAATTAAATTATTATTTCCTGGTTTATAAGTTAAGTCTATGTTTTTGTATTTTGCAAAAACATAAGCGAAGAACATAAATCTTTCAGAAAGGCATTATTTAGAAACAAACATAATTTTCAAATAAATTACTTTTATTTTTTCAGTTAAAATGTGTCCAAAAATATTTCATGTTCACGTCTATGCAAACGAAATGCAATGAAGTTATCTGCAAGTAATATTATAACAGACGGCTCACAAATGACCTTGAATAGTCATCTTTCGTGAATAATAGTATAGACGTTATTGTAAATTGTATTTCGGGTTGCACACAAACGGACTTTGAAATTAACTCCCCCGTGACTAATTCTGTATATGATATTAGACAAAAATTAAGCGACTCTGTAGAATTCTAAAGAAAAAAATCTCTGTATTTTAAATATCCAAAATATTTTCAAAAAAATTTCATTTAGATTATGTTTCTGTGATTGTTCGCGAGTTATGGACACAAATCGTCTCTTTTCTAATTTTGTACCTATATAAACTAAACAAAATTGTAATAAATGAGGGGCGCAATTTACAATTTTCGCCTGGGGCGCTCAAAAGTCTCGGGCCGGCACTAGAATAGAATTTGCAAAATTATTCTGACATAAAACATAACCTTGTTATGTTTCAATGAGTAACCACCGTTGTCATTTTTGTCCGCTGTCGGCGCTGACTACTTTTGTGCACATCGCCTATTATATTTGCATTACACTATGTTTTGCATCGAATATACAAACTTCTTATTAAATTATTATCATTATCTATAGATATTCTATTTTGTATAACGTTCTGTAAACAGTACTGAACTAAAATAACAATATGATGCACTGTCTGTTTAAATTAGAGAGCTACAAAAGCAACAAGATTATTGCGAATGTAGTCTATTATCCATGTTTGTTTGCAGTACCTTAGATAATGGACTAAAGTTAGCCAGATGCATTAGAAAGTTGTTTATTGGATTCAAAGTTTTGCTTGGACCAATCACGTTGAGAGAATTAGGGGAACAAATGCAAAACGAACGGGAGGTGGGAATTTTAAAAGTATTCTGCATTTTTCTGACTTGTTAACTTCTATACAGGGTGATTCATCGGTCTGTCCTCTCTTTATAACTCTTTTATTTTAAGTCAGATAGAAAAACTCTTCAAATATAATTTATATGATATATTATTGTCTATCTACGTACCATATGCATTTGTATACAGGGTGCTCAGTTTAAGCGCAACAATATGTAACTTTATATTTCTTGATAGAACACCCTATATTTATTTATTTATTTTGATAGTAAATTAGATTCCCTTTAAAAAAGTATTAAGTAATACGGGGTCTAAAATTATAAATTAAGAAGTTATTTACGTTCATAAAAAATAGTAGTTCAGAAAGGAAAAACCATAATATAATACAAAATTTTGGTCCTTTTTTATTAACATTTATTTTAAACATTACACTAATTCCAAAGAAGCTATTAAAATTTAGTGACAGACTATACCTATAATAATGTAGGTAATTAAAGATTTTAGCGTAAAATGATCGCCATGTTGTCGTCCAGTTACCCTGTGAAAATGTCACTTTACAGTGGACCATGCATATTTTGCTCATAAATTCGCGATTGGTTTTACACATACTCTAACACACACATATTTAATATATCCGAGTAATTTTTTATTAAGATCAAAAGAAAATTTACTTATTAAATAAATAAAATTATAATTTGTGTTTTAATTATTGTAATCTCAATACTTGTTATTGTTGTAATCATTTAGTAAATAGAAATGGAAATGTTGGATTACTTTTTATTATGAACTATGCTTTGATTATTGTAATCAATACTGTCATTGTTGTATTTTATTATAAATAGAAAATAGTTTAAATACTATTTTATTTATAAATAATAATGGCACTTGGAGAGTATAATAACCTTCAATATTATATTAAAGTCTTAAAGTCACATTAATTAAAGCGAATGATTAACCTGATTATGAAAAGGAGCAAAAATTATTAATTTTACTTACCTGATTTATGTATAATGTACTTTGGAAATTTTTCATAAATTATTATTTAACACTACTCCTACACCTATTCATGTAAGTAAATCAAACAAATATATATTTTGAAATGATATAATAACTATTTCGTTTATTTATTACCATTAGCTCTAAAGATTTTGGATCACAGTTTATAATGGATACGTATTTTTATTCTTGCAACATTTATTGTATATTACCATATTAATGGTAACGTATGTCTGTTCTCTCTACTTATGACAGAGTGACGTTAACGTCACAACTTTCGCGCCAAAACTTTAATAATTATCTGAGGCGTTATTAAGCATAATTTCAAGGAAACAAAAAATACGGAATTTCTATTTTTAAATTCTTCATAACATATAAGAAATTCAAAAAAAGTTGGTCGGGCCCATTAAAGTAAGCCGTTTGACTTATGGGTTGCAAATTGCTAAATTTTTATATTCATGTTTAGGAACTCCCTGTATAATATATATGTAAATATAATGAATAATCAATATGTAAAATTTACATTTACATTTGACAATAATATTTGTTATACAAGTATTATTAGCATTGTTCTTACACGGCCTATGCGATTTTAAATTTAATTTATAATCTGCTGGATTACGGCTTTAATAAACATTTGCCGCGCGGGAAATAAAGGGATTAGTTCCCATATCAGACACCGGCTGGCGCCACCAAGTAGGGATTTTTTTGTTTCCCCCAGATTACGCAATAATGCGCATTTACACAGGGAATTTGTGTTGGTAGGCCAGCGTATGAACTAATATTTTTGAAAGATGAGCTTTTATTTTTCTTCCACGGAACTTTGTTTGAAATTTATTGTACGAGAGTTTAATTTTGTTTCGCTTGCGGCTTAATTTAGACAAATGTTTTTAATTTGTAAGAATAAAATTTAAATAATGTTTTATTTATTTTAATAATTATTATACTAAATATCACTTGTTTAAATTTATGCTCACTTTGGACCAAAAAATGCTGTCAATTAAATAATTTCAAGGGAAAATAAAACTGAATTTAAGACCTTACCAATCACTGGTATGTATATTTAGGTACTTAAATAAATAAGGTACTGAAAAAATCAATTTTTGTGACTCCAATTAAGTATGTATTAGCAAACAGGACTGTTCATGGGCGTAGCCAGGATTTTTTTCCAGGTGGGACAAAAAATAATTACAATTTTTTGATTAACTTTGAAATTCTCACGAAATACTGTATTTCAGATAAGAATAGACTTGGTGGCGCTGGAGCCAGCCTATTTTACACCCATAAAACTTATGAATTAGTTTCGTGACAGCCCGAAACGTCTAAATTTGATCATTTTTATTTTTTTAGTAAACAAACAGTTCCTTAAAGTTAAATAGATTCTAAAATCAAAATAGAATAAATAATATTCCTGCTTACATATTGGTATTGGAATCTTGGTTTGCATTTAGACCAATCAGAAAATTATAATCGTAAGTCCTATCCTACTCCGAAGTCTATTCTTATCTGAAATACAGTATAGGTATTTGTATTACAAATCTAAAATTTTGAGTTCTTTTTTACCTTCCGTCATACTTTTAGGTAAGGAAGATATTGACTATGTTTACACGTATAGCAAAAAAGTACTTTGACTTGACTTTGACTTTCAAAAGGCGACTTTTGCCGTTGTGTAAACACCCTCGCCTATTACTTTTCTTCCTAAAGTCAAGTCCAAAATAAAATAGACTTGACTCACATAAGTGACTTTTAAAAAGTCGTGTGAACCAACAAACGAAACATACTTTACTTTACTAACAGTGACATCTAGTTTCCATCCACAAATTCCTAGTAATTGGATATTCAATTACACTATTTTGTGTTTTATATACGAATTTAAAATTTTCTCGAATTTTAAAATATTTTATGCGATTATTTTTTAATCTATTTCGCATCTAATATTGTTGCTGCATAGTTATATTATTTAAAAATATCGCACTTAAATTTAGTAACTGCAGTTTACTATTCATTTTTCAATAAATAATTTATACTTAATTATGATTATATGATAATAGTTAAATAGGTAACTTACATCACACGTATTATAACCAAACTTTACTTTGCTGTCAAAGTCAAAGTTGAGTGAAGGACAAGTAACAAACGTAAAGTGAAATAGATTTGACCTTATGTGTAAACGCACCATTAAATTGACTTTTCATAAATCGCCTTTTAAAAGTCAAGTCAAAGTAAATTTTTCTCATACGTGTAAACGTAGTCATTGTTTTTGGTCAAAAAATTTGATATCATCACGGCTTATTAACCATTGCTAGGTGTGCCAATATCGGTAATGATGAAATATTTGCACCGTGCGGGCGCTTACCAGGCGTCAACTCACGGGCACTCATTTCTGGCGTGGAGAGTGCACCACAGGGGTAAATTTTGTGCCAATTAAAATTCGAAATATTTGGCGTCAGTCGAGATCGAACTCGGTTCTCCAGATTCGCGACTTGACACTCAGGCACGAGACTCCATTTGATGGTGAGTTTTTAATGAATAAGCACGTTTTAGAGTCCCTAGAATACGATTTTACTATTTTTACGATGTGTGTGTGTGTGTGTGTGTGTGCGCGCGCGCGCGCGTGTGTGTGTGTGTGTGTGCATGTGCGTGCGCGTGTGTGTGTGAGTGCGTGTGTGTGCGCGTATGTGTGCGCGTGTGTATGTGTGCGTGTGTGTGTGCGTGCGTGCGTGCGTATGTGTGTGCGTGAGTGCGTGTGTGTGTATGTATGTATGTATGTGTGTGTGTTCTTGTGTGTGTGTCAATAACTCCAACACTACAATTCTAAAAATTATAATTCTTTCGTATTCCTCTTCGTTACATCCTTATGAAGAGCAGATTAGATTTTGGTTATAATTGGTCGACCGGAAGTACCCACATTTAAAGATTTTAACAGTTTTTCTTGGAAAAACGCTGTTAAATATCAATTTTTCACATTTAATGTTGTTATAAATATTAAAGAATATTTTATTCTCTATACGATTTAATTACATTTTATACTTCATATTCAATGGATATTGAGTTAAAAAAATATACAGAAATTAAATTTCATAAAGCAGTCAGCTATGCAATAACATTGGAAACAGCTAATTAATTAAAAAAATCTGATGTGGCCAGCACATTACCTTCCGTCAATTCTATGTATTTTGTACAAATTTCATACGGAAAGTTCCTTGCTAAATTAAATATTCTATTTCTTGTACATTACCTTCCGGCAGTTGCATGTATTTTATGCAAATTTCATACAGAAAATTATTATTTTGTGACGTTTTCTATATACAGTGTAATGTATCTGCAGAAATAAAAGATTTATTATTATTATTATTATTATTTCTTGTACATTACCTTAAAGCAGTTGTATGTATTTTATACAAATTCCATATAGAGAGCAAAAGATCCTATATTTCCAGTAAAATTATAAGACAGACACACTATGTCAATTTCACTTGACTCTGACATCTTTCAATCAATCAGAATTTTTTTAATATAGTAGCTGTTTCCATAGCTATGGCTACTTTATGAAATTTAATTTCTTTATAATTTTTTAACTCTATATCCATTTAATATTAAATATAAAATGCAGTCAAATCATATAGAGAATAAAATATTCTTTAATATTTATAATATCAAATGTGAAAAAATTATATTTAACATAGGTTTTTCAAGGAAAACTGTTTAAATCTTCAAATGATGGTACTTCCGGTTGACCAATTGTAACCAAAATCTAATCAGCTCTTCATATGGATGTAACGAAGAAGTATACGAAAAAATTATAATTTTTGTAACTGTAGTATTAGAGTTATCGCAGACGAAAATTTTGTCACACACACACACACACACACACATCCACACACACACACACATACAGACATCATCGTAAAAATAGTAAATTCGTATTCTAAGGACTCTAAAACGTGCTTATTGATTAAAATCTCATCATCGAATTTTTTGACCAAAGACAATACCTTCCTTACCTAAAGGTGACGGAAGGTAAAAATTCTGAAAGACAATGTCAAGTGCAATTGACATAGTATGTTTGTGTTATAATTTTACTGCAAATATAAAATCAATTCTAAGAAACTTCCTGTATGGAATTTGAACAATATATATAGAACTGGCAATATAGAACCTTTCGCAAGAAACTATCTGTATGGAATTTTTACTAAATGTGAGTTTGAGTAGGTACAAAATTTTCTTAACACGTGTCATAGAATATTCAATCGAATGACAATAATGACTTTCTAATGTTCAAATGAATTTATGGTTTGCGAAATTTACATATTTGACATGTCATATTATCCGTCGTTAATTTAGTTCCCTAAAATCCCGCTGGTGTCGCATGCTAGTCCCAATACGTAGCGTAAGCTCATCTGATGATGATAATTTCAAAAAGCTTTTGTGTTAGAAGCTTTTATACCAAAATGTGCTTTAAAAATTAACAATTCTGAAGTCGTTGTTCGTGATAAAAAGCTCTATGTCCAACATATTATAACCGTAGTTCATCTGTTTAATATGCAAGACACATACAAACTTTTGTAGTTCTACTTTTGTCCACCGGGTATACGTGGCCGTGGCGCTAGTAGCGCATCAGAACGCCTGATTTTAAGCTCAGATATAAAATAATTCTTGTGCATTTTTATATTTGTTATGTTTATAAATAATGTGCAATTTAATATGCTACAACTGTATGATAAAAATGTGTGTATTATATTTGTATTTCGTTCACGTAATGTTTTACTTTGTATTATTTATAAAGAATATAAATATCATGTACATGGAGTAAATAATAACATTAAAGTTTATAAATCTATCTGGCAGGCTAGCAAACAAAAATGTGACAAATGACTGTTAGTATATGAACAAAAGAACAACTGAGACCAGAAAAGTGAAGTTACAATTTGTCGTTGGCAATTACATGCATTGTATTTGCGTTTGACTTAGTGGTAGTGGTACACAGTGTGCGCAAGAAATGATTGACAGTATGACAAGCCAGAAAAAAAAATCTGATGTGCCCAACACATGACCTCCCGTCAATTCCATGTTTAAAATAGCAATGAGCTTTTAAGTAAAGAATCACTTCCGGTTGATCGTTTGTAAAAAATCTAATTTGTTGTTCTAATAAATAGAAAAGTCTGTAATACCAAATTTTGGATTATATTTTATTGTTTTTCCTCGAAAATCTGTTAAGAGCCCCAAATTAAGTACCACTTCCGGTTTATCATATAGCTATAGTCAAAATATATTGTTGTTTCAAATTATACACGAGTTTCAAATACCAAATTTGTGAATCATGTTTTGATGTATTTTTCCAAGAAAATCAGTTTATAGCTTCCTGTAAAGTAGTACTTCCGGTTAATAAATTTTCGAAAACATCTAGTATGTTGTTCTCATTAATACAAAAGTCTTAAATACCAAATTTGAAAAGTATTGGATATATCATAATTTATTTTTCACGAAAATCTTTTCAAAGCTTTAAGTAAAGTATCACTTCCGCTTTATCAATTTTAGCTAAAATCTAATATGTTGTTCCCCTTCATTTAAAAATCGTAAATACTAAATTTGAAAAGCTTTGGAATATATCCTATTATATTTTTCACGAAACTCAGTTCAGAGCTTTAAGTAAAGTATCACTTCCGGTTTATCAATTTTAGGTAAAATCGAATATGTTGTTCCACTTCATATAAAAGTTTTAAATACCAAATTTGAAAAGTTTCGGAATATATCATAATTTATTTTTCACGAGAATCTCTTCAAAACTTCAAGTAAAGTATCACTTCCGGTTTATCAATTTTAGAAAAAATCTAATATGTTGTTTCCCTTCATTTAAAAGTCTTAATTACTAAATTTGAAAAGCTTTGGAATATATCATAATATATTTTTCACGAAAATCTGTTCAGAGCTTCAAGTAAAGTATCACTTTCGGCTTATCAATTTTAGCTAAAATCTAATATATTATTTCACTTGATATAAAAGTCTTAAATACTAAAACAGAAAATTTTTGGATTATATTTTAATATAGTTTTTAATAAAAAACTGTTATGGGCTTCAAGTAAAGTATCACTTCCGGTTGTTCAATTTTACCCAAAATCTAATCAACTCTTTATATGAATGCAGAAAGCTTAAATACGGAAAAAAGAAATTTTTGGTAGTTTGTTATAAGAGCGTGGAGGAAAAAATCGTCATACACAGGCGCGCGCGTGCGCGCGCACGCACACCCACGCACGCACGAGCACGTAAAGGCGAAGGAAGGTAAAAATAATATCGAAACACAAAATTATCCAACCCATTTAAATAGTTTTTTAAATTCTATCTCGAAATGAGAAAAAATATAAAAAATCTTTTGTCTCACTAAAGTATTATGAACTGTTTATTGCTAGGATACGGTGTATATAAACATATCTATAACAACCGGGGCATAATGGGAGGGCATACTATCTCATTATAATCCGATCATCGTTTATGGACTTTAAATTAAAAATAATATGAACGGTATATAATGAATTTATTTTCTTCTTAATAATAATAAGGACTGATTACAACAATTAACACATTTATTGATTACAACAATTAATATAAGAAAACAGCACAACATAGAAATCAATTTTAATTTAATTATAATACTTAAAAATGATTATCAAAAAAACCTTAAAAAGCCATTTACTTTCACCACATATGAAATAAGTCCGTCGAATTGCAGACTGTAATGTTTCGCATTCATTTTTGACAGATGACGGATCACTAAATTTTTTGGGGACGATATTTATCCACGTTTGAATTCATTTTTGATATTATTTACCGTCACATGTGACACATCCAAAGCAGTACAAGCTCTCTAAAATGTAATAATATTCACAAATAACTGCATAAGAAATAAAGAACTGAGATCTGTCATGTGATAACGAACCTCAAAATATAATACTTACATTTTCTACAGACGAGAATGGAATAATTAGGAGATCATTTATACGTTTGTCTTACTCAAAGTGTACAGAAACATTCAAAATAAATTCTTTACACCGTTTCGACAAAATATCTTCCGAAACATCAAATTCACCCATTCCACCTTCTCCAACGATTTAAAACGTTGGTGTTTTAAAAATAAATAAATGTTGATAATAAACAAAACAATTAAACAACATCCTTAGCAACGTCAAAGCTTAAGCATTATTGTAATCAAAATTATTATAAATGAAAACTTATTTCACATAATCTAGTGGGACATAAAATCTCGTATGCACCACGAGCGTTACTAGATAATAATTATCATCATAGTAACGCCCTTGGCACATAAAATACTATTAGATCATTTTGATATAGATGTTTATGTCACAGCATTTAAAGAGAGTACACCATTCATTATTCTGAGTGACACTAACAGCCCAAATTCGGAATTAATTCACCCCAATTTGGCCCAACAAAAAAACAAATCGATTCGTCGACACAAAATTGATTTCAAGAATTTCGTTCGTTTAATACGCCAACCCTCTTAGCGGAATCTCTTTTTTCAATAGACACTATCTCCGTCTCCCTCGCCCGTGCACTGTCGGTCATAAATCTATCTCTTTCCCGCATCTGAAGCGCCAGCAAAACGTAAATCAAGTGGCCGGTCATTCTGACAGTTGAATATCGACGTAACGCAGCGATAAGTATGAAATATATCACCGTTCAGCGTATTTCTCGTTTTGAATATCCCGCGTTTTGTGGTATGGAAGCTGACCGCCAGAGGCGATAGTGAAATTGGGACAGTATGGATATGTACAGTGGCATATCCATACAGTTTATGTCGGCTTTAAAGTTAGTTTGACAGTTGAGTTGCAAATGAAAATATAGTTTGTTTTTTGGTCGTTAGGTAATCCTACCGACTGCGCCAATTCATTCAAACATTTATTTTAATGACTAGATAAAAAGTCTGTTGTGGTCACAATTATACATATTATACCTAAAGCATTTCTTATAAAATATTTAATTATGTATTTTCAAAGCTTTTAAACTAAATAAATATTGTTTTTCTACGAGCACCATGAAAAGTTGATATTTATGCTCTCTTTTGTCATCGTAAAGTTAATGATTACTAAGGAACGAGCAAAAATAGTTATTTATGTAACAAGTGTGTAAAGTAGTACTTTTTTGGTCGAGTGCGATGTTTTAGCAAGAGACAAAAAATACTATTTTACACACGTGTTGCATACAACATTTTTCCTACAACCGAAATGGTATTGATGTTTCTCATAATACTGAGTGTACAGGCATCCAGCAGCTTCAAATATTGTTAGTACGCTTTCTCATAACACTGTACAAAATGTAACTTAAACACTTGGAAGAATCTCAGACAGACGATGATTAGTCTTTTATAATGTACAAATTATACATTTAATATTAATATTAAAAAATATGTTAGGTTAGAATACATGTCAAAAAAATGTTAATGTTCTTAAAAATTAGATTAGTACTCAATCTTGTGTTTTATTTACAGTGTATATTCATATTTCTTAATAAATTTTATTACTTTCATTATTATTTACTACCTAATTATATACTTAACAGGTAAATTAACCGAATTTTAATGTTGCCTAGCAACGCTTGTTTACTTTTCAAGCACTAGTGCGTGAAAAGTACTTTTCACGCACTAGTGCTTGAAAAGTGACACTTGACACACTGTAATGAGTACGTGAAAAGTACTTTTCACGCACGGTTGTAGGAAATAGCTATTTGTGTATTAAGAGCGCAAAATGGGACATTGTCGATTGAGAGGTTGTTGGCGAGCGACGCAGGAGCGAGGCATTCTCTCGAAATCGACAATGTCCATTTGCGCTCGAAACACACACAAGATTTTTTCTACAGTTGCCACAATGGGTGTCCTCCACCATAACAAAAATTTATTTTTTATTTATTTTTACTTATCGGTATTTTCCATTCTTCTTGAGCTATTGTTTCAATCTAATCTAAGCATTTTATACTTTCGTTTTTGTAAATGAATGCTCTATTTTATTTTCACAGCAGTGCGGCATTTTGTTTGGTTATGTAAGTGGGTAATGTGTAACTACAGCGTCATTAATTCTTAACTAAACGTTTCCATTAAGAATGTAACCAAGTAACATTTCTCAACATTGTACAGTTAGAAATTTGAGGAGCAAGCGTTTTTTGTACTTTGTCGCTCTAGAGCGGCAAAGTGACATTTTGCGTTGACAAAAGAGAGCGCAAATGGCTACTTTGTATATAGACTGTAGCAACGCGCGGTAAAGTACTTAATTTGCTCGCTTAGATAAATACATATTATTGTTGAAATTTTAATTTATTAAAACAATACCTACGAAATCTAAAATATACATTAGGTTCAGTTTTACACTACAAATGTGCTACAAACAATACGAAGTTAGCTACGCTACCAACTTATTTATTTAATTAAGTTACAACTTTATTCTGTTGGTGAATGTACATTTAATTACAACTATAAATATATTTCATAATTAACAAACTAATCATTTCAAATTAATAATAGTAACGTTTTAAAAAGAAAATAGTAAATAGAACCATAGTTACATGGAATGGATTTTAATACAGTTTCTAGTGTAACTTAATATGTATGTATATTTAAATTAATGAAAATTAAATAGCGGGAGGTGTTGTGTTGGCCACATCAAATGTTTTATGGGGTCTCGTAGCCGCGTGCCTGAATGTCAAGTCGCGAATCTGGGGAACCGGGTTCGATCTCGGCGCCAAGTATTTCCAATTTTAAATGGCACAAAATTGGCTCCTATGGTGCAGTCCTCACGCCAGCAATGAGTGCCCGCGAGGTGACGCCTGGTAAGCGCCCGCACGGTGCAAATATATCATCATTATTGATATCTGTGTACAAAGCAAATTGGCACACCCAGCAATGGGTAATAAGACGTGATGATATATTTATATTTTTTTTTCTAGCCGATTCGACCCAAACCTCAAATCCCGGGCCGGTCCGGCCCGAATGCATGCCTAGTCGCAATTAAGCAATGTCCGATTTCTCTATTATTTAAGCCTCCGTCCCTGAACTTTTCATCCCCCTGTATACATCAATTAGCACATCCCCTTTCCACCCCTAACCTTTCTTAAGTGATTCTGCTTCCTACAGAAAGCATCGCATTATTTCTCCCCGAGAAATTCTTCGGTATATTTTTCACTGTTACTTCTACGTCTATGTGGGCGTCTCGTTGAATCGTTGAACGCCTGTCCACACAAAGGCGCTATTGGGAGTCTAAGTTTGTATCCCAATCTAACTGTACGGTAGGCGTAGACGTGCCTTTCAACGTTATGGAGACATAAAGGTGCGTATACATTGTCTCCAGTATCAGAACATGCGTAGACGCAAGGTAAATGTGAAGTCGATATTGTTGGGACATCGGTGAAATGTTAGCTGTGCTGTGATTTCATAGTTTACTGTTTTTTCTTTGATTCTGTTTTTATTTGTTATATGCAGGCACACGTGACACTTTTGGTCCAGCCAATCAGATCCTCTGCTACATTACTAGCTAATTCCGGAGCTGACATTATGACTCTAAAACGTCATGGTGGCTGGCGTTCATCAGCTGTTGCAGAAGGTTATGTTGATGAAATTTTGAAAAATAAAATTGATACAGCGCATAAAATTTTAACAAACAAGGAGAATCAAACTTCTGCCACTGCCACACTAACTGAATATTCTAGTGAGAATGTCACAGTCACAGAATCTAATTTATCCTCGTCAGCTGTTTCAAGGTCTCGAATAAATATACAAAACTGCACATTCAATTTTAACATTGTCGGTCAATGATTAAATCCACAAAGTTTGTTAATTTTGAAATATATTTATAGTTGTAATTAAATGTACATTCACCAACAGAATAAAGTTGTAACTTAATTAAATAAATAAGTTGGTAGCGTAGCTAACTTCGTATTGTTTGTAGCACATTTGTAGTGTAAAACTGAACCTAACGTATATTTTAGATTTCGTAAGTATTGTTTTAATAAATTAAATTTTCAACAATAATATGTATTTATCTAAGCGAGCAAATTAAGTACTTTACCGCGCGTTGCTATGGGAGACGTGCCGTAAAGTATTTTTTGGCCTCCTAAAGTGTAAACATAACAATCACACATCGTTGGTGTCCATGGTAGTTGCGATTTTACACATGCCATGACTTTACCACACCGAATAAAGTAATACACACCCATACTTTTAAGTTTTAATAGGCCACTAATAAAGAAATCTACTTTGTAATAATAAAGAGTGCCTACAAAAACGCTAGCTACCGCAATTTTCGTACAATAATAGTAAATAAATAAATAAATAAATAAATAAAACTGAATTTCTTTTAATTTAATCCGCCAGCGCCATCTTTTGGCATGTCTCAGTCGGCAATGTCAATATGTCAAAATTGTCAAATGATAAAATAAGTGGAATGATTGATGAGAATTATTTATTTTATTTCAAATGTTTGAAATTAATTTTAATGAAGAATGTCGAAAAGGGTAGGTAACATTATAATCATTCATGTAGTCTGTAGGAACTACGTATGTAGGAACTAATCTACCTAACCTTAATTTCCTTCCAGCATAGCAGCATAGACAATAGACATCCCTAATAAATAAAATAATCAAAGTGCAAATTCTTGGTCTTGTCCCAACCCAACCTCTCAATTGTTGACTTTTTTTCGTCACATCACCGTATGAAAACTTGATAATATCTCTTGTAACGGGCATTTGATTTTTCAGGGAGTAATTCCGATGAAACATTTTTTGCTTGTTCACGTAACTCTGGCGGAGTAGATATTATAGATTCGTCACTGTCTGACATTTTTCTCTTTGATAGATATGATTACAAATATAACAAGAAATACAATTTTTTGATTATTTTGACGTTTCGTTGGTTTTCAAAGCGCCTTGATGCTGAGCCTACAATAAATTGTTTTGATAGCAGCTCGCTTGATGACAACAATGGTTTAAGGTTAACAAGCAAAATTTATAGAAAATACATATTTTAGTAGATATCTCGGCCAAAAAATTTAATACATAATGTGTGCGATAGGTATTTGTACAACGCTCGGTTTTATTGCAGCACTCCGCTGCGCGTCATGCTTCAATATAAAACCTCGCGTTGTAAAATAACACCTACCGCACGTATAATGTAAATAACTATTTCCTACAACCGTGCGTGAAAAGTACTTTTCACGCACTCATTACAGTGTGTAAAGTGTCACTTTTCAAGCACTAGTGCGTATGTACCACGAGCGTTACTGGATGATAATGCCCATCGGACATCTATCCCTCGGGCCAAAGGCCCTCGGGCTAGATCCTCGTCACCCTCCTGGCATGATCATTATCGTAACGCCCTTGGTGCATAAAATACTATTATGCCTCGGTCTGTATATTGCGGGAGGTATTTTTTAAAATTGTTTTTGCACGTGAATGCATTGGTAAATAGTAATGGGACAATATAAACTAGTGACATTTTGCAATAACCTATCTTAAGGCTTGTTACAAAACAGGGCTAAGCAATTCACCGTCACTCTCAGTCTGAACACAGTCTGTATTCTATAATTCAATCCACAGATATTCTGATTCACGGTTCCCGAACTGCAATATAAATAACCCTGATCACCCTTTTACGGCAAATTCTCTTTTTGTCTTTTCTGTATCCCCTGGTAATTTTTCCAGTCCGCCACTGAGGAAATCGAGTAGTGTCGTGAATTGACATCGTATAAATGCAGCATCCAATTCACCTTCCTTCAGTTCAGTTCGTCCCTTAGTTTCGATGTGTTGGGGCAGACATGTCATCCCATGTTACACAACCTGTCTGACCGACCGTCAGGGGCATACAATATACTATGTTAGGGATTCGAGATTTAGTGTATGTATAAGGAAAACAAAATAAATAAATAAATAAATACATATCTACATTAAGGTGACCATTTTTTTTTCTTGGGGCTTCCGGGGACGCGGTTTTTTTTGACGAGTGACGGCGAGCGATTACGCATAACTGCTTACATTATCAATATTAATTTCTTGACATTATCATAGCATCAACTTATAACGCCCTTGGGTGCTATTTATTTTTATAACAACCCTGCAAGCAGATTTGTTACAGTAATAAAATATTCGTCGGATTATTAACAATTTAACTATACAACGCCGTTATACGCTTTCTTCGAAAACCTGAAAGCAGCATTTGATAATGTCAACAGAAATATTCTCTTCAAAATTCTTGAAAAACTGAATATAGACAAACAATTATTACTGGAAAGGATACCCTTTAACCCGACATACGGCCTAATTCTCTAAGCAAAGTTGTTAAAATTAACAACCATTTTCAGTTGTTAATTTCAATGTCAGTTGCTAAGTTCAAAATCCCAATTCACTATTACATCAAGTTGCTAAAATTTAACAACTAGTCGTTACGTCGAGTTGTTAATCTAGCAACTGCATTTCTCTCGTTGTTACTATTGAACAATCGTTGGTAAATGGTTTTTCTTGAAAATTCTGTGTTAAGAAATAAACTTTTACTGGAAATAGACAGACGACAGCAAAGGTAAATTATTTATAAACTACCTAATGCCCAATTATATACATTTTAAACAAGATTTTAGATTTATGCAAAGAAATTTGCGAGATGTTAGTAATCCATTCTTCAAAAAAATATTTACAGAGACATTCAAATTGAGCAAGTGTCGCTTAATTCGTGAATTGGATGGTCTCTTGTATGCCCGAAGGTCTCATGTTACAAGATGAAGGATTTGCATTTATTCCAATATTTTAATTCTTAATATAGAACACAATTTCAGATTCCCTCCCGAAAAGATCTAAATTCAATTTTTTGAAATTTATTTTCTTTATCTCACAAATTTCTATAATTTTTACTGCTAAATCTTCTAGACGATGGTCATGCTACATTCCTGATGATGATTCCTGAAATATCCAAATCGATCGCATCGAATTGAATAAACATGTACACTAAACTGAAGAACTTCATTAAATTCACCCAACACTTAATTTGTACGCCTATCTACGGGTCTTATAAAGAGATTACAGGACAAAATTTCAATTTCTCAAGTCAATCAATGACAGTTGTTACAAGAGTTGCTAAAAATCGTTGTTAACTCTCAGTTGTTACCTAACGACTATGTTAACAACTTTCTTAGTGAATTAGGCCGACAATTTTTACTTTACATAGCAGACTTAGAAGAATTCCTTAGTAAAGAACAAATGGGCAGCGTAGTCATTGGAAGGAAAAAAATAAGGTCATTATTACCTTATGCAAACGACATAGTAATAGTCACAAAAAACCCAACAAATATGAAAACCATGATAAAAAGGTTGTAACATTATTTAACTAAGAAATAATTATCATTAAACGTTGAAAAATCAAATATAATGAAATTAAAAAAATCTGATGTGGCCAGGACATTACCTTCCGTCCGTTCTATGTAGTTTATACAGAGTGATCAAAAATGGCTGAAGGTCACGTGACAATTTTTGTTCCACAATGTCAAAATTATGTTTCAATTTTTCATAATTCGTCAAAACTATTTTCCACATTTGACAGATGATGACAGCTCCATGACATTTGATTAATATCATTGCCGTACGTTGATTCATTTGATATTTGTTTTTATTATGGATTTTAACGAAGAGTGTGACAAATTTCTTTTTGCTGCATATTTTCGTTCAGATGAACGTAACAAGACGATTCTTGGCAGTATTGTTATGACAGCTAGCAAAATTCGAAATTTAAGATCATGGAAATAGTAATGCCGTCATATTAAGTAAGCGACAAATGTCAAAATTGTATGGAGCGGCATGCTTCAGCCATTCTTGATCACTCTGTATAAATTTCATACAGAAAGTTCCTTGCAAAAGATTCTACTTCTTGTACATTATCTTCCGGCAGTTGTATGTATTTTGTACAAATTCCAAACAGAAAGTTTCTAGCAAAAGATCCTATATTTCCAGTAAAATTATTACACAAACATACTATGTCAATTGCACTTGACACTGACATCTTTCAATCAGAATTTTCTTAATATAGTAGCTGTTTCCATAGATGGCTACTTTATGAATTCAATTTCTTTAATATGTTTTAACCAGTGATTTTGTACTTAATATGGAATTAATTTAGTTTTTTAAATATTTGTTTAATATTAGTAATCGTCAATGTTATTATCTTTTAAATATTTATTTATTGTTTTAATAAACATCAATTCTTTAATTTTTTAATGTACTGCTAAGCCTCAAACTAATTATTTTCGTGTCAAACATTAATCGAATTCAACCCAATATGTATCCTTTTTAATAACATCAAATCCAGTACTCCTTGCAAAAAAACAACCCTCTTTTCTGTGACAAATGAAAAAGCATCTCTTATTTGAGATCGGAAGACAGATGGCGTTGAATCCCAACACTGTTATGGCTTGTCTATTTGATTATGGATTTTATTCTCTGTGCGAGAGGACGCCACCAACGCCGACAGACTGATACGTTTGCGACGGAAGAATCACATGGTTTTTGTTAACATCCGGTTGATAACACAAACCAGTGGCTCTGCAAATGCGCGAAAGAATCGATAGGGGCTGCCCGGACTCCGGGCTTTCGGATGGAATGACAAAGGGATGAATGTTTTGATTTGTCCACTGTGGTTGACATTTGTGCTTAGGAATTTCGAATGGATTTGGATTTGTGGGGATTAAAATTCAAGTTGTAATGATGCAAAAATGGAAAATATGTCCAAGCTTACATTGTTACATTTTCAACACAAAATGTAAAACGTACACAAATGATTTAGTGTTTCTGACGAGACGATCGAGCCGAGAAACTACATTGTCTCGTCTCGTCTCGTCTAGAAGAGAAAAAATTAACTCTCGTCTCGATTTTTTCTCGTCTCGAACAATGGAGTCTCGTCTCGGCTGAGAATCTCGACAAGATTTCTCAATTTTTTTAATGTATCCAACATTATCCAACTTATTATTATATATTTACCGTAAAAACATAAATAATATTCAGAGTTATTAAAAAAATTGAGACAACTATTTTCTTCAGTACCAATTTTAAACCTTTATAACAAATTACAAAGCTAGAGACAGAGTAATTTGATACAGCACTACCATAATAATAAAATAATGTTCTTATTCATGAACAGTTACAAATAAACAATAAGTTAACAAAACTTATTTAGAATGATAAAATGTATAATATAAAAATAATGTTAATTAAATAATAATGAAAAGCGAAGATAGATATCATTTAAAATAATAGTCATTACTGTCAAATATTCGAAATGCTTGTATTTATTTAAATCAAGTTTAAAATTTTACGTCTGGCGGTGTAAATTGTCACATTATTTATCCAGTTAAAAAGTTTGCTGTTAACCATGATTTTAAACACAAAATGCTCTTTGCAGAATCTTCATTAAGCCGATTTCTATGTTTTCGTAACACTAGACCAGCTTGCGAAAATAATCTTTCCGATGGTACGAAAGTAGTTTGTGCGCTTAAATAATCTCGCGCCATTTTTGTTAAATTAGGATAAATATCTTGATGCTTATTCCAAAATTTTAAAATGTCCTCTGCTTTATCTGATCGCTTTGTAGCTAAATATAGATAGTTTTACTTAAGCCCGATCCTGTATTAGATTTATAATTTAAAAAATATGATAATTTTTTAATACAAATTTACAAAATGTTCCAATGAAAATATAAAAAACTGTACTTTTAACAATACAAAAAATTGTCGAGAAATCTCGGAATAATTGTCGAGAATCGAGAATCTCGACATGTAAGTATCGTCTCGTCTCATGAGTTCAAAAAGCTTTCTAGTCTCGGCGAGACGAAAAATTTCGAGACGAGACGAGACGAGATTCGAGAATGTCTCGTCTCGTCAGAAACACTAATAAAGATTAGATATCTGTAAAGGTCCCTTGCTGGTGTTTTCGTTATTTTATATAACCATTTCAGATTTATAGGATTCAATTTTTGTCCCGAAGAACAGGTTTGTCACACTCACTATACTAATCAAATATTCTACGCTCACCTCATAATTTTCCTTTTTTACCTCCCGCTACCCTTGGTAAGGGAGGTATAGGAATCGTGCTACAAATAGCACTTCGAGATTTTGGTAAATGATCACGTTTTAGGTCCCTAGAATTCAATTTTAACATTTTAACGATGATGTCTGTATGCATGGGTGGATCCTACACTCTAACTCAAATACTATCATTCAGAAAATTTTGAAACCTTGTATTTCGATGTTTTTCTATTATGGAAAGAGCCCATTAGACTTTGGTGTAAATCGGATAACCGATGGCACTTTACTTGAGATCAAAATACTTTTTCTTCGAAAACTATCTTTAAATGTTATTTTTTTCGAGATTATGTTATAAAAATTAAAGATTATTAAATTTTCTACAGATTTGCATTAATACTTTTTCTACATATTTTATGGGTAAATTTATAAAATTATCTATAATTTAAATCCCGGAGCCTACGCTTTAAACAAACAAAACTCCTTGGTTACGCAGTTATTCAAATGTATGTAACTGACAGATAATTGTCACTGTCAAAGAACTGATCATTTCAAATTAATAACAGTAACGTTTTAAAAAGAAACAATTTGATGTCGCTATTTAATTTTTATTAATTTAAATATACATACTTACATATTTTGTTATTGCGGATATTGTATTAAGATCCATTCCATATAACTATGGTTCTATTTACTACTTTCTTTTTAAAACGTTACTATTATTAATTTGGAATGATTAGTTCTTTGACAGTGACATTTATCTGTCAGTTACATACATTTGAGATATGAACTGTGTAACCAAGGAGTTTTGCTTCTTTTATATTATAGATAATTTTATAAATTTGTCCATAAAATTATAGAAAAAATTTATGCAAATCTGTAGAAAATTTAATAATCTTTAATTTTTATAATAACATAAATCTTGAAAAACTAATATTTGAAGGTATTTTTCGTAGAAAATCAATTTTGAGCTTCAAGTAAAGTGCCATTTCCGGTTATCTGTTTACACCAAAATCTAATGGCTTCTTTCCATATTAGAATAAGGTATAAATATAAGATTTCAAAATTTTCTGAATGATAGTATTTGAGTTAGAGTGAAGGATCCACACACTCATGCACACACACACACACAGACACACACACACACATACACACACACACGCACGCACGCACGCACACACACACACATACATCATTGTGAAAATGTTAAAATTAGATTCTAGGGACCTTAAAACGTGGTCATTTACCAAAATCTCGATAGCGATTTTTAGCACGATCTTTATACCTCCCTTACCAAGGGTAGCGGGAGGTAAAAATGTAAATAGAACAATAGGAAAGGAAATCAATACAGTTTCCAGCATAAGGAAATATGTAGGTATGTATTCACATTAATAAAAATTACCGATTCGCAAAAAAGTTAAAGATAATCTTCATTTTTGGATTAGTGAATCCGCAACAAATTTCATTATTACCATAGACTCATTAGTCCCCGGATATAAATTCGTTAGAACATGCTTGGGATACGTTGCAGAGAAGGGTGACAAATGCAACTTACCACATTAATAATCACCGGGACCTTTTCACATTTATTCAAAGAGAGTGGAAAGCAATATCAAAAGAAGACAGTAAAATTTAATTTTAAGTAATAATTGGAAATTATTTCAAGTTTCAAGTTTGACATTGATAGGAATTGAACCCGGACCCTCCAAAGAACAACCAGTCATCTAATGCACACAGCCACTCGACGCTATAAAAAGACAACAAAAAAGTGAAGCTTTTGTGATTGATGCTATTTTTCGGATGGCCAGCCATACGTAAATAACAAAACTGATTATACAACTTGCAAACCGTGAAATTTAATAAAAATATCTCCGAAAAATAAAACCATATTTTTTCTGTAGAAGCAGATTACGGTTATCAAATAACAGGACCGCCAAACTGAAAAAAAGAGATTTAATATTTGTGAAATCCTAGTCTCACGACATGTATTTAATTCCGTTTCCGCCTCCGGTTACGCCTGACGCGACTTCCGGTCGTCACTTCCTGTTACCACTTCCTTTTCGCCAAAACGAAATGATAAAAAGATGACGAAAAACTACGAATCTACAGATGAATAGTTCTGACATCAGATTAAAAGCGCTAGTTTACCTTAGACTGTGAAAATAAGAAAAAGTGTAAGAAAAAGGCGGCAGATACCATTGTGAATCCTTGGACGCCAGTTAAAGGAAGATTCTAAGATATAACTTAGAATTTTTCTTAGTTTTTCAAAATGGTGTAAAGTAGATTAATACGGCTCATTGCTGATATTGTTATAGTAAAAATATTTATTTGTTTTTCACTTCTAATAACTATTAACGTTACCTAGGATTGTTTTGGGTATCATAACTGCCGCAGATTTATAATTTATAACAACTCAGAAGAATGATAGAGAGAATACATGTAGTTAGAAGAAGTATGAATCTGGAGTTGAATATTGATAAATCCAAGGTGTTAGTATTGAAAGGAGTAAATTGGTGACTGTGTGCAATGTGTTGGTGGACGGAGTGAAACTGGAGCAAGTGAATGAGTTTGTATATTTGGGTAGCATGATGTCAAGGAATGGTCGAATTGATAGAGAAATTGAAAGGAGAGTGAGTGCGGGGTGTAAAGTAATGGGTGCTCTGGGTACGTTTGCTCGAAACGTAAACGTATCTAGAGAAGCTCGTTTAAGTGTGTATAATGGAGTGCTAGTGCCTGCTTTGATGTATGTAAGCGAATGTTGGGCATGGACGCGAAAGCATAAAAAGAGAGTGACTGCCGTGGAAATGAGGTATTTACGTGGTGTATGTGGATATGTAAGACGGGATCGCGTGAGGAATAATTTGGTGTATGAAGAATGTATGGTTAGGAAGAATGTTGTTAAGAGAGTAGGAATGAGCCAGTTGAGATGGTTTGGTCATGTGGAGAGAATGAATAGTGAACGGCTTGTAAAGCGTATATATCTTGGTAAAATTGAGGATGTTCGATTGCGTGGCCGTCCAGTGTGTAAGTGGATGGATGTGATTGATAAGGTGCTAAAAGAGAGAAAGTTTCCGAGAGAGAAGAGAAGAAGAGCGTGTATGAATGCGATTATGAATGTGGCCGAGGCGAAAGAAGTGTGCTTAGACAGGAATGTGTGGCGAAGGATGATTGTTTTCGTAACTATTACTGTGGTCCGGTTGCGGTATTTCGCTACCGAAAATCGGTCACTTTAATATGTTAAGAGAGGAATATTTGTTGTATGGTGTCAGGTTAGTAAGAATGTTGTTGAAAGCGAAAGTGATTATTTTGGTGGTTGATGTTATTATTATTATTGCCACAGCAAATAAGAACTATAATTTTAAGCAGTTCATTTCGTCGCCAATATCTTACTTATTTAAGAAAAGTTAGCTATTTAAGCTATCATTCAGTTAAGTTTGAATATTACCCTTTCAATTAAACAAAACATATTCTCCTAATTAGTAACAACAATTATTCTATTTAAGTTTTAAAATACTTTGCATGGAACACGACATATTATTAATATATTAATGTGGATAGACAGAGTTATTTACGTACATTAAACTTAAAAAGAAAAAATCTAATGTTTTGAAAAGAACTGATTTGAAAATGCTCAAAAACGCCAACAAGCAAAATCTCAGTCGGTATGTCGGTAAACTCTCGGATATGTTTGAAGCTGCGCAAACTTGATGCTCTGTAGTTCAGAATATGCAGAGTTGATTTCAATTTGAAATAAAACCTTTGTTATTTATTAATGTGTATATATTGTATTACGAAGTAATAGAAAAATGTTTACAATTTGATGTTATTAATATCTCAAAGTTAACTTCTTCATAATAACAATAATATCAGCATCAAATTACAAGCCTTTAAATTATTACCCTTATATGTTCTGTCAATAGAGTCTACTTTGAAGGAATCGTTTTTCCTTAGGACAGTGCTTCATATTTGGCGCTATGCTTTGACGTCACACTAATCTACCCCATTCAATTTTAAGACCCCCCCTAACCCCACCTCCCTCTCTAAATCGTTTGATTTTGTTATGATGATCAATTCTGTAACTAATGAAATCTATTGAAACTTCTATTTGAAGATGGAACTACTAATACTATCATTCATCCAAATCGAGAAATTATAGCTCCGATCCAATATGTTAGGCACGTTGTTGATATCTAGCGTGTGACATACTGCCGAAACGCTGCTTGCTTTTCACGCTTCATCCTTTATTATTTCACGGCACTCACGTTAATGCTGCGCGTTTAACGTACGGTATTCTGACCTTTATTGCCTCACAGATTTAAGGGGTGGGGTTATAAGATTGGCGCCAAGTTTAAAATTAAATTTTGGACTGATGTGAGCTACCTGAGAAGAAAAAGATAAAAGGCGAGAATCTGTTGCTCTGAGAATTTTATATTATGTTATAAAAGTATCGTATTATATAAAACTTCACCTAAATTGAAAACGATCTGTATTTGTATTGTATTTGTATTGTGCTGGCCACATCAAATTTTTACTTTCCGTCACCTTTAAATAAGGAATGTATTGTCTTTGATCAAAAAAATCGATAAGTTTTTAATGACTAAGCACGTTTTAGGGTCCCTAGAATACGATTTTACTATTTTTACGACGATGTATGTATGTACGTATGGATGGATGGATGTATGGATGTATGTATGTGTGTGTGTGTGACGATTTTTTCGGATCTCATAACTCCAATACCACCTTTTCAAAAATTATAATTTTTGCGTATTCCTCTTCTTTACAACTATATGAAGAGCTATTAGATTTTGATTATAATTGGCAGACCGCAAGTACCCTAATTTGAAGATTTTAACAGTTTTTTTTGAAAAAACACTGTTAAATATAATTTTTTTCATATTTAATTTTATTATAAATATTAAAGAATATTTTATTCTCTATACGATTTGATTACATTTTATGCTATATATTCAGTGGATATTGAGTTAAAAAATTATAAAACCAGCTGTGCTATAATAACCATGGAAACAGCTACTATATTAAGAAAATTCTGATTTTCAAATGTCAGTGTCAAGTGCAATTTATTACATTTTATGCTTCATATTCAATGGATATAGAGTTAAAAATTCTGATGTGGCCAAACCTCCCGCTATTTAATTTTTATTAATTTAAATATACATACTTACATTTTTAGTTATTGCGGAAACTGTATTAAGATCCATTCCATATAAGTATGGTTCTATTTACTATTTACTTTTTAAAACGTTACTATTATTAATTTGAAATGATTAGTTCTTTGACAGTGACATTTATCTGCCAGTTACATACATTTGAGATATGAACTGTGTAACCAAGGAGTTTGCTTGTTTAAAGCGTAGGATCCGGAATAAAATTATAGATTTTGCTATGGATTAGGACAAAAAATAACAAAAAAATAAAAAATAGATGTTAATGTCAAATTACGTCAAATACGTGCAATTTTATAATCGGGTTTATACTTCATATTGGTCTTGCGTACAAGGAAGTCGTGTGGTGTCCACATCAGATTTTTTTAACATAACTCTTTGAGAGTTCATTCAAGGTAAAAAATGTAAGAATCCTTTTATGTAGAAAAAACCACGAGTTTTAATTTTGTATTTTTGTAAAAAAAATATCCGGGGTCGCTAGAGGGTGTAAAATTAGTATGTCTTTTTGGAGGTCCCAAATATTATTAATTATCTAAAATACAAAAAGGTGGACCTTATTTGCCTCTATGACGTTAGTTTTAATATAAATGATCCCTGTTCTAATTTGTGACTACGCTGGAAGGCCCCATTCTAATTTCATTGTCTATTAGTATGCACCTCCCTAAAATCGTCATAAAAATCCCCGAAACCGAATCCGCCAAACTATAAATCGCCTTCATTTCAAATACTCATCGCACGTAGACACAAGTTACGATAGTAGCTAACATTCTATGCATAACGCGAACTTAGCGTACCCAAATCGAACTGTGCCCTTGTGTCATCAATCATTCCTTCGGCTACTCTCGCCCAACGTCGGCTAAGATCGACCTGCCGGAAATGGACACCGGATGTGACCTGTACAAGAAGAATAGACCGGAAATCGCGCAAGGAAACAGCTGAGTGAATTTCGGCTGAAGTAAAAGGAAGATTTTTGTGAAAACAAATCTCATAATATACTTTAACACAACCTAACTAGACTATAAAACTGTATGAAAAAATCTGATGTGGCCAGCACATTACCTTCCGTCAGTTCTATGTATTTTGTACAAATTTCATACGGAAAGTTCCTTGCTAAATTAAATATTCTATTTCTTGTACATTACCTTCCGGCAGTTGCATGTATTTTATGCAAATTTCATACAGAAAATTATTATTTTGTGACGTTTTCTATATACAGTGTAATGTATCTGCAGAAATAAAAGATTTATTATTATTATTTCTTGTACATTACCTTAAAGCAGTTGTATGTATTTTATACAAATTCCATACAGAAGGCAAAAGATCCTATACCTATTTTCAGTAAAATTATAAGACACACTATGTCAATTTCACTTGACATTGACATCTTTCAATCAAAATTTTCTTAATATAATAGCTGTTTCCACAGCTATGGCTACTTTATGAAATTTAATTTCTTAATTAATTTTTTAACTCTATATCCATTTAATATTAGGTATAAAATGCAGTCAAACCGTATAGAAAATAAAATATTCTTTAATATTTATAATAACATTAAATGTGAAAAAATGATATTTAACATAGTTTTTTCAAGAAAAACTGTCAAAATCTTCAAATGAGGGTACTTCCGGTTGTCCAATTCTAACCAAAATCTAATCAGCTCTTCACATGGATGTAACGAAGAGAAATGCGAAAGAATTATAATTTTTAGATTTGTAGTATGGAAGTTATCGTAGACGAAAATTTTGTTACACACACACACACACGGACACACATACATACATACATACATACATACATACATACATACATACATACACACACACACACACACACACACACACATACAGACATCATCGTAAAAATAGTAAAATCGTATTCTAGGGACCCTAAAACGAGCTTATTCATCAAAAACTCACCACCGAATTTTTTGACCAAAGACAATACCTTCCTTACCTAAAGGTGACGGAAGGTAAAAACAGTTACTAAACATGTAACTGGTCTATAACATTTGTTTACTATTTTTACCTCCCGCTACCTTTGGCAAGGGAGGTATAGGGATCATGCTAAAAATCGCGTATTGAGATTTTGGTAAATATACAGAAAATTATTATTTTGTGACGTTTTCTATATACAGTATGATGTATATGCAGAAATAAAAGATTTATTATTATTATTATTTCTTGTACATTACCTTAAAGCAGTTGTATGTATTTTATACAAATTCCATACAGAAAGCAAAAGATCCTATATTTCCAGTAAAATTATAAGACAAACACATGACGTTTTAGAATCGAATTTTAACATTTTCTCGATGATGTTTGTGTGTATGTGTGTGTGTATGTATGTGTGGATCCTCCACTCTAGCTCAAATACTACTAACTTTTTCTATAATGGAAAGAGCCCATTAGATTTTGGTGAAAATCGGCTAACCGGAAATGGCACTTTACTAGAAGCTCAAAATACTTTTTCTTCTTAAAATACCGTTAAATGTTATTTTTTCGAGATTAATGTTATTATAAAAATTAAAGATTATTAAATTTTGTATAGATTTGCATTAATACTTTTTCTATATATTTTATGGATCAATTTATAAAATTATCTATTATTATTCAAATGTATGTAACTGACAGATAAATGAACTAATCATTTCAAAATAATATTAGTAACGTTTTAAAAAGAAAAAATTTGATGTGGCCAACACCAAACCTCCCGCTATTTAATTTTTATTAATTTAAATATATACTTACATATTAAGTTATTGCGGAAACTGTATTAAGATCCATTCCATATAACTAGGGTTCTATTTACTATTTTCTGTTTAAAACGTTACTGTTATTAATTTGAAATGATTAGTTCTCTAACAGTGACATTTATCTGTCAGTTACATACATTTAAGATATGAACTGTGTAACCAACGAGATTTGCTTGTTTAAAGCGTAGGCTCCGGGATTAAATTTATAGATAATTTTATAAATTTATCCATAAAATATATAGAAAAAGTATTAATGCAAATCTGTATAAAATTTAATAATCTTTAATTTTTATAATAACATTAATCTCGAAAAAATAACATTTAAAGGTATTTTTGGAAGAAAAACTATTTTGAGCTTCTTGTAAAGTGCCATTTCCGGTTATCCGATTTACACCAAAACCTAATGGGCTCTTTCCATTACAGAAATAGTTCGAAATACAAGGTTTCAAAATTTTCTGAATGATAGTATTTGAGTTAGAGTAAAGGATCCACACACACATATACACATACATACACACATACATACACACGTACAGGGTGTAAATCGAAAAGTGAAACATGGGAAATCAATTTTTCTTTGCACAAACGTTACCTAATTATTTTATGCAAAAATACTTCAAATAAAAATTATAGAGATTTAAATGCAGCATCTAAATGATGTGAAATGATTATTTTATCTCTTCATACAAACGTAAAAATTAATTACAAAGTTACAGTTTTTACGAGCTTTTGTCTAAGCAGCCATGGATTTATGACAAAAAACAACGTATTTGTTTTTTTTTGTCATATATCCATGGCTGCTTAGACAAAATGCTCATAAAAACTGTAACTTTGTAATTGATTTTTACGTTTATATGAAGAGATAAAATAATCGTTTCACATGAATTAGATGCTGCATTTAAATCTCTATAAGTTTTATTTGAAGTATTTTTAGATAAAATAATTAGGTAACGTTGGCGCAAACAAAAATTGATTTCCCATGTTAAACTCCTATGTTTCACTTTTCGATTTACACTCTGTACATACACACAGACATATCGTGAAAATGTTAAAATTGGATTTTAGGGACCTTAAAACGTGGTCATTTAGCAAAATCTCGATATGCGATTTTTAGCACGATCCCTATACCTCCCTTACCAAGGGTAGCGGGAGGTAAAAATAGTAACTATCGAATTTTTGGATCGAAAGCATTACCTCCCTCATCTATATATGTAGGCTTGCGGGAGGTAGAAATTATAAGCATGTAAGATCCTACCGACTGCGCCAATTTTAAGACTGCTACTTTTATTGATTATATCAGATGCTAATATATTTTATTTGAAAAATACACATAACTACGAATGTACTGGATAAATTTTAATAAAACTTTGTTCAGTAAAACTAATAAAACCTCGACCTACAGTTTTTATTCTAGCTGCTTTAAAAATATCCACTGCTGTTGATTTATGTTTCATATAAATCACAAATGTAGATTTTAATTTTGATACTAACATTGATGCGAGCAATTCTGTTTTTATTATTAAAATTCTGTGTCATTCAGTTGCAAATATTTCAATCCGTATGGTAGGTCCAACGAACATGCTCAATAAAATGGATAGTTCGCCAGATATAAAACATATATGCTCATACGTTTGTTAAAGGTGGCATCTGCTACATTGAATCAGTTATTGGATTGATTCCAACAACCATAAATTGAAGTTTTGTTCTTTTCGAGAGACACAGCAGGTTAGAACACCCAGCAATGGGTAATATGCCGCGATGATACATCTATTTTATTTTTATTGATACTGTAAAAAATCAAAATTAAACTTTGTACAGATTCGGAGCCAAAAATAAATATACAGGGTGTAAATGAAATAAACGCATTAAATTTAATCAGTAATGTAACTCGATGAGAGCAACAATATTTCTCAATAACTTTTAGATTTTGAGTTAAAATTCTTTAATGATTTGCTGCATATTTCATTACCCGCCCATGGAGAACAAATGGCTGCTGCCGTATTTAAGTGGGATACAAACAGCTTAAAAATTGTCGGTTATCGGTTACACTTACAGTCACAGTAATTAATAAACGAATCAAGGGAAATAACATTATTATTAATTAATACGTAATAGTACAATTTTTAAAATAAATAAATTTAAATTTTAGATAACAAAAAGTTGTGTATTAAACCAGGCTTTTAATCACCTGTGAATAGAGGAAGACAAGAAGGGACGAGGTAACGAGAGGAAGAGCAAAAGCATAGTTATTAGGTTATGAGATGATTATTTATCGTCGACAAATCATAATAGTTTAAATACGTTATTCAAAAAATGTGAGTACAAACTTTTGTCCATTTAAAAGAGGTACATACGCGTAAGTACCAATAATTAGTCCATTTATTGTTCCCGCCCAGACATGTTTTAATGAAAATTTTTACAGCATTTTCGTCTGTCGAGATGAGTATTGTGCATAATAAATACATCTTCCCAAGTAAATTCAGTCTCATTAATGAACAATATGAGCCATTCCCAAAATTGAAGTATGTTATGTGCTGAAAACATAGAACTTTTTGCACATGTTATGGATATAACTGTTGCTTTTTTAAAAAAATTGTCATATGTGACACTCCGTATTGTGATGTGATAAAGATGTACAAGATTAACAAATGTGCGAATATTAAGAACAGAATGATGTGGTGATGATTTGGAAACGCTCCATGTAAATGCGTTGGCAACTCCATGACACTGTCTTTATGTCAACCGTGATGTCAAGTAAAATGTAAACAAGTTTATTACTAATGTCAAAATTTAATTGCAACAATTGACAGGACTGGTAACTGCCAAAACAAAATTTTTCATAGCTATTGCTACTGCATTCAATTATCACAAAAATATTTGGAACGACTCGACAATTTACGGGGTGGTAAAAATGCTAAAAAAAATATGCGATTTCGAGAAAAAGTTATTAAGAAATATTGTTCTTCTCGACGAGTTATATTACTGGTTAAATTTATTGCACTTATTTTATTTACACCCTGTATTTCAAACATTTATCTTACAGCGTTTTCCATTTATACGAAAGGATACCCAAAAATAACGGGAATTATTTTCTGGCGAGTGGTAGGGCTCTAGTTTAGAATTCTCCCGCTAGATATCTTTACCAGACAACCTTTTGGATCTGTTCGAAGCATTCCACAGTGTCTAAATGTCATAGCGCCCAAACTTTGTTTTCATTTTGACAGTTTAGTTTTTTCGATTTGATGCAACAAAATATCATATAAGCTAGATATTCGAAAAGGAATTTACAATCTTGTTGGGCCTAAGTGTGATATTGTTGCAGTTTATCGTGAGCACAATATATCTCTGGCAACAATTTATCGGACAATAAAAGATTGGGAAGAAGGTATACCCTGTGTTAATTTGCCCAAAAGTGCTCGACCAAAAATTTTGAGCCACATGAGAGAACAAAGATTAATTGCAGCCGTTAAGGACAAAGTTGGAGTGTCACAACGAACTGTAGCAAGAAGACTCGACGTTTCGAAAACCAGTGTTTTTAAAACACTTTCTCGAAATGACGTGGTTTCGAAAAAGAAGAAAGGCACCAAAATATACCGTGGCCCAATTAGAAAGAAACCCTAGATGTTGTCGTTCGTCAAGGCGCATTCATTTTCTCAATAAACTTATTGTAATGGATGACGAGAAATATTTTACTCTGTCCCATTCAGAATTCAGAGATGAAAGGAAACGATGGTTTTTATACTAATGATATGGAAAACACACCAGACAATGGCAAGTTCAAAGGTAAATCTAAATTTGAGGATAAAATTTTAGTATAGTGTGCCATTTCTGAAGCCGAATATTTCACGCAGCCGTACATTGGTCGTGTTCGAGGAGAAGCCTTAACTGCACAACTTTATATTAAAAGATGCCTCTGTAACTTGATTCAGTTTTTAAATACACATCACGCCAATGATGATATAATGTTTGGCCTGATCTTTATGCCATTACCCCAGAATAAGTAAAGACTGGTAACGTAGACTTTGTTCCGAAATTGGAAAATCCTCCCAATGTACCTCAAATTCGACCAACAGAAGAATTTTGGTCAATATTGACCAGAAAAGTATACGACAAGGGATGGGAAGCTGCAAATGAAGAACAAATACGACGTCGCATTTCCCAAATGATTCGAGAAATCGATCCAGATGTTGTCCAGAGGATGATGGGGCAAGTCAGAAGAAAATTAAGGGCCATTGAAGATAATGGTCCATTATCAATAATTTCAAAGTTAAATATTAATTGTTATACTTATTGTTAATTGTTGTAATAATTAGTTTAAAAAGTAAAAGAGTTTTAAAAAGTTATCAGTATCTAAAAATTTTCTCAAAACTTTAGGACCATACGTTAAAGCATATTTTTGATTATTTATTGTAAATGAAAAACAATGCAAAACAAAACACTACTTAACGTATTTCAATTCCGATATTGCATTTGTTTTTACCCTGCAATCTTTTGTTTTCTGTAGCTACTCAATACTTTGTATTTTGTTTGTAGCTTTGTCGTTCAGATTTTTTGCTGTAAACGATCGTGTTTTTTTCAGTGACAAGTGAAACACGCCCGGACAGACTACCTTTGATACTAGTGGAAGCTTTTTTAAGAAAAAAATTGCGATTAAATGGAATTTGTAACTATGACATTTTGTTAGCTGATATTGCAGACAAGGGACTGGTTACATTTATTGTTTCATTGTAAAACAGTAAAACTAATATTGCTTACCCTTATACCTTCGTTTGAACTTTAAATATTTGACTGTAGTTTGATAAAGGAGTGGAATTTACCTGAAACAAACAAATTTATATTAGACATTAATTACAATAAGAGACTAAAGACTATACACATTCTCTCAACAGTAACAGACACGTATCGCTCTTATTGGAGCACATCAGTGTGGTGTAATAGTTTCGGGTTATTAGAAGAATTAAATTGTTGTAAAAAACATAAAAAAATGTGGACATCACACGACTTCCTTGTACGCGAGACCAACATGAAGTATAGACCCAATCATAAAACTGCACGTATTTGACGTAATTTGACATTAACATCTATTTTTTACTTCCCGCTACCCTTGATACGGGAGGTATAGGGCTCGTGCTAAAAATCGCATATCGAAATTTTGATAAATGACCACGTTGATGTCTGTGTGTATGTGTGTGTGGATCCTCCACTCTAACTCAAATACTATCATTCAGAAAATTTTGAAACCTTGTATTTCGAACTTTTTCTATATTGGAAAGAGCGCATTAGATTTTGGTGAAGATCGGATAACCGGAAATGGTACTTTACTAGAAGCTCAAAATAGTTTTTCTTCGAAAAATATCTTTAAATGTTATTTTTTCGAGATTAATGTTATTATAAAAATTAAAGATTATTAATTGTCCTATATATTTGCATTAATACTTTTTCTATATATTGTATGGATAAATTTATAAAATTATCTATAATTTAAATCCCGCAGTCTATGCTTTAAACAAATAAAACGCAGTTATTCAAATGTATGTAACTGACAGATAAATGTCACTATCAAAGAACTAACCATTTCAAAATAATATTAGTAACGTTTTAAAAAGAAAAAAGTAAATAGAATAGAAAAGGAATTCAATACAGTTTCCAGCATAAGTAAATATGTAGATATGTATTTAGATTAATAAAAATTAACGATTCACAAAAATGTTTAAGCTAATCCTCATTTTCAGATTAGTGAATTCTATTCTATCCCGGTATTTAAAATTTACTTTATTTTATCATAGCTCCGGTGGCTTAATGGTTAGAACAACGCCTAATGTCATGATTGCCGTCGGGGCTCTGGGTTCGAATCCCACTAAAGACATGGATGTGTATGAATGTGAACCCACTCTGTAATTGGGATTTAATCCTGTTGAAGGGTTTAAAAACGGTAGTTACTTGGATTATGAAATAAATTGTGAAAAATTGTCAGCCATCGGGATTTAAACCCGAGACACCTATCTTGCCGGGACAGTGCTCTAACCAACTAAGCTATTGGCTGCTCTTGGATTATATTAGACTATATTTTAAGAAATAAACTGTCAAAATTAGAGTAAAATTCGCTAATCCAAAAATAAGGACTATCATAATCTTTGTTGTGACTCAGGCTGTAAATGGCGGGAGGTATTGTGTTGGCCACACCAGATTTTTTAAGCAAATATGTTGTTTATTATATGAATTATAAAGATAAACCCCTCAGGATATCATTCCTATAAATCAATGTAATTTTGACATATTTTATTTATTTACCGGTTTCAGGATATTATTCCATTGTGTACATGTACAAAAGTAGGCTGGTAACTAAGTAATAACTGTATTTGTACGGTAATATTATTACCATACTGACTTGTCAACAACAGTCTACAAAATGAATATAAAATAAAATTAAAATAATGTTCTTCATTAATACATACAGATAACGTTAGTGTATCGTTCTAAATTCGGTTTACTTTCTTCTAAAATAATAAACATGAGAAAAAAGCACAAAATTTGAATATTCATCATATTGTCATATGTCAACAAAATTGTTCTGTTAACCATAGCATTCTGAAAGTAGCATTAACGAGAGAATTTCAAAAAATAATATTTATTAATATTGCCTTCATTTTCTGAAACCGATAAACTATTGAACAAACCACGGATGTTATGCATTATAACAAGCCTTACATGTCTTAAAATCCTCGCTCTACGAGCTCGGATTTCAAACCGATATCTGCGGCAGTTATAATATATATAACATTCCTAGGTATGTTAATAGCTATTATATATCTGAAATTACAGATGGTAAATCATTTTAGAATTTTGCAAACTTGTGTAAAACCTAATGAAAAATAACATTAAAATTTTATTTCAATCTATCATAAATGCTTTCATGATAGAACTATCTCATTTATGCTGGATTTCAGTTTACTTGAAATAATTCCTTGAGAATTTTAAAAATTTCCATCATAGACAAGTGACTCATTAAAGCTCATATTTTCTTTTCCGTGGAAAATTGTTAAGAATTTTCTTGGAATTTTTCCGTTTTCATTTTATCGCAAAGAATTCAAGAAATATGAAATATGGAAACGACGATTTTCTAGATCTAGAATTCTATTGAGACACTTATATACGAATTACTAAAAAGCGGGGATCTCTAAGGGATAAGACCAAATTATTTCTTTCCCTACATGCAGGAGATTTTCTTCGCTACGTAAGGAAAATATAGGAAAATAAAAAGTTTTAAAAGAAAATGCTGAATATACCACACAAATAAATCTATAATAATAATCTAATCCAAGTAACTATTTTTTGATAATAATATAAAGATTAAATTTTAAATACCGGGATAGAATAGAATTCGCTAATCCAAAAATGAGGATTACCTTAATCTTTTTTGTCAATCGTTAATTTTTATTAATCTAAATACATACCTACATATTTACCTATGTTGGAAACTGTATTGAGTTCCTTTCCTATTGTTCTATTTACTTTTTACCTTCCGTCACCTTTAGGTAAGGAAGGTATTGTCTTTGATAAAAAAAAATCGATAAATAAATAAATAAATAAATAAATCATAACATATTACCCATTACTGGGTGTGCCAATCTGCTTTGTACGCAGATATCGGTAATGATGATGGTATATTTGTACCGTGCGGGCGTTTACCAGGCGTCACCTCACGGGCATTCATTGCTGGCGTGGAGAGTGCACCACAGGGGTCAATTTTGTGCCATTTAAAAATAGAAATACTTGGCGTCGGTCGGGATCGAACCCGGTTCCCTAGATTCACGACCTGACACTCAGACACGCGGCCACGAGACCCCATGATGAGATTTTAAAGAATAAGCATGTTTTAGGTTCCCTAGAATACGATTCTATTTTCACGATGATGTGTGTGTGTGTGTGTGTGTGTGTGTGTGTGTGTGTGTGTGTGTGTGTGTGTGTGTGTGTGTGCGTGTGTGTGTGTGTGTTGTGTGTTGTGTGTTGTGTGTTGTGTGTGTGTGTGCGTGTGTGCGTGTGTGCGTGTGCGTGTGCGTGTGTGCGTGGGTGTGCGTGTACGTGTGTGTGCGTGCGTGTGTGTGTGTGTGTGTGTGTGTGTGTGTGTGACGATTCTTTCGGATTGCGTAACTCCAATACCATCTTTCCAAAAATTATAATTTTTGCGTATTCCACTTCTTTACATCCATGTGAAGAGCTGATTAGATTTTGGTTATAATTTGAAGACGCTGTTAAATATCACTTTTCAAAATTAATGTTATTATAAATATTAAAGAATATTTTATTCTCTATACGATTTGATTACATTTTAAACTTCATATTCAATGGATATTGAGTTAAAAAATTATAATAATTATTTATGTATTAAGGACATAATCCAAAGATTGTAGCTCGGAGGAATGTTTAAAGCTCGACGTGTATTTTATTTTGGTTCTCGAAATACAAGGATTCAATGGGTATATATTCGGTATCGTTGAGCTGACGTTAAGTATGCTGTGGTTTCTAGCTATATTGTTTATTTATAACAAATTTTAATTTAGTGTCAAATGAAAATGGAAGATATCGATTATTCAAAAAATATATCGAATGAATTTGACGCTGCCCAGAGTAAGTTGGTTCCACAAAAGTGAAAAGACGTATACGAGAAAGGATACGAATATTTTTACGAGTAGAGGTCTTCAAAAAATGTTATTTATCGAATTTAATGTTGTTGTCTGACATTTATCTAAAATCGACGATTTTAACGTTTGACTAGCTGTTGCTTGGCAACTTTATAAGCTCTCAGGCGATAAAAGCCAATTTTATAGTGAGACATGAATATATGTATTTGTAATTAAAAATATTTTTCGTTTTATGCGTACAACCAAGTAAAATATTTCGCGAGAGGTTATATGCTGGCCACATCAGATTTTTTATTTATATAGATTGCTTCATCGATTTTCATTAGATGTCACTTTCACTAAGTGCTAATTATAAACGCAATTTCAGATTTAAAACCGGTAGTTTTAAGACGCTCCAACCGATAACTATTTGTAATTACAAATTGTAATTTATAATGCAGTAGCTCTAAACGCAGCTTTACTCTCAATAATTTGGTGGTCCTTTTGAAGTATCCTACGATAAATAATTTAATAAACCCCATTGTGCTCCAAATGATTCTCTCCATATTTTCTAGGTCCTTCTCAACCTACATAACCTGATAGTTCACTACTGCATTTTCCAGCGTAGACAGCAATGATATATTCATGCCGTAAGAAGTACAGTGAGGTATCCAGTTTATCAGGAGTGCTAATCAATATTTCATAGTACGTTCCATGAAAGGTTCATTAATAATAACGCAGTTCGATAGGTCATTGTGCCTCGCACAGTGACATATATATGACCAGTGCTTCTGCTGCAGCTACTTTTTCTCTTTTACCAATATCAACTTTGCAGCTGATGGATCGATAGCTAGTTTCAATAGTTTTTGTTCATATTTTACACTATTTGTTATACTTTTTAAGGTTGGGTAATGTAGCATGTGAAACTAACGAAATGTTTTTGAGGTTTCAGGAATTTTCAATTGGTGAACTAATTTTACAAATAGGGACTCCAACGGAAATTTAGTGAACTAAACTAAAGGCGGCTGGTAATATCCATTAAATGTCGTAAATCATTCTTTCGTTTAAATAAAAAATCTGATGTGGACACCACACGACTTACTTGTACGCAAGACCAATATAAAAATGCCCGTATTTGACGTAATTTGACATTAACATATATTTTTTATGTTTTTGTTATTTTTTGTCCTAATCCATATCTCGCTTATACAAAGGGTTAATTTAATAATACTTGATGTGCTAGACTCTAAAACTCTTATTTGAAACATTTATTTCTAAAATCAAAATGAAACCATTTTATTCAAGAAAAACTGTTAACAACTTCAGGTAATATATCACTTCCGGTTAGCCTGTTTTAACCAAAATCTACTATGTTATTCCAATTGACGCAAAAGTCTTATATACCGAATTTGAAAAGTTATGGATTATATTTTAAAATAGTTTTTCATTAAAATCTATTATAGGCTTCAAATAAAGTACCATTTATGGAAATTATGTAATGACCAAAAAGGGAGGTGCACAACTAGATGTTATAGTAGTCCTAAATACAAAATTTCAACTTTTTACGGTTTACCGTTTTTGAGTTATGTGACATACGTACGCACGTACGTACGTACAGACGTCACGACGAAATTAATCAAAATGGATTCAGGGATGGTCAAAATGAATATTTACGTTCAAATCTGAAAACCGAAATTTTTCGCGATTACAATACTTCCTTTTCTTCGTACAAGGAAGTAATAAAATTCCCGTAAAACGAATATTTCTCATAATAAAAATAAGTGTTAATTATTTGATTCCTTCACAATTTTTACCTTCCGCTACCCTTGGTAAGGGAGGTACAGGGATCGTGCTAAAAATCGCAATCGAGATTTTGGTAAATGACCACGTTTTAAAGTCCCTAGAAACCAATTTTAACATTTTCACGATGATGTCCGTGTGTATGTGTGGATCCTCCACTCTAACTCAAATACTATCATTCAGAAAATTTTGAAACTTTGTATTTCGACCTTTTTCTATTATGCAAAGAGTCCATTAGATTTTGGTCTAAATCGGATAACCGGAAATGGCATTTTACTTGAAGCTCAAAATACTTTTTCATCGAAAAGTATCTTTATATGTTATTTTTTCGAGATTAATGTTATAAAAAAAATCTGATGTGCCCAGCACATTACCTTCCGTCAATTCAACCTATTTTATACAAATTTCATCCAGACAGTTTCTTGCGAAAGGTACGCCCAGTATTCGACTGTAGACTTACATTCAAAAGATTAACGCATTAAAATCTGGAAAGTGCAGTCTTGGTCTACAGTCGAATACTGGGCGTAAAATATATACCAGCATTGCAAATACTGAACTGGTCGACTGTACGGACCGAAATATTTTGCCATTGCGGTTTTAGCTATTGTGCACCTATAATAAAACGATAACGAGTCTTCGGAAAATGATCCCTAGATGAACTATACCAAGTTTGTTGTCCATTTGTTCCTTATGTACGAGTTAGAAGCAAAAGAAAATATTCTATTTAAGGCAATTATTAAAGAGCCACGAAAAATAAAACAATAATTTATGTTTGATGTTTCAGACATATCTGACAGCTTTGACAATTCATGTGCATTAATATTTTTAAAAGGATGAATCTATGTCTTTTTGATAGTAAACCTAGTACATATTAAGTTATTCTAGTTTGAAATCTAGGGTAAGTGAATACAATGCACTGTATTAATATTCTCTTTCGTGCTGACCCGTTCACATTCTCCGAATCGGAATCGAATTTGAGGTCAACGGAACGTAATATCCATCTAACGATTATCGTAAGAATTAATGGCTACTTCCATGAAATTCAATTGAATATTTTATTTGTCTTATTGAGGTGTCTAGCGCTAGAGTCATATATAAGAATAGCGAAATTCCGAGTACCTTTCGGAAAGGCAATGATATGAATTTGAACAATCAAATGAATAATTGAACGATTCTATCTATTAATTATAATTTATTGATTTAATGTTCTTTTGGGAAAGATAAATTAAAAGAGAAAATATAAATACAGAATAGCGCATTGGTCGGTCGTGTTACACCCTACTATCTTTATGCGTTTGCGTGCATTCGTATGTAGTACATACCCAAGAATTAATTTGATTAAGTAGCAGATAGGCGTGAAAATAATGTCATTAAAAGCTGTTTATAGTGTAAAAGAAACAAACAGAACTAGTGAATGAAGTCCACCAATACTGTTGGTGAATAGGGTAGCAACGTATGTAACATATGTTTTTAGAAAAAGTTCGCCACCAAGAATATTTCGTTTATCTTGAGAGATACAAGAAAATGTTAATAGCAAATTTAACAAGAGAAAGGGGTTCATAAGATGACCATAGTAAAATTTTTGCATCACTTCCGGTTTTAGAGGAAATGGGTAGGTACAACTTTAAATCTAGCATAGGGAATATGAGTGTACATAAAATTAGCTTAACGGTGATATCAAAATATCAAAGTTTTACTTCAACCATTTTAATATAGCGACCATTTATTTTCAAAATATGTATTCATAAAATTCCTTACAAAATTACACATAGCAAGCTATGAAACAATTTTATTACCTTAAAACAAAAGAAAAGTATTTATTTACACAAAGTTGAAGTGCTCTAACAATTTTGTGATTTAGTTTCAGGTATTAAAATTGTTTCATAGAATGCTATGTTTAATTTCGTATGAAATTTTATTAATACATATTTTGAAAGTAAATGGTTGAAGAAAAACTATGATATTTTGGTATCGTTGTGAAGCTAATTTTATTTACATTCTGGTAAAAAATATAAGAATACCGATTCCCTATGATAGATTCAAACTTATGCCTCTTAAGCCCCTTTGTCTTTAAGTTTGTTTATTAACATTTTTTGTATCTCTGAAAATAAACGAAATATTCTTCGTGCCGGACTTACGCCAAACACCTGTATATATATATACAGGGTGTAAATGAAATAAGTGCATTAAATTTGACCAGTAGTATAACTCATCGAGAGCAACAATATTTCTTAATAACTTTTTCTCGAAATCGCATATTTTTTTAGCATTTTTACCACCCCGTAAATTGACGAGTCGTTCCAAATATTTTTGTGGCAGTTGAATGCAGTAGCAATAGCTATGAAGAATTTTGTTTTAGCAATTGACAGTCCTGTCAATTGTTGCAATTAAATTTTGACATTAGTAATAAACTTGTTTATAAGGTAAAATTCTGTCAAAATGCGAGTACACAGACATTGTAATTACTTACCTATGGTTTATTTATTTATTTTTTACTTGTATCTGTACTACATGTTACTTGACATCACGGTTCTCATAAAGACAGTGTCATGGAGTTGCCAACGCATTTACATGGAGCGTTTCCAAATCATCACCAAATCATTCTGTTCTTAATATTCGCACATTTGTTAATCTTGTACATCTTTATCACATCACAATACGGAGTGTCACATATGACAATTTTTAAAAAAGCAACAGTTATATCCATACCATGTGCAAAAAGTTCAATGTTTTCAGCACATAACAGACTTCAATTTTGGGAATGGCTCATAATGTTCATTCATGAGACTGAATTTACTTGGGAAGGTGTATTTATTATGCACAATACACATCTTGACAGACGAAAATGCTGTAAAAATTTTCATTAAAAAATGTTTTGGGCGGGAACAATAAATGGACGACTAATTATTGATACTCATGTACCTCTTTTAAATGGACAAAAGTTTGTACTTACATTTTTTGAGTAACGTATTTAAACTATTATGATTTCTCGACGATAAATAATCATCTCATAACCTAACAACTATGCTTTTGCTCCTCGTCTCTCCTTGTCTTCCTCTATTCACACTATTCAAAGGTGATTAAAACCCTGGTTCAAAACACAACTTTATAATTTTGTTATCCAAAATTTAATTTTATTTATTTTAAAAATTGTACTCTTACGTATTAATTAATAATAATGTTATTTCCCTTGATTCGTTTATTAATTACTGTGACTGTAAGTGTAACCGATAACCGACAATTTTTGAGCTGATTGTATCCCACTTGAACACGGCAACAGTCATTTGTTCTCCATGAGCGGGTAACGAAATATGCAGCAAAAAAAAGTTATTAAGAAATATTGTTCCTCTCATCGAGTTACATTACTGGTTAAATTTAATGCACTTATTTCATTTACACCCTGTATATACCGTGTGTCTACTTTTTTTATGGACCATAGGAGATACAATAGTGAAATTTTCATATAGCTGTAAATTCTGCCCTATTAATTTTAGAACTAAAGTGTAAACATAAAAAATGTTCAGAATTAAATTAGCCTAAATTTGTTAATATAATAGGGTCTTGCCATGAAATAAACGTAAAATAAAATATCTGTCTTTAAGCTTTTTACAGAGTGCCATGCAAGACAAAATATGCAATTTAAATAGTCGTATTATTTGACTTTGACAGATAAAAGTTTATTCATCGATATTTAATTGTTAATATTGTTCCATTGAGTTTTTTCTGCGATGGCAACTGAAACCATACTTACTGATAAATAATTTAATGAATTCAAAAATTTTAAAAACTTTATGACAGATGTCATCTGCCAAATTCAAGCAATACAACTGTTTAAAATTTTGTGATAGTGCTCATGGCACTCTGTAAGTAGCTAAAAATTATTACTTTTATTTTGCCTCTCTTTCGCAAACGAAACGCATACAAACAAGAATTTTGGACTTTTTAGATGCAGTTTTTAATCCTGAACATTTTTTGTATTTACACTGTTGTTCTAAAATTAATAGGGCAGAATTTACAGCGTTATGAAAATTTTACAATTGTATTTCCTATGGTCCACAAAAAAAGTAGATACACGGAATATATAAAGCCACTCGGTATTCTCTGTTCCATTTTACATATTCTAAATATTCGATGAAATTTCAAACTAATACATAACTGAGCACAGACTTTCTATTCTGCTCTATAATTTACGTACCTAGACTTTAATTTAAGTTGGATACATAGGAAAATAATAACATTGCTGATTTTCTATCAAGGTTTTCGCCTAACTTCTCCATTATAGGATACAGTTTCCTAAGAAATAATTAGATGGTGCTGTACTAGACATGTTGATGACGTAATCATACTGCCAAGTTAATAACACCAAAATACCCCAGGCCGTCAGCGACGTTTTACTCTGAATATAGGAGCGACAGGATGTCGTATATACGAGAAGTTTGAACCATGTAAGAAAATATTGTTGGTTTAGATAAGCGAAATCTACGCGTGATTTTAGTGGTCTATTTCTTTTAATATTCTCTCTACAGAGTGTCTACTTTTTTTATGAACCATAGGAAATATAATGGTAACAATTTTTCGTGGCTGTAATAATTTTAGACCTAAATATTTTTTATCATTGTGTATCATATGGTCCACAAAAAATAGACACCCTGTATGTGCATTTACTTTTTGTATCATCCTCGCAAATTAAAATTAATATTACGTGTAATGAAAATATATAGGGTATGTATAACATGTTTAGATTTCAGATTACAAATACAAAACATCATATATTCAAAACATTGTTTTAATATTGGTTAAACAAATGTGTTTTCATTTTAAATTATTTATGTTTATAAAGGATATCCCATTCTTTTCAAGTGTTTATTTATTATTTCATCCTACCGACTGCGCCAATTATTTTCAAAAATATGTATTTCCTGTTTAAACACGGTTAAATATTATATCTATTGGATAATAAATATTTTTCAGCATAATAAACTTTTTTTATTTTGTTAAAAAATTCATGTATATATTATACAGAGTGTTCATTTTTAAGTGGCTACCATTGCGATCTCGAGAACTATAAGAAATACGATGATTAAATTTATTTCAATAATAAACTGAAAAAAAATTCAACCAGTGATTCTCAAAATATGGATACCAACTTTATTTTAAATGGAAACATATACTTTTTATTTGATCATTCAACAGAGCTCTTTATTCTGAATCCAATGATATACAATTTTTATACTCTTACACAACAAAATTTTCGAAAAAAAATCTGATGTGGCCAGCACATTACCTTCCGTCAGTTCTATTTTGTACAAATGTCATACAAAAAGTTCCTTGCAAAAGATTCTATTTCTTGTACATTACCTTAAGGCTGCTGTATGTATTTTATACAAATTCCATACAGAAAGTTTCTAGCGAAAGATCCTATATTTCCAGTAAAATTATAACACAAACATACATGTCAATAGGGTATTCTCCGAGGATTACTAATATTAAAAATTTATTAAAAATATTGGTGTTGATAGGTAAACAAGAGGGAAAAAACAAAAAATCATAATATAAATTGATTGTTACAAAAGATATAAAGTATTAAAATTTTGCTGATGTACTAGATGACCTTCCAATGGGAGACCAGTTGAAATCCCTACTCCATGTTCGAATGTGATAAGACACTGCATGAACCACTGATAGCACACAGCTGGCACTGTACAACTAGTACGTCACGGTCACGTGACACAAAAAAATCAAATTTTAAAAATTAATATCTCGCTTATTAAAAGGAATTTTTCACTCGGGTTTTCACAGATACACTTAGATATAACTGTTGTTTAAGAAAAATAAATAAAAAAATATGAGAGAATACCCTATTGCACTTGACACTGACACCTTTCAATCAGAATTTTCTAAATATAGCACCTGTTTCCAGAGTTGTAGCATAGCTGGTTAATATATGATATTTAATTTCTTTATAATTTTTTAACTCTATATCCATTTAATATGAAGTATAAAATGCAGTCAAATCGTATAGAGAATAAATTATTCTTTAATATTTATAATAACATTAAATGTGAAAATATATTTAACATCATTTTTTCAGGAAAAACTGTTAAAATCTTCAAATGAGGGTACTTTCGGTTGACCAATTATAAACAAAATCTAATCAGCTCTTCATATGTATGTAACGAAGATGAATACGAAAGAATTATAATTCTTGGAATAATTGTACTATTAGTTATCGCAGACGAATTTTTTTTTGTCCCACACACACACACACACACACACACACACACACACACACACACACACACACACACACACACACACACACACACACACACATATATATATATATATATATATATATATATATATATATATATATATATATATATATATATATACAGAGACATCATCGTAAAAATAGAAAATCTTATTCTAGGGACCCTAAAACGTGCTTGTTCATCAAAAACTCACCACCGAATTTTTTGACAAAAGACAATACCTTCCTTACCTAAAGGTGACGGAAGAATGTTCGCTTGTGTACATGGAATATTTAAAATTAATTTTTAAAACTCAAATTAATACGCGTTGTATTAGTTTTTGTGATGAACAAAAGCCAAAATTATTAAACGTGGCAACTGTTTCGTGATGATTCCACAAAACAGGAATAATATCCCAACCCAACTGACATCTGTCATTCTGTCAACATTGTAACATTGCCAGACATCATTTGTTATTGGGCTTTGATTATTTCATTTCGTTATATTGCTCATTGCAGTAATTGTTTACCGATGTGTTCATATGTTCTCAAAAACCATTCAATCTGCTTTTGTTTCGTTTGAAACGAATTCTAAACGGTTTAAATTGATAGGACGCTGATTCAAAAAACTAATTGAATATCTAGAATAGCAGGTAGGCCGTGAAAAACAATATTTGCCTCCATTCTTGACATTTTAGAGAGTTTGTACGTCTTTGGATGTGTCACATGTGACGGTATAGCTATTTGTGTATTAAGAGCGCAAAATGGTACATTGTCGATTGAGAGGTTGTTGCCGCGCGACGCAGGAGCGAGGCATTCTCTCGAAATCGACAATGTCCATTTGCGCTCGAAACACACATAAGATTTTTTCTACAGTCGCCACAATGGGGTCCTCCGCCATAGCAAAAATTTATTTTTTATTTATTTTCACTTATCGGTATTTTCCATTCTTCTTGAGCTATTGCTTCAATCTAATCTAAGCATTTTATACTTTCATTTTTGTAAATAAATGCCCTATTTTATTTTCACAGCAGTGCGGCATTTTGTTTGGTTATGTAAGTGGGTAATGTGTAACTAGAGTGTCTAATTTCTGACTAAACGTTTCCATTAAGAATGTAGCCAAGTAACATTTCTCAACATTGTATAGTTAGAAATTTGAGGAGCGAGCGTTTTTCTACTTTGTCGCTCTAGAGCGGCAAAGTGACATTTTGCGTTGACAAAAGAGAGCGCAAATGGCTACTTTGTATATAGACTGTAGAAAAAATAATTTCTAAAATGAATTTAAACGTGGATCTATTTAGTCGACAAAAAGATGCGATATTACATTAACAATTTTACTCAGTTTGCAATACGATATATTATACCTATTATTTACATGTATAGTGAAAGTAAATTACTTTTAAGGCCCTAAATTAAAAATCTGATGTGGCCAACACAATGCCTCCCGCCATTTACAGCCCGAGTCACAAAAAAGATTAAATTTTTTGGATTAGCGAATTTTACTCTAATTTTGACAGTTTATTTCTTAAAATATTGTCTAATCCAATCCAAGTAACTATCTTTTTTTTAAACCCATCAACAGGATTAAATCCCAATTACAGAATGGGTTCACATTCACACACATCCATGCCTTAGTGGGATTCGAACCCAGAGCCCCGAGGGCACTCATGACATGAGGCGTTGCTCTAACCATTGGGCCACCGGGACTATAATAAAATAAAGATTAAATTTTAAATACCGGGATAGAATAGAATTCACTAATCCAAATATGAGGATTAGCTAAAATATTTTTGTGAATCGTTAATTACTTCCTTGTACGAAGTAAAGGAAGTATTGTAATCTCGAAAAATTTCGGTTTTGAGATTTCAACGGAAATATCCATTTTGACCATCCCTGAATCCATTTTGACTAATTTCGTCGTGACGTCTGTACGTACGTACGAATGTACGTGCGTATGTATCTCGCATAACTCAAAAACGGTAAGCCGTAGAAAGTTGAAATTTTGTATTTAGGACTGCTATAACATCTAGTTGTGCACTCCCTTTTTGGTCATTACATAATTTCTAGAAATGGTACTTTATTTGAAGCCTATAATAGATTTTAATGAAAACCTATCTTAAAATATAATCTAACACTTTTCAAATTTGGTATATAAGACTTTTATGTCAATTGGAATAACATAGTGGATTTTGGTTAAAACAGGCTAACCGGAAGTGGCATATTACCTGAAGGTGTTAACAGTTTTTCTTCAATAAAATGATTTCATTTTGATTTTAGAAATAAATGCATCAAATAAAAATTTTAGAGAATTAAATTCTGTGTCTAGCACATCAAGTATTATTAAATTAGCCCTTTGTATAAGCGAGATATGTATATTTAAAACTTATATAATTTTTGGTTTTTGTAATGAAGCTTGCTATGGATTAGGACAAAAAATAACAAAAAAATAAAAAACAGATGCTAATGTCAAATTACGTCAAATATGTGCAATTATATACTTGGGTCTATACTTCATATTGGTCTTGTGTACAAGGAAGTCGTGTGGTGTCCACATCCGATTTTTTTTATTAATCTAAATACATACCTACATATTTACTTATGCTGAAAACAGTATTGAATTCCTTTTCTATTGTTCTATTTACTTTTTCCTTTTTAAAACGTTACTAATATTATTTTGAAATGATTAGTTCTTTGATAGTGACATTTATCTGTCAGTTACATACATTTGAATAACTGCGTTTTGTTTGTTTCAAGTGTAGGCTCTGGGATTTAAATTATAGATAATTTTATAAATTTATCCATAAAATATATTAGAAAAGGTATATTAACTATTGTAATCAATTAATGTATTAATTGTTGTAATCAATTGCATTTAACTTTATTTTATAAATGTAAACTATACAAGTAGATGTCAGTTCTATCGATTAGATTAATCGGCTTCACTACCTGGTTTAGGTATATAAATTAAGTAAATGACGTCATTACATTGGAATGTCATTTTTAGAGAAATTTCACTGCATAAAGTAAAAATTCTGTACGATCAGCTTTAAAACAATAAATTTTGCATGTGGAAAGGATTCAGAAATGTCATCTGCGTTAAATATTAATTATTAAAATGAAAAGTTCGCTTCAACAGAAGCCATTAAAACGGAAACCAAAACCGAACTTTCCAAGTCCCAAAGGTTGTGAAAAAATAACGTTGACAATCCGGAGAAAAAGACACTTCTTTCTTTAAAAAGTTTTACTGTCGATACGTTACTTTTAATCACGGGATAGTAGTTGCCAAAAACTTCAACATATTGATTACAACAATTAATATGTAAGAAAACAACTTGAATTTAATTCAATTTTTTTCTATACCGTGTGTCTATTTTAAAGCTGTACATAGAAGATTAACATGGGAAATCAGTTTTTTGCAATTTACTTCTCGCCTAATTATTTTAAGCAAAAATGCGTCAAACAGAAGTTTTAGGGCATAAAATTCTACATCTAAAACAATAGACAGAATTACCTTTACATGCTTTATAACGATAGAAATTCAATATGAAAATGTCGAAAATTACGGTAAAAATATCGACAGCCATGGAAATGAACAAAAATAATTAAATAAATGCTTGACGTTTTATGTGTCATAACGTAAGTTAACTTATTTGACGTTTTTGACAATTTAATTTGAACAAATATCGTTAATTATGGCAATAATAGAAATATAAAATTAATAAATAAAGTTAAGAAAATATATTTTTGTTTAAATAATATGAATATATCAAGAATTCAACATTGTGTAATAAAATTATGTATGATGCTGTTATGTACTCTTAACTCATTTCCAATACATCTACCTTAGTACTACAGAAGGGGTCTACACTTATCATTCCTAACACTCTTTCTTGGAGTAACGCATGTTCTGCTCGTCCTATATTCTGATTACGCGGCCCACATATATTTTTGAAGACACATTAGCAGTCTTTTCAAATTTTGTTACGAATTTATCTCTTCATTCGTATAACTGTTCATTTTTTAATCATTAAAGACAATAAAACTAGAGACAAAATCTGGTGTGGCCATCAAATTGTCAGAAATGTCAAATAAGTTAACTTACATTGTGACAGATAAAGCGTCAAGCATTTATTTATTTTTTGTTCAATTCCATGGCTGTCGATATTTTCAACGTAATTTTCGATATTTTCATATTTAATTTCTGTCGTTACAATGCATGGAAAAGTAATTCTGTTTATTGATTTAGGTGTAGAATTTTATGCTCTAAAACTTTTATTTGACCCATTTTAGCTTAAAATAATTAGGCGAGCAGGAAATTGGAAAAAACTGATTTCCCATGTTAATCTCCTCTGTACACCTTTAAGACAGACACACGGTATATGTAAATAGTAGGTAGGTACGTCGAAATGCAGATTGGGTAAAATTGTCAATATGTTCCATTGATTTTTGACGGATCATTAATTTTCTGGCGGCAAAATAGATCCCCGTTTAAATTCATCATCCGACACATGCCACACATCCAAAGCAGTACAAACTATAAAATAAAAAATAAGTACATAGGAAATACAGAACTGAAAACTGTCATGATAACCTCAAAATATAATACTGACATTTTCTACAGACGAGAATGGAATAATTAGGGAATCATTTATACGTTTCTCTTTTTCATTGTCACACATGTAATGATACAAATTATTCATATAGCTCAAGCTACGACATACGGACCTCCCGTCAATTCCATGTTTAAAATAGCAATGAGCTTTAAGCAAAGTATCACTTCCGATTGATCGTTTGTAAACAAAATCTAATTTCTTGTTCCAATATGTAGAAAAGTCTGTAATACGAAATTTTGGATTATGTTTTATTATGCGTTTCCTCGAAAAACTGTTAAGAGCCTCCAAATTAAGTACCACTTACGGTCTATCATATATGTATAGTCAAAATCTAATATGACGTTTCAAATTATACACGAGTTTTAAATACCAAATTTGATAAGTTTTGAATCATGTTTTAATATATTTTTTCAAGAAAATCTGTTTATAGCTTTTTGTAAAGTGCTACTTCCGGTGTATCAATTTTAGAAAAAATCTAATATGTCGTTTTCAATAATATAAAAGTCTTAAATACCAAATTTGAAAAGTTTTGAATTGTATCAATATATTTTTCACGAAAATATGTTCAGGACTTCAAATAAAGTATCACTTCCGGTTTATCAATTTAAGCCAAAATCTAATACGTTGCTCCCTTTCATATAGAAGTATTAAATACCAAATTTGACAAGTTTTGGAATATATCATAATATATTTTTCACGAAAATCTGTTCAGAGCTTCAAGTAAAGCATTATTTCCGGTTTATCAATTTAAAAAAATCTAATATGTCTTTCTTAATAATATAAAAGTTTTAAATACCAAATTTGAAAAATTTTGGTATATATCAAAATATTTTTCACGAAAATCTCTTTAGAACTTCAAGTAAAATATCATTTCCGGTTTTCCAATTTCAAAAAAATCTAATATGTCGTTTTCATTAATCTAAAAGTCTTAAATACCAAATTTGAAATGTTTTGGAATCTATTATAATATATTTTTCACGAAAATCTGTTCAGAGCTTTAATTAAAATATCACTTCCGGTTTATCAATTTTAGCCAAAATCTAATGTGTTGTTTCCTTTCATATAAAAGTCGTAAATACTAAATTTAAAAAGTTTTTGAATATATCAATATATTTTTCACGACAATCTGTTCAAAGCTTCAAGTAAAGTATCACTTCAGGTTTATTAATTTTAGCCAAAATCTAATATGTTATTGCCCTTGATAAAAAAGTCATAAATACTAAAACTGAAAAGTTTTGGATTATATTTCAATATAATTTTTCATTAAAAACTGTTATGGGCTTCAAGTAAAGTATCACTTCTGGTTGTCCAATTGTACCCAAAATCTAATCAACTCTTTATATGAATGTAGAAAGCTTAAATACAGAAAATAGAAAATTTCGGAAGTTTGTTGTAAGAATATCGTAAAAATAGTAAAAATGTGTTGTAGGGACCCTAATTCGTGCTTATTTACTGAAAACTCACCATCGAATTTTTGGACCGATAACATTACCTCCCTTACCTACGGTATGACGGGAGGAAAAAAATTGACTGTACATTATTACATTTCTCTAGTAATTTCCTTTTCTCTAGTAATTTCCTTACATACCTAAACTATTATTCACGAAAGATGACTATTCAAGGTCATTTGTGAGCCGTCTGATATAATATTACTTGCGGATAACTTCATTGCATTTCGTATGCATAGGCGTGTAACATGAAATATTTATGGACACATTTTAACTGAAAAAATAAGAATAATTCATTTGAAAATAATGTTTCTATCTAAATCATGCCTTTCTGAAAGATTTATATTGTTCACTTATGTTTTTGCAATATTCAAAAAACATAGACTTAATTTATAAACCAAGGAATAATAACTTGATTTATACGTCAACGCCACTGGGTAAATATTAGCACAGAGGGCAGTGTAATAGATAATATGGTATCTGTAATTCTACGACATATGTCATTATTATTTATAGTGTGTTAGAAAGTAATGCCACTATTTACGTATATCTGTCACACCACATAAATTATATAGACATAGGTCAAATAATCTTTCTCTTTCTAATACAAAATGTTGCTAAGCTACTGCTATAAAGTGATGTGAATTCTTTCTTCGAACAAATGACCTTGAATAGTCATCTTTCGTGAATAATAGTATAGTTAGGGTTTTGTTCTAGACCTGACAACTGTCAACTTATATGCTAAGCCTACTGTATATGTATATTATACACCGTCCATTGTTTTAAAGCAGAGCACACTATTTCGTTTCATCTCCTTTAGTATGCTCTCTATACAAAACAAAACACCTACGACACGAGCTGTAGCCGGTATATGTCCACATCAATAAAAGTAAAGCCGGCAGCACACTCGGTAAAAAATAAAAAAATAAAAAGGCAAATAAGAAGCTAATTTCACTATTCTTGATGAATCTTCCAGTGCAATATTAAATAAAAATGTAATTTATGATCAGTAAAATGAGAAAATTAATTTGTAAAAAGAATATCAAGAAAACTTGTTAGACAAAAAAAGAAGAAGAAGAGGTTTATATCTAAAGAGCTAGAGGGGAAAAGATGAACGTCCATTTTTTAGCGAAATTATGTTTTTAAATGGTATATTTAAAAAAGGCGAAAACGATATCATACAGTCTTTAGAAATTGCATTTCAAGAGCTAAAATTTTGATGTGGCCAACACAATACCTCCCGCCATTTAATTTTTATTAATTTAAATACATTGTACTATTGTTCTATATACTTTTTACCTTTCTTTAGGTAAGGAAGGTATTGTATTTAGTCAAAAAATTCGGTGGTGAATTTTGGATGAATAAGCACGTTTTAGTGCTTTAGTGCTTAAAAATGACAGTTTAATGCGTAAAAGTAAAAGTACTAAATACCTATTATAACTGTTTATTTATGATAAATATTTACAACGCAATTACTTAAATTACTAAATTGAACATTTGATGTCGTTCTTAATACTTCTTCTTGGTTAACTTCAATGTGGGTAGAAAATGAAGTAGATGTGCTGCTGGATTCTGATTCTTTGTCGACAATTTTTATTTTTTTAATTGCTGTTTCTTTTTCTCCCAAAATTCTTCGTGAAATTTCTTTCTTATTTTCCAAAGAATTTTCAACGTAGCCTTCAGCAACAGAACTTAAACGCCACCCTCCATGTCGCTTGAGCACTGTAATGTCTGCTCCCGAATCAGTCAAAAATGTTGCAGAACACCGCCGAAAGCAATGCCCGGTATATTCTTTAGCATTTGGGAGGCGGAGGAACTCTGCAATTTTTTTAGGTATACCACCTATGGTATTTATACCTACAGGAAGCGTGCAACACTTAAAATTTCTGTAGGTTAGAAAAAACCGTTGACGTTCAGTATGACTAGGTCGAAGTTGTGCGTACTTGCGAAACATTGCTAAACAATTGATTCCATCGATAAACCCTTCAGTTATCATAAAAAATCATGAAATATTCGTTTTAGTATTTGGAATATTAATTTTTATGAAAGAAGTAGAATCTTCAATATCTCCTACACGTAAAAACGTAAGTTCCTCCCGGCGACATGCCCCATAGATTCCAACAATTAACACAACCTTTGCCAATAAATAATCCTTGTCATCAGCTTCCTTCATGAAACGAACTATCTCTTGCTTAGTGAATATTTTTGATTTTTTAGGCTTATATCCACTAGCTTTTCTTTTTAAGAATGCAATAAGATTGGTAAATTTACTTATATCCACATTCTTATTAAGGTATATCATAGTTCGGAGCATAGAGTAATTACTCCATAAAGTGGATGGCTTATAAATGGATGATAATTTCGAAAAATAGGCTAAAACTACCTTTTCTGTAATGTGCCCAACGTTTTTCTCCGCACACCAACTGTCAAATTTTTTGTAAGTTTCTTCATACAATTTTTTTTTCCTGGAACCAGTGTAGCCAATGCAGCCTCTGCACCATTTTCAATATCAGAGTCAATCTCTGAGTCGCTCATTTTAAGTAAATTTATTACCAAAAATTCTCAAGATAAATTATACACCGAGCATGTTGACATCAATGTTTATTAAACAACATATTGAATCCCATAGCAACAAAAAGATGAAACTGATGCCTGCCTACTTTTAAATTTTGAAAAATTCAAAATGTTGACATTTGAGAATAAATATAAATAATCTGTTTTAAAACGCTAGTATGAAAAATCTTGTATGGAATACGTTGCGAAATCGTGTTTTAAGCACTAGACGTGTTATCCAACTCGGCTACGCCTCGTAGGATAATTTTCACGTCGCGTGCTTAAAACACATTTCTTTCGCAACTTATTACATAAATAGCTATTGTTCCATTAATTTTTTCCCACTGGTTTTTCATTTCTTATTTTAAAAAACACAGTGGATAAAGCACCACACATTCATTCGAACTTGGATCGTAGGGACCACAATCAATAATTCACTGTTGTTTTCATTTATTCTATTGCCAAAACAAACTAACACAATTCCCTAGAAGTTGCCAAAATTCCAGTGGAAAAACCACGTAATAAATTCTCATATTGTCCACCAGATGTCTCCAATCTCCATGTTTTGCGTAAAATACTGTAGAGAGACAAAGACAACATCATCCCTAATCCGTCTGCAACAATGAGTAAGACAGAGATGGGTTAAGACAGCAGGACACGTTAACGGAAACGACGCAATTATGTAAATGGGCATTGCGGAATTAACCAGCCACCTTTGTACAGAAATCAGACGGCTATGGAAAGGGGGGGGGGCAAATTTAAGGGGAATGATTAAGAGAGGAAAGGGAACAATGTTTTTTAATTGGTCAGTAGGGAAAAATTGCAGAAATTAATTAAATTGCATCGAGGCAACGAGTTTCGAATAAAATAAAAAGATCTGATGTGGTCAGCACATTACCTTCCGTTAGTTATATGAGGCATTTACGAAAATTCTACCGGTGAACTGTTACCGGTATATATCGGTAAACAGTTGTTTATCAGGTCATAGCTACCGGAATCGATATTTTAAGAACGCAAGTGGTAAACAGGGTAGATCCATAACCAATGAAAAAATCTGATGTGGCCAGCACATAAACTCTCGCCAGATATTTTACCTGGTTGTACGCATAAAACGAAAAATATTTTTAAATACAAATACCTACATATATTCATGTCTCACTGCAAAATAATTCTCACATATATTTGCAAAATCTATGGGATATTTTAATATAAATTACGTACAATACATACATTTTATTTATATTCAATATCCTGAAATTTTCTTTTCTTTTATATTCGTCATTTTTTCGCAAATTCCTTTTATATTCTTTTTTACGTGTATTCTTTTGCGTTGTTGACATTTTTTTATTTTCATAATCTTCATAATGATGTACAAATATTTTTGACAGTGGCATACAAAATTTTTTGACAGTGACATTTATGTGTCTATTACAAACATTTGAATTTCTTGCCTTGAAGTAGTTTGATCTGAAAATTTTTACATCAACTTATTTTATATGCATTTCTTTATCTCTAAATCTATAGAAGATATAATAATGAATTTATATTTATCGAATAAAGAATTTAACGTTCTTTAATATAAGTATTTACATAAATTTTCGATAAATAATATTTTGATGATTTTTTACTTGTAACTACTACTTCCGGTTGTCCAATTGTTACCAAAACTTAATCAACTCTTCCCATTATTGTTAGATTGAGGAACCCGTGGTTAAAAATGTCTTAAGACTTATAGTACTTGAGAAATCGTGGATCCAACATCCACACATCCACACACATACATACGGACATCATCGTAAAAATGTTATAATCGGATTCTAGGGACCTTAAAACGTGCTTATTCACTAAAATCTGGATATGCGATTTTTAGCATGAATTCAATACCTCTCTTAGCGAAAGGTAAAAATTTGAAACAGATTAGAAATTTGATGTAGTTAACAAACTGAGCAGAGTCCTACTTTGAACACATTTCCACTTTTAACGCGCGCGCTTCGCTTTGCATCACTACCTTTTTTTGAGATTAGATTCTTCATGAATCCGGTAAATGGATCTGGTAGATATTGTGCAATTTTCGAACACGGTAACTATTTACCACTCGTGTTTTCGAACGCAGTCGGTAGATGCGGTATCTACCGGTAGAATTTTCATAAATGCCTATGTATTTTCTATAAAATCCATACAGAAAGTTCCTTGCAAAATATTCTAAATTTCTTGTATGTACATTACCATTCGACAGTTGTATGTATTTTATACAAATTCCATACAGAAAGTTTCGAGCAAAAATTATAACACAAATATACTACGAATATGTCAATTGCACTTGACACTGACATCTTTCAATCAGAATTTTCTTAATATAGTAGCTGTTTCTAGCATTGCTGGCTAAATTATGAAATTTTTTTATTTTTCAATTTTATAACTATATCCATTTAATATGAAGTATAAAATGCAGTCAAATCGTATAGAGAATACAATGTTCTTTAATATTTATAATAATATTAAATGTGAAAAATGATATTTAACATCGTTTTTTCAAGAAAAACTGGTAAATCTTCAAATGACATTTTAACTTCAATAAAAGCTTTTGTAACTTATTTCGATAAGATTTTTTAAAGTTATCTGAGATATTCTCACATTTTACGTCTAAATTTTTAGAAACAAACGCCATGGATTTCAGTTGTTCTTACTATGCGCAGATCCCCATTGCGCATATCTTCTATCTCTTTAAATTGAACAGGTCTATATTGGGTTTATTTGTAAGGGTTATTTTTCTATCATTGTTATATTGAAATAACAATTGTGAAGATGTTGATTACAACAAAGAATATTTTGATTATAGCTCAAGAATATTGATTACAACAATGAATGCAATAATGAATTTAGTAGAAAAAAATAAAATAAATACCCTGCTAAACGGATAATGTTTTGGCATTGTTATGATGCAAGCATAACTGTAAAATTGTTGATTACAACAAACGTTGTGTGTTAAATGCGGCCTACCTATATCTATCTCTCTCTTCAGGCGCCTATTACATTATGGGTAACGTACTTCGTGCTACATATCAATATGCCCTCGTATTTTTACCTTCTGTCACATATTCAATGATTTCTGAAAACGTCTGTTTCGAAATTTCTAATAATTCTAATTCCTCTACGAAGAAAATTCATCGGAGATAGACAGCAACTAAACGAAAGCGCAAAGATAAACAAAACTGTGAAACTGTAGTACGCTTTAATAATTGTTGATCTACAAGTAAAATGAGTTGTTAAGAGACTCCTATTGTCAGTTCAGGAGTTGTGAAAGTGCAACGATGAAAATTACAGATGCATGGAAAAGGAAAAGCTCCAAGAACGTAAGATGGGTTATTTATTAAATTTCAACTTCAAAATCAGTAAGAGTACAAATGTCAACAACTGAATATGTATCCTACTGACTACGCCAACTGGATTACAAAAGCAGATCAAAAAGTTCACAATATGTATGTAAAAACAGAGAATACGAAAAATTGTAATTATTAGAATTGTAGTATTGGAGTTAGCGAAGCCGAAAAATCGATACGTACACACGCATACGTTCCTGACTTACGGCCGGTTTCATAATAATTCGTAAATGTGAACTTTACATAAAGTTAAACTTTATTTTAAAGTGACTTTATATACACTTTAAAATATATACGTTTCATAATAAAAATTTCTTTTATTTTAAGAAAAGTAGTTCTAAAAACGATTAGAACAAACTGTTGGTACGATTGACTGTCAGAATAATACATTTTAATTATGTCTACAAGAAAATTTTACATTTTACTTAATATATAAACACAAGCATGTGTTGGAATGTAAGAAAAGGAAAACTACAAAATTCAATATATAGAAAAGGTAAACAATTTTGTAGGTTAGGTTACTGAATATTTTAATTTGTATTTACAAAATTTTGTAGGATTCAGCCTTGCAAAAAATGGGCAGGCTGTCATGGCTAAATTGAAAATACAAAAACTTGAAAATAGCCACAAATTATGGTTTGGAAAACAGAACAGTGTCAAGAAAACTACTGGTGGCCCACCAATAATAAAAGATATTGCTTTATTGGATTTTTAAAAATGATAACAAATATATCTTTTGATTTGTTTATGTTGCTAATTTTATTATTTCTTCTATCTGTTCCAATTCAAATAAAATTGTATTTTCCTTAACTTAAATCTGTCATAAAATTCTTTTTTGTTCCATATATTTAATTATTAATTCCTGGCTAATATACTTTTCGTTGTTTAATGTGAGTTAAATTTCCACTTTAAGCTCGTAAAGGAACTCTCACGTGACTTTATTTTAAAGGACTTTAAACTAACAACTTTAACTTAAAGTTGAATTATGAAACGCTTTTTTCACTTTTAGATCAAACTTTAAAATTAAAGTAACTTTATATTTATTATGAAACCGGCCGTTATAGCCGACGAAAGACAAAATATTACCCAACATAATGGGTATAATATAATAGGTTACTTGCGTGGTACTGAAAATCTGATATCCATCACTAAATACCTAAAGTAAAGTTGAAACCGTATGTACAAATATAAATTTTATTTTTAAAAATTATGTTTTTTAATAAATTAAGAAGATTTTCTTTGACGTCATTATTTTGAACTGGAGAAAGGGATGCATATTTAAGAATGTAACCTGTAGATGGCGAGCGAGTGCGAGTTTTAATTTGATTTTGACATTAGTTCATTTTTCTGTCACTGTCTCTCTTCTTTATTATTTACAATTTGCGTGGTTTCTGTTACTTTTATTACGTATTTCGATTTGTTAAGCAGGATTTTGAAGGATTTTAACTTAGCTTATACTCGTACAAGATTAAAATGACAAACGAAAATATGAACCTCCAAACTATTATTCAAACGTCAAACAGATGATCTGTCATGTTTACATTACCCGCACATGCCGTTGCTATTGGACGTACCGATGTTATTGCTTTACGACCATTCATTGGTTCGGCGTAATTTTACGTCATACATGGCGATAATTTAAATATTAAAATTTCATTAATTTTTTTCTGGCCAATTAATTAAAATTTTGCCAAAAGAAAAATATGGGTATAGCAAGTTTTTATCGTCTCTTCAAAAATATTAAATAAAAAAATGGCACGTTGACCGTCATAATAATAGAATATTCAGTATTGCCAACCACATAATGGGAAAAAATCCCAACAATAATAGGCTATTCATTGGTGCGGCGTAATTCTACGTCATACATAGCGGTAATTTAAATATTGAGATTTCATAAATTTTTTTCTGGCTGATTAATGAAAATTTTGTCAAAAGAAAAAAAATGGGTAGAAAGTTTTTATCGACTTTTTAATAGTATTTTATGTGCCAAGGGCGTTACGGGGCCTTTGGCCCGAGGGATAAATGTCGTCCGATGGGCATTATCATCTAATAACGCCCGTGGTGCATACAAGATTTTATGTCTCACTAGAATATGTGAAATAAGTTTTCATTTATAATAATTTTGATTACAATAATGCTTAAGCTTTGGCGTTGCTAAGGATGTTGTTTAATTGTTTTGTTTATTATCAACATTTATTTATTTTTAAAACATCAACGTTCTATATCGTTGGAGATGATGGAATGGATGAATTTGATGTTTCGGAAGATATTTTATCGAAACGGTGTAATTAATTTGAATGCTTCTGCATATTTTGAGGCAGACAAACACATAAATGTTCCCCTAATTGTTCCATTCTCGTCTGTAGAAGATGTAAGTATTATATTTTGAGGTACATTTTCAAATGACAGATCTCAGTTCTCTTTATTTCGTATGCATTTATTTCTGAATATTATTACATTTTAGAGAGTTTGTACTGCTTTGGATGTGTCACATGTGACGGTAAATAATATCAAAAATGAATTCAAACGTGGATAAATATCGTCCCTGAAAAAATTAGTGATCCGTCATCCGTCAAAAATCAATGCGAAACATTGCAGTCTGCAATTCGACGTACTTACTATTTACATATGTGGTGAAACTAAATTGCTTTTTAAGGCCCTTTTCATAATCAATTTTAAGTATTATAATTAAATAAAAATAATTTGTGTGTTGTGCTTTCAAAGCTGTTTTCGTATTATATTAATTGTTGTAATCAATTAATGTATTAATTGTTGTAATCAATCATTATTATTGTAATGAATTATAAATAAAACGAAAATAATTTTCATTATACAGGGTGTTAATTAAAAAGCGGGCCATAGGCGTTTAACATGGGAAATCAGTTTTTCCTTGCGCAAAAGTTCCCAATTAATTTTAGACAAAAGTGTTTTAAATAAAAGTTGTAGATACTTAAATTATACACCAGCATCACTAAACAGATTTTATTTTGCATGTTTAGTAACCTGTAAAATCCAAATTGAAATTCTATAAATATTGCTCATTTGTAGTGATAGCCATGGAATTTAAACAAAATTACAAAGAAATGCATATCGTTTGAACTGTCAGAAATTCGATTTTCAAATAAAAATTACTGATAATTATATTCTATCGTAAATCCTTAAAAATATTTTGTTTTTATAATCTACATCTAAATTATTGGTTAGATTTTATTTATTTTTATTTTGTAACCTAAATAAATAAAATAAATATATCATCACGGCTTACTACCCATTGCTGGGTGTGCCAATCTGCTTTGTACGCAGATATCGGTAAAGATGACATATTTGCACCGTGCGGACGCTTACCAGGCGTCACCTCACGGGCACTCATTGCTGGCGTGGAGAATGCACCACAGGGGTCAATTTTGTGCCATTTAAAATTGGAAATATTTGGCGTCGGTCGGGATCGAACCCGGTTCCCCAGATTCTCGACCTGACACTCAGGCACGCGGCCACCTGCAAAATCGAAATTCTGACAATTTAAACGATATGCACTTCTTTGTAATTTTGTTTAAATTTCATGGATATCATTACAAATGAGTAATATTTATAATATTTCAAATTGGATTTTACAGATTACTAAACATGCAAAATAAAATCTGTTTAGTGATGCTGGTGTAGAATTTAATTTTGTACAACATTTATTTGAAATATTTTTGTATAAAATTAAATGGGAAGTTTTGCGCAAGGAAAAACTGATTTCCCATGTTAAACGCCTATGGCCCTCTTTTCAATTAACATCCTGTATACGGTTCATATTATTTCTAATTTAAAATCCATAAACGATGATCGGATTATAATGAGGGCATAATGAACTATTATGCCCTCATATAATGCCCCGGTTGTTATAGATATGTTTATATACACCGTATCCTAGCAATAAACAGTTCATAATACTTTAGTGAGACATAAAAAATTAAATAAAAAAATGGCACATCAGTCGCCCATTCATCACTTAATGAAATTAACTAGCAGTTAAATAGCATCTTCTAAATTAAACCCTACTGGTAGTTGGTAAACGAATGACTCTTCCAACCCTTTTAGAAGTGAGCATTTAAACACATTTGGGCTTGTTAAAGTTTCACAGACATACAGCTGGTATATTATTAACCGGGCTGGAATTACAGCAGCTCCTAATGCTTACCCGAAGCCACGCCACTGAATAAAACACGGGTAATTTAGGCCAAGACTGTTTACAGGATTTGAAAAACCAAGTATTGGATTATAGAAGATTCGGTTTAAAAATTAAACTGCGGCCTAGATTGAATTGGGCATTATAGGGGGCTATGGGCGGTGTGCACAAAAGTAGTCAGCGCCGACAGCGGACAAAAATGACAACGGTGGTTACTCATTGAAACTTAGTAAGGTTATGTTTTATGTCAGAATAATTTTAAAATATCTATTTTATAAAATGTATGCAATAAATGCGAATGATAGAATGTCAAATATTATGTGATGCATTGGGGGATGTAATAATTCTCACAAAATAACCGATTGAAGTATCAAATTTTTTTAATTTCCTATGACGAACAGATGTTTAAGAAAATAACTTTTTCTTCTAATAACATGAAAAATTCTTTTAGGTATACATATTTTCTCATATATAATATCATAAGTGGTAAATTTTTGCCAGAAAAAATTTCAGATTGTTACGAGAGCCAGTTGCGTAGCAATTTATTGACTGTCATTGACAAAAAAATCACGAGTTGTCAATCGAGTGATTTTTGATCAATGTCACGAGAAAAATTGCCAACAGGCTCGAGTAAAGCAATAGGAAAATTTTTCCAGGATAAAATTTAACCACGAATGGTATTCGGATGACTATTTCCAAAATAAAAATCAGGTAATCATTTATATAATTTTCTTCTTGACAAAAATTTTGTGAGTTTTATTGTGTTTAGTGGTATTATGTTTCAGTTTGCTTATTGGCTTAAAGGATACGAAAAAAAATTTGTGACGGTGTTTTGTCGAAATAAAACTTGGTAACTATGTAGAATCTTGAATTTGGATTGGTTTACATATTTATGAGTGAAATAGTCATTGTAAAAGATACTTATCGTATGAATAAAATTCAAACAATGGTCGTCTGATTGCAATAATGAATTATATAAAAATGTGTTTCTTAAGTTAATATTTGAACAAAATATAATAAAAGAAGCAGAAAATTATCTTAAAATTGTATAATACTTGCCGTTGTATCATATAGAAGGTATATTTATTATATATTTGGTGTGGCCAAGACAATACCTCCCGCCATTTACCGCCCGAGCCACAAAAAAGATTAACCTAATCCGTATTTTTGGATTAGCGAATTTTACTCTAATATTGGCAGTTTATTTCTTAAAGTATAGTCTAGTCTAATTCAAGTAACTACTTTTTTTTGATAATAAAATGATGATTAAATTTTAAATACCGGGATAAAATAGAATTCACTAATCCAAAAATGAGAATTAGCTTATACTTTCTTGTGAATCATTAATTTTTATTAATCTAAATACATATCTACATATTTACATATGCTGGAAACTGAATTGATTTCCTTTCCTATTGTTCTATTTACTTTTTTCTTTTTAAAATGGTACTATTATTAATTTGAAATGTTTAGTTCTATGACAGTGACATTTATCTGTCAGTTACGTACATTTGAATAATTGCGCAACCAAGGAGTTTTGTTTGTTTAAAGTGTAGGGTCCGGGATTTAAATGGAGGGTTATACAGAGGTATATTTTCGGGCTGCCATCTATTGGTATTTTCCTTGTACTACACTTGCGATTCATTTCACTCAGTTGCTAGATTACAAACAAATCGCTGTCATGGTGACAGTTGCAAGATGGTGCCAAGTATCAAGCCAGTGTATGGGCTTTGCAACAGTGACTCCCGCTATAATTATAAAGAATACATGACAAATGTGAAATTATTTAAGTTTCCACAGCCGTCCGAAGACATTGAATCACATGTAAAACTGAAATTCAAAACACAAGTGACAGATGACAGAACTTTAAAAATGGCGTGGTTTGTTTGAAATCCGATCTTCCATCTCAACTTCTACATCGTCGCATTCTTTCTTGCGTGTGACGTCAAAATCATAACCCTCTATTATAGATAATTTTATAAATTTATCCATAAAATAATTAGAAAAAGTATTAATGCAAATCAGTAGAAAATTTAATAATCTTTAATTTTTATAATAACATTATTCTCGAAAAAATAACAGTTAAATGTATTTTTCGAAGAAAAACTATTTTGAGCTTCTAGGAAAGTGCCATTTCCGGTTATCCGATTTATACCAAAATTTAATGGGCTCTTTCCATTACAGAAAAAGTTCAAAATACAAGGTTTCTAAATTTTCTGAACGATAGTATTTGAGTTACTCTAACACATACATACACACAGACATCATCGTGAAAATGTTAAAATTGGATTCTAGGGACCTTAAAACGTGGTCATTTACCAAAATCTCGATATGAGATTTTTAGCACGAGCTTTACAAAATGAAAATATTATAATTTGTATATAATTGTAGTATTGGAGTTATCGCATACAGACACAGACATACACACGTACACATACGCATACATACACATAGACATATCTAAAACGTGCTTATTCATTTGAAACTCATCATCGAATTTACTGACCAAAGATAATGCCTTCCTTACCTAAAGGTAACAAAAGGTAATAATGCTCTATTGAAGGAAATGTTAAAGTTTCAGCGTTCAGCAGCTTTTCGTAGTTAACAATTTTAATACTTTTTGATTAAGCAAAACAGTAAAGTCTCTTCGCTTTAATGGACAAACACTTAAAGCGAACCTAGGTTGCTTATGACATAAAACCGTCTAACCATAGCCTTCTTTCTGCGCAATTGGATTCGCCACAGAATCTAACCGAACTAAGCACATTCCTCCTATATAAACGTTCGGTGGCGAAGCGTTCGCAGCACGTACTTTAGTGTCGTATGAATAAGTAAGGATGCACTTTCTGTAAATTGAATCAATTTGACACGCCGTTCTTTTAGCACAGTAAATGAGTCAAGAGAACACTGGACTGATCCTTGGGGACGTTGCTATGGCGCAGACTCCGTAAGGAGCATCGGTTGCTAGATTACTATATTATGAAAATAAAGAGAGAGTATGGGAGATACATGAACACTATCATCTATTTGCGTTGTGAGTTATATTGTGTTAAATTCTCAGCATTTAGTCCATTTATTAACAAAACTTTGAATATCAGTTCTAGGAGAATTTTTTAGTCACATTTGCAGCCACTATTTTCCCGATACCATTACCTTATTAAAAAATCTGATGTGGACACCACACGACTTCCTTGTACACACGACCAATATGAAGTATAGACCCAAGTATAAAATTGCACGTATTTGACGTAATTTGACATTAGCATCTATTTTTTTTTTATTATTTTTTGTCTTAATCCATAGCAAGCTTCATTACAAAAACCAAAAATTATATAAGTTTTAAATATACATATCTCGCTTATACAAAGGGCTAATTTAATAATACTTGATGTGCTAGACACAGAATTTAATTCTCTAAAAAATTTATTTGAAGCATTTGTTTCTAAAATCAAAATGAAACCATTTTATTGAAGAAAAACTCTTAACTTCAAGTAATATATCACTTCCGGTTAGCCTGTTTTATCCAAAATCTACTATGTTATTCCAATTGATATAAAAGTCTTATATACCAAATTTGAAAAGTTTTGGATTATATTTTAAAATAGTTTTTCATTAAAATCTATTATAGGCTTCAAATAAAGTGGAAATTATGTAATGACCAAAAAGGGAGGTGCACAACTAGATGTTATAGCAGTCCTAAATACAAAATTTCAACTTTCTACGGCTTACCGTTTTTGAGTTATGCGAGATATTTACGCACGTACGTACGTACAGACGTCACGACGAAATTAGTCGAAATGGATTCAGGGATGGTCAAAATGGATATTTCCGTTGAAATCTCAAAACCGAAATTTTTCGCGATTACAATACTTCCTTTACTTTGTACAACGAAGTAAAAATCTGGTGTGGCCAACACAATACCTCCTGCCATTTACAGCCCGAGTCAGAAAAAAGATTAATTTAATCCTTATTTTTGGCAGTTTATTCCTTAAAATTTAGTCTAATCTAATCCAAATAACTACCATTTTTTTAAATCCCTCAACAGGATTAAATGCCAATTACAGAGTGGGCTCACATTCACACACATCCATGCCTTAGTGGGATTCGAACCCAGAGCCCCGAGGGCACTCATGACATGAGTTGTTCTAACCATTGAGTCACCGGAGCTATAATAAAATGAAGATTAAATTTTAAATATCGGAATAGAATAGAATTCTCTTATCCGAAAATGAGGATTAGCTTAAACATTTTCGTGAATCGTTAATTTTTATTAATCTAAATACATACCTACATATTTACTTATGCTGGAAACTTTATTGAAAAAATATGGGTAACAAGTTTTTATCGTCGTATATTAAATAAAAAAATGGCACGCAACTAGCCCTTTTTATAATTAGGCCGCGTGCCTAAGTGTCTGGTCGTGAATCTGGGGAACCAAGTTCGATCCCGACCGACGTCAAATATTTCGAATTTTACAAGGCACAAAATTGACTCCTGTGGTGCGCTTTCCACGCCAGCAATGAGTGCCCGTGAGGTGACGCGTGGTAAACGCCCGCACGGTACAAATAAGTCATCATCATCGACATCTGTGTACAAAGCAGGTTGGCACACCCAGCAAATGGGTAATACGCCGTGATGATATATTTATATTTATTTATTTATTGAATTTTCATAAAATCTGGGTGTAGAAGTTCAGTAACTGCTACAAATGTATAATTGTTAGATTTCGCTAATCATGCACAAAATATCTTTTCGAGATTCGATACTGAGATCTCGATCCAAAATCGTAAAAGTATTAAAGATACTAGGAAAGTAAATACTGTATTATAAAAAAAATCGTGAAAGAAAATCGTTAATCTTGCCATTAGAGTCGAGTTTTTCTTTTTGGAACGCCTTGCCTTCCAACCATTATTTGTTATCTATGTAAATGTATATTATTTACAAACTGCGAAGACTACTAACTGCTGCAAATTAACTCAAGGTAAATTCCTGAAAATACACGGAAGAAAAACGTTCGGAAAATTATCTTCCTTAAACACGCCACAAATTCGCCCCCGGCGATTCACTGTTTTCCGCGTGTTCGCACGTAGACGAGCCTGGGAACTCGACTGGCTTCACTCCCTCATTTTTTATACAAATTTTGCAATATTTCATAAAAAGAAACGCGAAATCCACGGCTATGGCCCTGAACTTTCTCCAGAGAAAAAGTATTCTAGGGATTCCTGGATGATGTGGAAGAATTCAACATAAATGTTGGAAATTGTACTGATGTATGAGGGGTTAGCGCTAGTCTAGTATATGGACTAGCGACATAGGTTGTTACACCGTTTGTCAAGATAGACAAAAGTTTTATGTACAGGGTGTAAATGAAATAAGTGCATTAAATTTAACCAGTAATATAACTCCGCGAGAGCAACAATATTTCTTAATAACTTTTTCTCGAAATCGCATAATTTTTTAGCATTTTTACCACCCCGTAAATTGACGAGTCGTTCCAAATATTTTTGTGATAATTGAATGCAGTAACAATAGCTATGAAAAATTTTGTTTTAGCAATTGACAGTCCTGTCAATTGTTGCAATTAAATTTCGACATTAGTAATAAACTTGTTTATTAGATAAAATTCTGTCAAAATGCGAGTACACAGACATTGTAATTACTTACCTATGGTTTATTTATTTATTTTTTTACTCGTATCTGTACTATATTTTACTTGACATCACGGTTGACATAAAGACAGTGTCATGGAGGTGCCAACGCATTTACACGGAGCGTTTCCAAATCATCACCAAATCATTCTGTTCTTAATATTCGCACCTTTATTAATCTTGTACATCTTTATCATATCACAATACGGAGTGTCACATATGACAATTTTAAAAAAAGCAACAGTTATATCCATAATATGTGCAAAAAGTTCTATGTTTTCAGCACATAACAGACTTCAATTTTGGGAATGGCTTATAATGTTCATTAATGAGACTGAATTTACTTATTTATTATGCACAATACACATCTCGACAGACGAAAATACTGTAAAAATTTTCATTAAAACATATTTGAGCGGGAACAATAAATGGACGACTAATTATTGGTACTCATGTACCTCTTTTAAATGGACAAAAGTTTGTACTTACATTTTTTGAATAACGTATTTAAACTATTATGATTTATCGACGATAAATAATCATCTCATAACCTAATGCTTTTGATCTTCCTCTCGTTGCCCCGCCCCTCTTTGTCTACCATTATTCACAGGAAGCCTGGTTTAATACACAACTTTATAATTTTGTTATCCAAAAATATATTTCTTTATTTTAAAAATTGCACTATTACGAATTAATAAATAATAAATGTTATTTCCGTTGATTCGTTTATTAATTACTGTGACTGCAAGTGTAACCGATAACCGACAATTTTTGAGCTGTTTGTATCTCACTTGATTACGACAGCTGCATTTGTTCTCCATGGGCGCGCGCCGAAATATGCAGTAAATCTTTAAAGAATTTTAACTCAAAATCTAAAAGACTTAGAAAAAAAAGTTATTAAGAAATATTGTTGCTCTCGTCGAGTTACATTACTGGTTAAATTTAATGCACTTATTTCATTTACACCCTGTATAGTGTAAGATTTTTACAAATTGCATTATTTAACATTGTATAATTCTCCATTTTATTATTTACAATTTGCAAAATTTTACAAAATTTAGTTTTAATTTATACACAAATATATTTCATCATTTACCAAAACGGTTTAAATGGAAATAAATCTGACAAATATAATAATTGTATCATAGTGAATATAAAATATATAAAATTATTTAATGTAAAAATATCTGTAAATGAATTACATTCATATATTTCAATTTCAAATATTTGAACAATATTGAGTTTCATTTTGAAATATTAACTTTTAGAATTTCCATAATTGCATTTCTAGATAATAGTACAAATAAAATAAATATACATAGTTGAGTTTTGGAATATTTAATAAACGGGTAGTAAACATGAACATTAGTATTTTACATAGATATAATCTCTTTAAGATTTTATCGTTTTCTAAGTAGAACACCTTGTAGAAACGTAAAATAAGTTTCTTAAAATTTGTAAAGGAAATTCGTAAAGATAAACATATGAATTTCAGGAGTTTTACTACATTTACAGTACCTGTCGCAATTTCAGAAGAAAAAACTTTGGCCAACACAATACCTCCCGCCATTTACAGCCCGAGTCACAATAGTATATTAAAGAACGTGTTTTATAAGACATGTTTTTCTCGCACGCGTCAAAATTTAGAAAACGAGCGTCAGCGAGTTTTCTAATTGACAAGTGCGAAAGAAAGACTTATAAAATGAGTTCTTCATACTATTTTTTATATTTTGCGCCTTCTACAATAACATTTACTTACTCAATTTGTGATTATATTTGTAACCATTTGTACATTTTCATGTAAATAATCTTCCCTAAATAAAAAACAATAATAATAATTTCGACATTATATTATTAAAATGAATTGTCAATTAACTAAAAATAAATTAGGTAAAAATGGGTTCATTATGCACGCAAAATATAAAAAGAATATTAAGCTAATCCTTATTTTTGGATTAGCAAATTTTACTCTAATTTTGGCAGTTTGTTTCTTAAAATATAGTCTAATCTAATTCAAGTAACTATCTTTTTCTCAAACCCCTCAACAGGATTAAATGCCTATTACAGAGTGGGTTCACATTCACCCACATCCATGCCTTAGTGGGATTCGAACCCAAAGCCCCGAGGGCACTCATGACATGAGGCGTTGCTCTAACCATTATGCCACCGGAGCTATAATAAAATGACGATTATATTTTAAATACCGGGATAGAATAGAATTCATTAAACAAAAAATGAGGTTTAGCTTAAATATTTTTGTGAATCGTTAATTTTTATTAATCTAAATACATACCTACATATTTACTTATGCTGGAAACAGTATTGAATTCCTTTTCTAGTGTTCTATTTACTTTTTCCTTTTTAAAACGTTACTAATATTATTTTGAAATGATTAGTTCTTTGATAGTGACATTTACCTGTCAGTTACATACATTTGAATAACTGCGTTTTGTTTGTTAAAAGCGTAGGATCTAGGATTTAAATTATAGATAATTATATAAATTTATCCATATAATATATAGAAAAAGTATTCATGCAAATCTATAGAAAATTTAATAATATTTAATAACATTTAAAGGTATTTTTCGAAAAAAAACCATTTTCTGTTATCGGATTTACACCAAAATCTAATAGGCTCTTACTATAATAGTAAAAGCTCGACATACAAGGGTTCAAAAAATGTATGTAAATAAAAGGTTTCAAAATTTTTGAATGATAGTATTTGATTTAGAGCGGAGGATCCACACATACACACATACATACACACACACACAGACATCATCATGAAAATGTTAAAATTGGATTCTAGAGACCTTAAAACATACTCATTTACCAAAATCTCGATATGCGATTTTTAGCACGATCCTTATACCTCCCTTACCAAGGGTAGCGGGAGTGAAAAATCTGGTGTGACAATACCTCCCGCCATTTACAGCCCGAGTCAAAGAACATTAAGCTCATTCTTATTTTTGGATTAGATTAGATTTGGATTGCTGGCCACATCATATTTTTCATTTTGGTGTTGAAAACAGTTCCTTTGTCGTTAAAATTCTTTATACCAGTGGTAAATTGTAGCCAAGGAAGGCGCTTGTTTAAAATTTGTCATATTTGAAACTTATTTCATGTCATCCATCAATTTGAATATGAAATCTTCAACTCAAACTTGTTGGCATTACCAAAATATTTGTGTAATGTCAAACTTTTGAAACAAACAGAAGTTATCCAAGTGTAAAATAAAACATTTTATTCCACAGCAAAAAATCAAATAAGTTCGCATCTAGCAAGCCATGCAAATATCTAACTGGAATAAATTTTCAACTTAGACACAAGTTTTTGCCACTTGTGGGTGGAAGTTGGCTTCTTAAAGGAGTGGTTTATGAATGTAGGATAAAAAATAAGATAGTTGGAAAGGAATTATTCTTATTGCTACAAGTCTTGAAGTACTTTCGTTAATTAATTTCTTAGTGGTTTTAAAGTGATGTATTTTACAGTGTGTAACAAACATGGGCGCCCGCAGACACTGGCGTACCTAAGTGAAATGGTGCCCAGGGCAAGGGTCGTAATTGCGCCCCCTGGCAATAATTATTTGCATGGCTATTCGAAGATTTTTCGCTATTGGCGTTTTTCGGTTTCAACATCCCAGTTTTGACAGAGACTAGGTCCAATTTCCAGAGCTTCAGTCACCAAAGTTTCTCTTTCATTGCGAAAATAATCTCTTAAACCTTTCAAATCTAAGGCGGCATCATGATAATTCATATTTATATATTGCAGTCTTTTCTGAACTCTATCAATAGGAATGAGTACTCTGGTCCAAAATCCAAGTAGAGTCAGAAAATCAAGTGTCAACATACGGTTGTACAATTGCATCACTTCTTGTTTCACTCGTTTCATTTGCATCATCTATTATAGTCTCGAGAACTTGGAGTATGCCATCAAGGTAGTTGTTTATGGGCTTCACAGCTTCCACCTTTGCACTCCATATTGTTTTAGACTCAGATTTAATAATTATGGTCACAGCGTTTTTGAGTATTTCCCAGAGTTGAGTAGACGATGAAAAAACAGATAGAGAGCTTCAACAGTTCCAAAAAATGTCAATACGCACAGTAATCAACAGTTTTAACATTTCAAATTCTGGCACCTAAGTTACATACGGATACCAAGGGCTCCAAGCGGCGCCCCCTTGGTTCTGGCGCCCAGGGCACCTGCCCTGTTTGCCCCACCCTAGGTACGCCACTGCCCGCAGACTTTTTTACAAGGTGGGTCGAAATTTTTGTTGTAAGAAAAAATGCGCCGCAGGCGAATTTTTAATCATTTTCAAGGTCAAACATGTTTTAATACAAAGTAAGATAATATAGAGTTCCTTACAATGAAACAAATTTAACAAATTCTTAAAAAATTAAAATCAATATTTTATGACGAAAATGCGTATGTACGCCCTAAAAGCGTAGAATTGCCCCTTCTACTAGGCTTTATGATGCGAGATGCGAGCATAAGCAATAACTACAGAAACAGACAATCTGAAAATACAATGTTGCATTAAATTAAAATATATTACTGAGTAACAATATAATTATTCTATGGAACTGCTCAAAATAAAATGTATAATAATTAAATGTTAATTAAATCGCGCTCCTCACAAAATACGGCAACCCTAATCATACGTACGTACTTTTAATATAAATAAATATGCAATGTCTATTCATTATTTACTTTTCTATTTCTTTATTTCTATATAACAGTAAAATCGATAATTGTGAAAGTTTTGAGCAGAGCGTGATCATAAAATGATTAGAATAAACTACGGCATATTAAAGAAAATACAACACCGAAGATAATGTAATATAATAACAGTACATAACATAATTTACTCATTCTGACACTTCAGCTATTTCGTACTACTTACCGCCCAAATTTCATATTTTATCATATAAAATCTTGTTTTATACAATTCGTAGAACTTGGTCGGACATCTTTAAAAAAATAACTATATGCAGTATTTTTTAGAAGACTTAAAAATGTTTGCCTGAACAACTTCAACACTTCAAATTTAGGCACAAATGGTAAATATTTTAACATATTTTTAGTAGAAAATCATAGATTATTGAAGTACAGTTCTTTCTTGAAAGAATGCAACATCACATTTTCTCGTAATATGATCGCTAAACCATCCAAAGTCATTTAACACCGTCCAATATCCAAATGACTTAATTGTCTGTCTCTTTTCAGTGTACAGTGTCTGTTATTTTGTCTTTGTCATCACATAATCTCGTGATTCAGCTGTCAGGAACAATAGCAATGTAATTAGTAAGAGGGGTAATTAACTAATTACCGTGGTTTGATTTTGTATCGCTGACAGTGTGATAAGAAAGGGGGAGAAAAGTTTAAAGGAGAGATCAAGAATTAAGGGAAAGTCGATTGGTCAAATAAGAATTTGGAGATAATCTTGTAGATTTAGTGGATATCTCATTTTATTCTTCTTTGTAGTATTAAACAAGGCGATTAAAAATATGGACAAATGGCTATTTTTATTATAAATTTTAGAGTTAAAGTCATTAATTAGTCCAGTCATTGGACAGAAAAATAAGAGCGTATTCCACAAAAGGTTGGTTTTTGAATATGTTATATATTTTACCGGTTTCAGAATATTATTCCATTGTTTACATGTACAAAAGTAGGCTGGTAACTAAGTAATAACTGTATCTGTATGGTAATATTATTACCATACTGACTTGTCAACAACGGCCTAGGAAATGAAAATAAAATAAAAATATAATGCTCTTCATTAATACGTACTGATAACGTTAGCCCATCGTTCTAAATACGGTCTACTTTATTCTAAAGTAATAAACATGAGGAATAAAGCACATATTGACATATGTCAAAATAATTGTTCTGTTAACCATAGCAATCTGAAAGTAGCATTAATGAGACAATTTCCAAAAATGATATTTATCAATAATGTCTTAATTTTCTGAAACCGATAAACTATTGAACAACCCACGGATGTTATTAATTATAACAAGCCTTAGATGTCTTAAACCGACATCTTCGGCAGTTATGATATACATAACATTCCTAGGTATGTTAATAGCTATAAAGGTCCTAATAAAAACTACAACTTTTCGACCTTGGGGCCCTTCGGGAAGCGTCGCCATCTTAGAAAAACGATGCGAAAAATACGTTTTTTCAAAATATCTCTTCACCAATAAGCATTACGCCAAAAATAGTTATTTTTGAATTTATTGCGAATAAAATTCCCTACAACTTTCATCTCTATCATCTTTCTTCTATAACCAATAGACAGTGAGCTACAACGCTTTAAACAGAGCAAATTTTTGAAATATTTCCCTAATGCTTCATTTAATTTTAAATTATATTTTAATGTTTTTTTTTTTACTTTTTACCTCCCGCTACCCTTGGTAAGGCAGGTATAGGTATCATGCTAAAAATCGCATATCGAGATTTTGGTGAATGATCACGTTTTCAGGTCCCTAGAATCCAATTTTAACATTTTCACGATGATGTCTTTGTGTATGTATGTGTGGATAGTCTACTCTAACTCAAATACTATCATTTAGAAAATTTTGAAACCTTGTATTTCGAACTTTTTCTATACTGAAAAGAGCCCATTAGATTTTGGTAAAAATCGGATAACCGGAAATGGCACTTTACTAGAAGCTCAAAATAGACACAGATTTGCATTAATACTTTTTCTATATATTTTATGGATAAATTTATAAAATTATTTAAGCCCGTATTCTGGGCGCACTTTTATAATAAAAGCGCGCTTTTACATTATATTCTTTCGAGGAGTTTGCTCCATAAAAGCGCTTTTATTATAAAAGTGCGTTCAGAATACGGGCCTTTAATTTAAATCCCGGAGCCTACGCTTTACAAAAACAAAACTCCTTGGTTGCGCAGTTATTCAAATGTATATAACTGATAGATAAATGTCACTGTCAAAGAACTAATCATTTCAAATTAATAATAATGTTTTAAAAAGAAAAAAGTAAATAGAAGAATAGGAAAGGAATTCAATACAGCATATGTAAATACAGAGAATTTATTTTAAAATGCAACATATGGTTCATCACTTCCATGGTTACGCACTACTGTCAAAAAATGACAGCAATGTAATATTTGTCCATTTTAAAATGCAACATTATAAATCGTATTTCAGCGCAGGAAGTTGTTCCAGAACACATCACAAATGGTGTTAATTCTTTCTATGATCGTCTAAGATATTGCCTCAGTGTAAATGGGGTATTTTTGAACATTTATTACATTAAAATTATAAATTTTTATAAGCCAAAGTTTGTTAAGATGTGCTGCATTAAAATTTTGATTTTTTGTTAATCGTAGGTTGGCTAATTTTTTGCAAATATGTATTGATAATACAAAATTACAAATTTTGTATTTTGCATTTTAAAATGGACAAATATTACATTGCTGTCATTTTTTGACAGTAGTGCGTAACCATGGAAGTGATTGACCATATGTTGCATGTTAAAATAAATTCTCTGTATGTAGGTATGTATTTAGATTAATAAAAATTAACGATTCACAAAAATGTAGGAGCTAATCCTCATTTTTGGATTAGTGAATTCTATTCTATCCCGGTATTCAAAATTTAATATTCATTTTATTATAGCTCCGGTGGCTCAATGGTTAGAGCAACGCCTCATGTCATGAGTGCCCTCGGGGCTCTGGGTTCGAATCCCACTAAGGCATGGATGAGTGTGAGTGTGAACCCACTCTGTAATTGGGATTTAATCCTGTTGAAGGGTTAAAAAAAAGTAGCTACTTGGATTAGATTAGACTATATTTTAAGAAATAAACTGTCAAAAATAGAGTAAAATTCGCTTATCCAAAAATAAGGATTAACTTAATCTTTTTTGTAACTCGGGCTGTAAATGGCGGGAGGTATTGTTTTGGCCACAACAGATTTTTTTATTAACCTCTATACATACATACAGAGTGTTCCGCGAATCGACTGACAAACTTATACCATATATTCCGGGGGTCATTACGATCAAAAAATGTTATATGACCTATAGGCGATGTGCACATTTTGAGCGTCAGCGCCTCTAACGGCTACATTGACATTTTTGGTTACCGAATCTATTTTGACATTTCGAGAAAGTGATACAATTTACAATTTTATTTTGAGTTGTTGCTATTGTGTATGAATATTATACATCATAGTATATTGAAATGAGTAAAGAAAATACTTAAAATGCTATATATGTGATGTGACTAATTCAAAAAAGTCAAAGTACCAGCGAAGGTACTGTGGCAGAAAATATAATTTTTCTCATAACATGTGTGATTTGTGTAAACCATTTTATCATATTTAAATTTATATTATAATTTATAATATTAGTTGAATGTTACAAGATGCACAATACATGGAAATTGAGATTAAATGATTGGAAAGAAGAAAATTTCTACATATCACGATATCAGTGTATGATGTTAGCATCTTTCTTTTATATTCGCAATAAATGTAGAAGATTCTTCATTGAAAATATACCAGGCTCTAAATGGAATCAGATGCACAAGTTCAGAAAAGAAAATACACAGAAAATACGAACCATGTGAATTTCTATCTTTAACATTAACATTACATGTACAAAATCTATAATAAATAGACGAATTATGTCAAAAATAGACTTCTATTTCATACAACTGCAAGTATTATACAATTTTAAGACAATTTTCTGCTCCTTATATTACATCTTGTTCAAATATTAATTTGAGAAACACATTTTTATATAATTCATTATTGAAATCAGACGACCATTGTTGAAATTTTATTCATACGATAAGTATCTTTTACAATGAGAAAATATGTATACCTAAAAGAATTTTTCATGTTAGTAGATGATATCTGTTGAAAAGTTATTTTCTTATACATGTGTAACGCATATAATCTTCTAGAAAATTTATGAAATAAGATACTTCAATCGGTAATTTTGTAAGAAGTATTAGATCCCCCACTGCATCACATAATATTTAACGTCTTATCATTCGCATTCATTGCAAATATTTTATAAAATAGAAATTGCAAAATTATTCTGACATAAAACATAACCTTGCTATGTTTCAATGAGTAACCAATTTTGTCATTTTTGTCCGCTGTCGCCGCTGACTACTTTTGTGCACACCGCCTATAGCTGAATTCTTCTTTGATTCGGAGATATCGAAGGAATTAAAAAAAATGATAATTGAGTTAGCCTTGGTGAATGAACGTATATTTGACAAATGAATGATTTTTGTGCTGTCTTATTAATTTAAGCCATTATGCCGCATTTTACTAATGTAGAATATGTCGATATGTATTACACGATTTTACCAAAGAACGATATGTGAGTGTCTGGAAACGTGGAACGAAATCCTCAATTGTATATTTTCTAATCAGTTTAAAGTTAAATTGTCTGTTTTGCACTGGCACATTTAATCTTAGAAAAATCGTAACAGCATTATCTCAAATTATTCAATTACTTTTTCATTGTGTATAGAATTCCTTCAGCATTTTATGGCTCTCTTGTGGAATTCTTTTCTAAAGACAATACAAAAGAACACATCTTGGATTCTGCCGCCGGCAATATCAGTCTTTAATTTAATATTTCCTCCAGTAGAAGCTCAAGGGAATAGCTTCTGTCTTCCAAAAAACAGAGAACAAAAACCACAAATTTCTTGATGCATAATGTGAGGATGTGTATGAACAGTATCGTGAGTGTATGCAGTTTAGAGCCGAGTGGAGTACTCGGAAAGTTACTGGTATACTGGGGTAGCTGTGGAAGTGAATACTGGTTAGTTTTGAGGAGTATTGAGAAGCTAGGTATACGGGGACAGTAACGGCGAGTGGAAGTGGATACTCGGCAGTGGTGTTGAAGAGTTGTGATATACTGACAGTCAGTGATACTGAAGCTGTGGAAGTTAGAATAGTTAGTTCAGCAGAACGACAGTTAGTTACATAAATAGAGGTGAAAGGAGTGAATTCTGTCCGGGCAGTTGAATTTACAGACGCTGTTGAGTTAGTTAAGTATATAGACGCTGTGGAAGTCGGTAGGTCGGACAGTTGAATGTGAAGTAACATAAATAGTGGAAATAAATAATCGTGTTAATTGTTTAAGTAAATAAATAAATACATAAATAAATAAATAAATAAATACATAAATAAATAAATAAATAAATAAATAAATAAATAAATAAATAAATAAATAAATAAATAAATAAATAAATAAATAAATAAATAAATAAATAAATAAATAAATAAATAAATAAATAAATAAATAAATAAATAAATAAATAAATAAATAAATATATAAATAAATAAATAAATAGTGTTTAGTTTATTATATTCGTAGTCTCAAATTAGTTTTTAATATTTCGTTGATTTTTACACTTAACCCAAATAAATAAAAACATTACTGTACGGTGTCTAATTTGATCTGCCTATAATCTGGTTATATCTTATTAGTGTTTGAAAATTGTTTTTACCTCCCGTCATACCGTAGGTAAGGGAGGTAATGTAATCGTGCCAAAAATTCGATGGTGTTTTCAGTAAATAAGCACGAATTAGTCCCCACAGCACGTTTTTATTATTTTTTCGGTGATGTCTTCCAAATATATCTATTTTCCGTATTTATAAGCTTCCTGCATTCATATATCGAGGTGATTAGATTTTGGGTAAAATTGGATACATGGAATTGATACTTTACTTGAGGCCAATAACAGTTTTTAACTTTTCAATTTTAGTATTTAAGACTTTTATATTATGGAAAACAACATAAGTAAAATTAATCAACCAGAAGTGATACTTGAAGCTCTGAACAGATTCTCGTGAAAAATATATTATGATATACTACAAAACTTGTCAAATTTAGTATTTACGATTTTGATATGAATAGAAATAACATATTAGATTTTGAATACAACTTGTAAATCGGAAATGATACTTTATTTGAAGATCTGAACAGATTTTCGTGAAAAATTAATTGATACAATCCAAAACTTTTTAAATTTGGTATTTCAGACTTTTATATTAATGGGAACGACATGTTATATGTTTTCTAAAATTGATAAACCGGAAGTACTACTTTACAGGAAGCTATAAACAGATTTTCTTGAAAAAATATATTAAAACATGATCCAAAACTTCTCAAAGTTGGTATTTAAAACACGTGTATAATTTGAAACATTAGATTTTGACTATACTTATATCATAAACCGGAAGTAGTACTTAATTTGGAGCATTTAACAGATTTTCGAGGAAAAACATAATAAAATATAATCCAAAATTTGGAATTACAGACTTTTCTATTTATTGGAACAACAAATTAGATTTTGTTTACGAACGATCAACCGGAAGTGATACTCTACTTAAAGTTCATTGCAATTTCAAACATGGAATTGACGGGAGGTCATGTGTTGGCCACATCAATTTTTACCTTCCGTCACTTTTAGGTAAGGAAGGTATTGTCTTTGGTTAAAAAATTCAGTGGAGTTTTTGATGAATAAGCACGTTTTAGGGTCCCTAGAATACGATTTTACTATTTTTACGATGATGTCTGTATGTGTGTGTGTATGTAACAAAATTTTCGTCTACGATAACTTCCATACTACAATTCTAAAAATTATAATTCTTTCGTATTTCTCTTCGTTACATCCATGTGAAGAGCTGATTAGATTTTGGTTAGAATTGGACAACCGGAAGTACCTTCATTTGAAGATTTTAACAGTTTTAAGAGTATTTTATTCTCTATACGATTTGACTACATTTTATACTTAATATTAAATGGATATAGAGTTAAAAAATTATAAAGAAATTAAATTTCATAAAGTAGCCATAGCTATGGAAACAGCTACTATATTAAGAAAATTTTGATTGAAAGATGTCAGTGTCAAGTGAAATCGACATAGTGTGTTTGTCTTATAATTTTACTGGAAATATAGGATCTTTTGCCATAAATTTTCTGTATGGAATTTGCATAAAATACATGCAACTGCCGGAAGGTAAAGTACAAGAAATATAATCTTTAGCAAGGAACTTTCTGTATGAAATTTGTACAAAATACATAGAACTGACGGAAGGTAATGTGCTGGCCACATAAAATTTTTTTGTCTTGTCCTTAACTTTTATAGTTTCTCTTATTCTCTTAGAAACAGTAATTTGTGTTTGTATTAACTTTCTGACGCCATCTTTATTTCCTCTAATTAACCTTACTTTACCATAAAACTTGTTCACTCTTGTCTCCTGCAGTATCACCTTCATTAAACTATATTATCCTTATATCTTAAACACAGTCGAAGTCTTTATATGTTACTCATCCACAAACACAAGAGATCCTTTTTATCTCCTTAATGCCAATTGTACCACGTGATCATTCTAAGCGTAGCGAGGATACGGATTGGTTGTATGTTGGTACGAACAGACGTCGGTAGATGGAAACACAGGAAATATAAGCTGGTTTGCAGGGAGCTAGATTACCGATCTTTCAGATGCAGTGGCGTACGTTAGCAATAAGAAGACAAGTGTTTTGTGTTTGTTGCATTCAGCAATACTTTTTCAAATAGTTGGAATCCTACTATTGTAAAAATATCGAAACTTATTTTGTACAAATAAGATTAAAATATACAGGATTGTGGTGGTTAAATTTTATGTAATATCCTGCTTTCCTGTTCATTTTACGGCAAAACTGTTTTTACATTTTTTGTCTCCCGTCATACCGTAGATAAGGGAGGTAGTGTTATCGGTCCAAAAATTGGATAGTGAGTTTTCAGTGAATAAACACGAATTAGGGTCCCCACAAAACGTTTTTATTATTTTTTCGGTGATGTCTTCCAAATATATCTATTTTCCGTATTTAAGCTTCCTGCATTCATATATCGAGGTGATTAGATTTTGGGTAAAATTGGATACATGGAATTGATACTTTACTTGAGGCACATAACAGTTTTTAATCAAAAACTATATATAAATATAAACCAAAAGTTTTCAATTTTAGTATTTAATTTAGTATTTAAGACTTTTTACTATTTTTACGATGATGTCTTTGTAAATGCGCGCGCGCGCGCGTGTGCGTGTGTGCGCGTGCGTGTGTGTGTGTGTATGTGTGTGTGTGTGTGTATGTGTGTGTGTGTGTGTGTGTGTGTGTGTATGTGTGTTTGTGTGTGTGTGTATGTGTGTTTGTGTGTGTGTGTGTGTGTGTGTGTGTGTGTGTGTGTGTGTGTGTGTGTGTGTATGTGTGTGTGTTTATGTGTGTGTGTGTTTATGTGTGTGTGTTTATGTGTGTGTGTGTGTGTGTGTGTGTGTGTGTGTGTGTGTGTGTGTGTGTGTGTGTGTGTGTGTGTGTGTGTGTGTGTGTGTGTGTGTGTGTGTGTGTGTGTGTGTGTGTGTGTGTGTGTGTGTGTGTGTGTGTGTGTGTGTGTGTGTGTGTGTGTGTGTGTGTGTGTGTGTGTGTGTGTGTGTGTGTGTGTGTGTGTGTGTGTGTGTGTGTGTGTCTGACGATTTTTTCGTTCACGATAACTCTTATAAGAAACCTTCAAATTTTCCATTTTCCATATTTAAGCTTTCTACATTCATATAAAGAGTTGATTAGATTTTGGGTAAAATTGGACAACTGGAAGTGATACTTTACTTGAAACCCATAACAGTTTTTAATGAAAAACTATATATATTAAAATAAAATCTGATGTGGCCAGCACATAACCTTCCGTCAATTCCATGTTTAAAATAGCAATGAGCTTCCGATTGATCGTTTGTAAACAAAATCTAATTTCTCGTTCCGATAAGTAGAAAAGTCCGTAATACGAAATTTTGGATTATATTCTATTATGGTTTTCCTCGAAAATCTAGTCAAAATCGAGTTTTAAATACCAAATTTGATAAGTTTTGGATCATGTTTTAATATATTTTTTCAAGAAATCTGTTTATAGCTTTCTATAAAGTACTACTTCCGGTTTATCAATTTTAGAAAAAAATATAATACGTCGTTCGCATTAATATAAAAATCTTAAATACCAAATTTAAAAAGTTTTGGATTGTATCAATATATTTTTCACGAAAATATGTTCAGAACTTCAAATAAAGTATCACTTCCGGTTTATCAATTTTAGCCAAAATCTAATATGTTGCTCCCCTTCATATAAAAGTCTTAAATACCAAATTTGACAAGTTTTGGAATATATCATAATATATTTTTCACAAAAATTTGATCAGAGCTTCAAGCAAAGTATCACTTCCGGTTTATCAATTTTAGCCAATATCTAATATGTTATTTCCGTTAATATAAAAGTCTTAAATGCTGAATTTAAAAAGTTTTTGAATATATCATAATATATTTTTCACGAAAATCTGTTCAGAACTTCAAGTAAACCATCACTTCTGGTTTATTAATTTTAGCCAAAATCAAATATGTTATTCCCCTTGGTATGAAAGTCTTAAATACTAAAATTAAAAAGTTTTGGATTACATTTTAATATATCTTTTCATTAAAAACTGTTATCGGCTTCGAGTAAAGTATCACTTCCGGTTGTCCAAATTTACCCAAAATCTAATCAACTCGTTAAATGATTGTAGAAAGCTTAAATACGGAAAATAGAAATTTTCGGAAGTTTGTTGTAAGAGTTATCATGGACGAAAAAAATCGTCACACACACACACACAGACATCATCGTAAAAATAGTAAAAACGTGTTGTGGGGACCCTAATTCGTGCGTATCTACTGAAAACTCACCATCGAATTTTTGGCACGATTACATTACCTCCCTTACCTACGGTATGACGGGAGGTAATAATCCAAATCATAAGCAAGTACAATTTCCGAAACCCCTTTTGAAAAATTCTCCCGCACGCCTCTGCATACCGTTCATCAGCTTCGCTATCCTTTTCCCGTCCATGGCCATTATTTTGTGTTAATAGCAGTGTATATTTTACTTCGACGGTCGACGCTTCACCACGACCCAGTGGATCTGTTCTCATCCCCACCCTGAAACAATTGCCAGCCGCAGCCGCCCACGTTCGCATGCTGCGTTCGTTTGTTTTGGTTTTTGATTATTTGGCGAAAGTTAGCGATTACAATGAGATTTATCGCCACGGAGACAACGGACTAGAATTTTGTTTAGGGTTTTTCAGATGTAACTAGAGTATGTTGGTTCTGTTGGTGGTTTTTCGGGATAGTTGGCAATGTAATTGAAATAGTTTACGTGTTTGGACAAGAGTTGTCTTGCAGTGGGAAGTGGAGATAAAATGAAACACAATAACGACATATTTTTCACAAATAAAGAAAGAGTTTTAAAGTGGCGCAGTCGGTAGGATTTTACAAAACTCGCTTCATACAGATAAATATCATGTATGTGTGTATCAACATTATTTTAAGAGATATACTACGAATAATAGACTTATTGTTATTTTTCTATGGGTATACAGTTGGTTGGACCGTAAAAAGGGGAAAGGTCGAATTTTATCCGAACCGTCCCTAAAAAGTGGCAACAAATTAAAAATATTGAGCTGGCAATGATTCCGCTTAATATTAATATTGGGTTTTGACACATTTTGGAACTTTATTTCTTTCCGAAGCAATAAAAGGTTTAAAGAATCCACTCAATATTGGGACATACTGGGTATAACAGCTGAACTAGCTACCTCAAATAATTTCTATATTATTAAAGATACAATAAAATACTACAAGAAAATCTTATAGATGATTAAGACCGATTAGAAAAGTAAATATTTTTTACCTCTTGCTATCCTTGATAAGGGAGGTATAGGGATCGTGCTAAAAATCGCATATCGAGATTTTGGTAAATGAGCACGTTTTAAGGTCCCTAGAATCCAATATTAACATTGTCACGATGATGTCTGTGTGTATGTATGTGTGGATCCTTCGCTCTAACTCAAATACTATTATTCAAAAAATTTTGAAACCTTGTATTTCGACATTTTTCTAATATGAAAAGAGCCCATTACATTATGGTGTAAATCGGATAACCGGAAATGGCACTTTACTTGAAGCTTAAAATAGTTTTTCTTCGAAACTTTAAGTATTATTGGTAATGATGATGTTTAATTGATAATGATTTGCATTAATACTTTTTCTACACATTTATGGATAAATTTATAAAATTATATATAATTTAAATCACCGAGCCTGCGCTTTAAACAAACACAACTATTTGATTAGATAGTTCATATCTCAAATGTATATAACTGACAGATAAATGTTACTGTCAAAAAACTAATCATTTCAAATTAATAATAGTAACGTTTTAAAAATAAAAATCGGATGTGACCAGTATATTATCTTTTGTCAGTTCTATGTATTTTGTACAAATTCCATACAGAAAGCTTCATGTACCTAAGAGATTCTATATTTCCAGTAAAATTATAACACAAACATGTCAATTGCACTTGACACTGACATCTGTCAATCAGCATATTCTTAATATAGTAGTGGTTCCATGGTTATAGCATTTTTAACTCTATATCCATTGAATATGAAGTATAAAACGTAATCAAATTGTATTATTAAATATTTATAATAACATTAAATGTGAAAAAGTGATGTTTAACAGTGTTTTTTCAAGAAAAACTTAAAATCTTAAAATGAGGGTACTTCTGGTTGATCAATTATAAGCAAAATCTAATCATCTCTTCACATGGATGCAAAGAAAATGAATACGAAAGAATTATAATTTTTTGAATAGTAGTATTTGAGTTATCGGATCCGTAAAAATCGTCACACACACACACACACACACACACACACACACACACACACACACACACACACATACACATACACACACACATAGATACATACATACATACATACATACATACATACATACATACATACATACATACATACATACATACATACATACATACAGACATCATCGTAAAAATAGTAAAATCTTATTCCAGGGGCTCTAAAACGTGCTTATTCATTAAAAACCAGCGATTTTTTTTTAACCAAAGACAATACCTTCCTTATCTAAATGTGACGGAACGTAAATACAGTAAAATTTTTCTAAATTTCTAACAGTTACACAGTTATTTAGAAATTAAATATTTGTCAAGGTCTCCACAATATTTTGCTTACAATTATTTGATAATTTTGAAAAACAAAAATACATCTAAGATGACCTTTCACAGGTAAACAAAAAGTTTCTTTTAATTGATTATATTTTTTGAAATAGCTGAGGTAAACTGTATAAAAACTCATTTTTCACTGCCTTTTATCTCGGAATATTGAAGATCGGACCCAGGAATATTAAACTTTTCTTTGCTCATTTTGGTTAGTACTATGCCCTTAGTTATGATACAGCATTTAACAGGTTTTGCAAAGTCGCTCCCTAATTAAAGACTACTTTTGCGCAAAAAAACCTGTTATTCCATTTTATACATCCGGTATATTACCGAAGATATGCACAAAAAAGATTATTCCGTAACATAGCAGCAAAATAAATCCCAACCCTTTCCCATCTGAATCTATAATTAGTGATTGGTAATTACGTTGCAATCGGAATTCTTGGCGTATAACTTCCGATTAGGAATTACGAAATAGTCGATCTGAGCCTGGCCCGTGCCGAGTAATATGCTGTGCGCTTTGAAGACGCCAAGATGAAATTGGCAGAAGTAATCAGGGCGTAATTACGGCGTTAATGGACCGATAATCGTTGAATTCACTCTGTTTCGTATTCCCCGGCATTACTGGTCTCTGGTCTGGTCAGTCTACTAATTTAATACCAGTGCCTAAATTGTTTATTGATGGGTGATTTGTTTGGGGAGACATCAAGAAAATTAATGGTAGAAAAGACACATTCTTAATCGTACGGAGAATGCTTCTATAGCCAGAGCTGGGCAAAGTACCGGAAACTAGTACTTGAAGTACAAGTACCAAGTATCTTGATGTTTTTAAAAGTACTTGAAGTACAAGTACTTTTTTAGTTTCTAAAGTACTTGAAAGTACCAAGTACTTAAAAAAGTACTTGTAAATTTGGGTGCAAGTACTTTTTCAAATAATTAAAATTTTTCTGATTATATGGACCTTAAAAGGTGATTGTTGACAAAAATTTCAATATGCGATATTTATTTGGTTATTTAAAACAAGAGTTCCTCGCTGGGACTGCCGTATCACCTAGCGATCTCATGACGTAAAATTGACGTCATATGATCACCATGCGATGCAAGAAGCTGTACCGAGATGTTAGAATGACGCCATTTTTACGTTATGCGATCGCCAGGCGATACGCAAAGTCCTAACATTGTAGTAAGGTAATACAAACATTTATGTATATGCAATATGCGCAGATTAGAATTAATTTATTTATGCCAAAAAAATTGCAAATATATCTTTACTTTCATATTATCGCTGAAAATATATTTATTAATGAAATTCACATAACACCACCCCTCTGCAAAAGAAAACTGACAGACAAACAAAGTAATTCAAGTACATTTAAAGTAATTCAAATAAAATAAAAATAAATTAAATATATCATCACGGCTTATTACCCATTGCTGGGTGAGCCAATCTGCTTTGTAAGCAGATATTGGTAAAGATGATATATTTGCACCGTGCGGGCGCTTACCAGGCGTCACCTCTTGCCTCTCGGGCACTCATTGCTGGCGTGGAGAGTACACCACAGGGGTCAATTTTGTACCATTTAAAATTGGAAATAATTGGCGTCGGTCGGGATCGAACCCGATTCCCCAGATTCTCGACCTGACAGGGAAACTGCCAGAAGGTAATGTACGAAAAGAAATAGAATATTTTTCAAGGAACTTTCTATATGAAAGTTATACAAAATACATAGAGCTGACGGAAGGTAATATGCTGGCCACATCAGATTTTTCTTCTATATTGTCTGATTTTATGTGATTACTTTTGAAATACAATGTAAAATAAACGATTTTGATAGTGCCCCAATATAGTAGACATAGTTTGTGATGTAAGGAGGAAATGACTGGCGTGCCGAGTAGGCCAGCCTGTCATCTCCTTGAAGCAGTAAAGTATTTAAACCATTATTCATGAAAGATGATTATTCTAGGTCATTTGTACGAAGAAAGAATACACAGCATTTTATAGCAGTAACTTAGCAACATTTTGGATTAGAAAGAGAAAGATTATTTGACGTATGTCTGTTTAATTTGTGTGGTGTGACAGATATACGTAAATAGTGACATTACTTTCTAACATATTAAAAATAGCAGTGACGTATGCCGTAGCGTTACAGATATGTAATTATCTACTATGCTGCCCCCTGTACTAATGTTTATCTAGTGACGTTGACATTTAAATCAAATTATTATTTTATGCTTTACGCCAAGTCTTAATTTTTGTTTTATGCAAGAACGTAGGTGAGGAAGATAAAACTTTGATAAAAATAAAATACATTTATTTTTTCATTTAAAATGTACCCATAAATATTTCACGCTGCACGCCTATGGGTACGAAATGCAGTGAAGTTATCTGCAAGTAATATTATATCTGACGGTTTATAAATAACCTTGAATAAACTATTATTCACGAAAGATGACTATTCAAGGTCATCTGTGAGCCGTGTGATATAATATTGCTTGCAGATAACTTCATTGCATTTAGTTTGCATAGGCGTGGAACATGAAATATTTATGGAAACATTTTAACTGAAAAAATAAGAGTAATTCATTTGACAATTATTTTTCTTTCTAAATAATGCCTTTCTGAAAGATTTATATTCTTTACTTATGTTTTTACAAAATACAAAAACATAGATTTAACTTATAAACCAAGGAATAATAATTTTTAAACGTCAACGCCACTGGGTAAATATTAGCGCAGAGGGCAGTGCAGTAGATAATTAGGTATCTGTAATTCTACGACATATATCATTATTATTTATAGTGGGTTAGAAAGTAATGCCACTATTTACGTATATCTGTCACACCACATAAATTAAATAGACATAGGTCAAATAATCTTTCTCTTTCTAATACAAAATGTTGCTAAGCTACTGTTGTAAAGTGATGTTTATTCGTTCTTCGAAAGAATGACCTTGAATAGTCATCTTTCGTGAATAATACTATACTGTGTTTACTGCTATATATTGAAATATAGGTTTGCATCTTAAAGACGTTTCCCCTAACGGTATGGAAATGAAGACGTTTAAGGAGATTAAAATTTTATGTTGGTACTACTGAAGCGTCCACGATAAGAAAGGGTTTTAAAGGTACGCGAAATTAATGTTTTTATGAGTTTTAAAATGAAGAAATTCAAGTAGAATATTCTTTTACTAACAAAGCAGATGCCTGCAGACATTAATTATGCATATAAAATTTAATGTACATAGTTTTAAACTTTATGTGTTGGTTTAGGTATAATCTTTATTATTGTCTTTCAGCTTTAAATTTTCTTTATTATTAATTGTACACCTAATTGCCATTTGTCCCTATTTTTTCAATCATCCTGTACTTTTTAAAACTATAAAATATTTATCTTGAACAATTCTTTGTCCATCTATGTATATATTTACCAGTTTCAGGATATTATTCCATTGTTTACATGTACAAAAGTAGGCTGGTAACTAAGTAATAACTGTATGTGTATGGTAATATTATTACCATATTGACTTGTCAACAACGGTCTACAAAATGAAAATAAAATAAAATGAAAATATAATGCTCTTCATTAATACATACAGATAACGTTAGTCTATCGTTCTAAATACGGTCTACTTTATTCTAAAGTAATAAACATGAGGAATAAAGCACATAATTTGAATATTTGTCATATTGACATATGTCAAAATAATTGTTCGGTTAACCATAGCAATCTGAAAATGGCATTAATGAGAGAATTTCAAAATAGCTATTTATGTAATAAGTTGCGAAAGAAATGTGTTTTAAGCACGCGACGTGAAAATTATCTATATATGGATCTATATATCTAAAACTATATATGGATAACACGTCTAGTGCTTAAAACACGATTTCGCAACGTATTCCATACAAGATTTTTTATACTAGCGTTTTAAAACAGATTATTTATATTTATTCTCAAATGTCAACATTTTGAATTTTTCAAAATTTAAAAGTAGGCAGACATCAGTTTTATCTTTTTGTTGCTACGGGATTCAATATGTTGTTTAATAAACATTGATGTCAACGTGCTCGGTGTATAATTTTTCTTAAGAAATTTTGGTAATAAATTTACTTAAAATGAGTGACTCAGAGATTGACTCTGATATTGAAAATGGTGCAGAGGCTGCATTGGCTACACTGGTTCCAGGAAAATAAAAAAAAAAATGTATGAAGAAACTTACAAAAAAATTGACAGTTGGTGTGCGGAGAAAAACGTTGGGCACATTACAGAAAAGGTAGTTTTAGCCTATTTTTCGAAATTATCATCCATTTATAAGCCATCCACTTTATGGAGTAATTACTCTATGCTCCGAACTATGATATACCTTAATAAGAATGTGGATATAAGTAAATTTACCAATCTTATTGCATTCTTAAAAAGAAAACTAGTGGATATAAGCCTAAAAAATCAAAAATATTCACTAAGTAAGAGATAGTTCGTTCCATGAAGGAAGCTGATGACAAGGATTATTTATTGGCAAAGGTTGTGTTAGTTGTTGGAATCTATGGGGCATGTCGCCGGGAGGAATTTACGTTTTTACATGTAGGAGATATTGAAGATTCTACTTCTTTCATAAAAATTAATATTCCAAATACTAAAACGAATATTTCACGATTTTTTATGATAACTGAAGGGTTTATCGATGGAATCAACTGTTTAGCAATGTTTCGCAAGTACGCACAACTTCGACCTACTCATACTAAACATCAACGGTTTTTTCTAACTTACAGAAATTTTAAGCGTTGCACGCTTCCTGTAGGTATAAATACCATAGGTGGTATACCTAAAAAAATTGCAGAGTTCCTCGGCCTCCCAAATGCTAAAGAATATACCGGGCATTGCTTTCGGCGGTGTTCTGCAACATTTTTGACTGATTCGGGAGCAGACATTACAGTGCTCAAGCGGCATGGAGGGTGGCGTTCAAGTTCTATTTCTGAACGCTACGTTGAAAATTCTTTGGAAAATAAGAAAGAAATTTCACGAAGAATTTTGGGAGAAAAAGAAACAGCAATTAAAAAAATAAAAATTGTCGACAAAGAATCTGAATCCAGCAGCACATCTACTTCAGTTTCTACCCACATTGAAGTTAACGAAGAAGAAGTATTAAGAACGACATCAAATGTTCAATTTAGTAATTTAAGTAATTGCATTGTAAATATTTATCATAAATAAACAGTTATAATAGGTATTTAGTACCTACTTTTACTTTTACGCATTAAACTGTCATTTTTAAGCACTAGTGCTTAAAAGTACTTCATTTAACAATGGAAATGACAATCGAAAAGTTGTTGTTATAGTACGCTAGTATAAAAAATTATATTTATCAATAATGTCTTAATTTTCTAAAACCGATAAACTATTGAACAAACCACGGATGTTATTAATCATAACAAGCCTTAGATGTTTCAAAATCCTCGCTCTACGAGCTCGGATTTCAAACTTACATCTGCGGCAATTATGATGTGCATAACATTCCTAGGTATGTTAATAGCTATAAAAACACTTTCTAAATCAGAGAAATCCACTTTTGAGTATTGGAAATAAATAAGGTCTAAGTTGAAGCCTTGTGGTAAACCGCTACAGATTTGTGCTCTGGGTGAATTTAAATGTTCAATCCGTCATTTCAAGAACTCTTAACCACAGTAAGTTTGGACAGTTACAAGGGACGCGGAAAGTTTACTTCCAAATTAGGTTTTAATTAGTTTAAGATAGCACAGTTATCGATACAGGAATATATTGTTTAACGTTTATGTGATTTTTGTTTTGCAATGGTAGAACTTAGAACATCCCATTCATTCAAATTGGTTGCGAATACATTTTGAAAATTTTAACTTTATATTCAACTAAGCTGGAGAGTATCTTTTAAAAATTCCTCCTTGCGCTATAGTATATTTTATTTTATGAGTGTAATCTTTTGAAATTGAGGTCTCCATAATAGCAGCGAAAGTATTACAGTCTCCCCAAGTATCTGTCTTCATTAACTGCGCCATAACACCCACTTAAAATCAGTTAGCGTTATCGTATATCAAATGTATCTTCTTATAACATAGACGACGGAATACCGGGATAATATATTGACTTAGCGAACGGTATTATGATGTAATATGTAATAAAAACCAAACGATGCAGAGTTAACCTAGATCAGCGCTGTTATCTGGATTGTAACAGTGTAAGATGTAAGAGGTAGATAGATAGGTACATTATCGCTGAAAAATGTTTGATAATATAAGGATCCAGAAACAAGAATAATTTTAAATCATGATAAGGTGTTCTATTGTAGTTGATTTTGCCCTATTCGCTTATGTGGGTGCCACACCATAGAAAATCAAAAGTTTCTAGCAAAAGATCCTATATTTCCAGTAAAATTATTACACAAACATACTATGGCAATTGCACTTGACACTATCTTTCAATCAGAATTTTCTTAATATAGTAGCTGTTTCCACAGATGGCTACTTTATGAAATTTAAGTTATTTATACCTTCCGTCACCTTTAGGTAAGGAAGGTATTGTCTTTGGTCAAAAAATCCGATGATGAGTTTTTAATGAATACACAGTACACAGGTTTTGCGTCCCTGGAATACGATTTTACTATTTTTACGATGATGCCTGTATGTATGGATAGATGTATGTATGTATGTATGTATGTATGTATGTATGTATGTATGTATGTATGTATGTATGTATGTATGTATGTATGTATGTATGTATGTATGTATGTATGTATGTATGTATGTATGTATGTATGTATGTATGTATGTATGTATGTATGTATGTATGTATGTATGTATGTATGTATGTATGTATGTATGTATGTATGTATGTATGTATGTATGTATGTATGTATGTATGGATGTGTGTGTGACGATTTTTTCGGATCGCATAACTCCAATACCACCTTTCCAAAAAATATAATTTTTGCGTATTCCTTTTCTTTAGATCCATATGAAGAGCTGATTAGATTTGGGTTATAATTGGTCGACCGGAAGTACCCTAATTTGAAGATTTTAACAGTTTTGATGAAATGCTGTTAAATATCACTTTTTCACATTTAATGTTATTATAAATATTTAAGATTATTTTATTTTCTATACGATTTGATTACATTTCATACTTCATATTCAATGGATATAGTTAAAAATTGTAAAGAAATTAAATTTCCCAAAGCAGCCAGCTGTGTTATAAACATGGAAACATCTACTACATTAAGAAAATTCTGATTGACAAATGTCAGTGTCAAAGTGCAATTTACATATACAGGCTGTCTCATAACTCGCGCCCCAGAGCGAATGAGGAAACATGAGACAGCACTCGGATGTGTAATTTCGAAGAAAAAAAAATCTAGCTTAAAAGATATTCGAGAAAAGACGTCTTAAAATTGACCAATCAGAGACCTATACCTTTAACGTGTGTTTGCTGTAATTTTACGTTACTAGGGTTTTATACAAATAAAATCTTCTTTAAAATGTGTGGGCGACTGTAGTTTTTGAAAAATGTCAGTGTCAAATTAAATTTGACAAGGTGAATAAAAAAAGGCAAATTCTTACCATGTATTCAGCCGCTGATTACTTAGAAATGATTATAATTTTCGGAGAATGTGGACGTAACGCCAGAAAGGCAGCACTCTTAAAAAAAACAATAAAATGGTTCTTTTTAGAACCACTATTTGTTGTTTTAATCTCAAAGAATTTAAATGACAATAATATTTTCGTTTAACACATTTTACACAGCTGCTACAACACGTTGCACTGTACGATATAAATGATGATCTCGGATGACACCTTCGCTAACATAAATTTGTTGACAGTGAAAAGTTAACTCTAAAGTGTCAAAATTACAGTAAGTCAAACCAATTTTGTAACTCACTAGTAGTATTTTTAAAACCTAGCAACCAGTTTTATTTTGTAATAATATCATCACACCTCAAGATATCCTTCCGGGATAGGTGGATTAAAACGTCTTGTAACTCCGTTATGCAAGCAGCCGCAAATTATTTTCTTCTATTTGTTGGCAACCTATTATTGTCGGCAAGTGTCAGTTTTGTCTGGGGCGCGAGTTGTGAGACACTCTGTATGTTTGAGTTATAATTTTACTGGAAATATATAGAATCTTACAAGAAACTTTTTGTATGGAATTTTTACAAAATACATAGAACTGACTGAAGGTAATGTACTGGAAATATGGAATAATTTTCAAAAAAAAACCTTCTGTGTGGAATTTGCACAAAATACATAGAACTGACGTAAGGTAATGTGCTGGCCACATCAGATTTTTTATATTTACCGATAGTGTGTCCAAAACAGTACGTCTTATTTACAAATTACTGAACGCTAAATGATGTGACTCACGCCTGTAAGTCATGTGCTTCACTTACCGTTCAGGAGGCGAGACTGTCAAAATAATTTTCAAATCTTATTTTTCTTTTACATTTTGTGCGTCAATCGTGCAAAAAATAGTGTACTCATCACGAACGTTGAGGAATTACCGATCTCAGACAAAACATTGTCCTCGATCAGTAAACTGTCCTTACCGTTGTTAATCCTTAATATAGGTACTATATATCAGGTATTATTTGTAATATTTGTTCACGTGAACAATTATCTATTAATTTAAATAAATAATTTTTCACTTCAATCAAAATTACAAACCGTAATAAAAAATGTTAAACGCCTATGTCATAGTTTTCGTCTGTATGTCTAAGCAAGTTTAAGTAACGTATTTTCCGTTTCCGATAACATCCTAGAGCCATCTGTTACCAGTGGTGCTAACAAGAAAAAATATACAAATTGCACAACTTTCGCTTGGTATTAACCTAATACCTGTCACCCATATTTCAATATTTTTGACAAATTACCAAAATTAAACTTAATGAAACGTGTTGACAAGCTTGTTACCTAGGCGACAGCGTTATGACGATGAAAAATCTCATCATGTGTCAAATTAATTTGCACTTTAAATCTTAATTAATTATCTCGTCGTCCGTGATTCCCTCGAAACTTGCACTGCACATATAGGACTTTATGGGAAAACTTTGTAAGTTTTAATGAGATATGTAAGAATGTAGCAGGGTTTTTGTTGTCGTAATGTTGGTGTAACTTATCATAAAGTATGAAGTTAATATGTGGAGTGTTTAGTAATTTTATGTTGGTATGAAAACGAGACAATAATTGAAACATTTATGTTCAAAGACAACTTCTATGGGAATAGAGGATTACAGCGCAATTGATCTAAGAGAAATTAGAAAAAAATATTGAAAGTATATGCTTAATAATAAATATTAATAAAGAAATAAAACGACATAATTGAAATACTTCGAAAATAAGGGGATTTTTGTTATAGCAGCTCGTCACTCATATGAAATCCATATATATTATTTTGATTGGCGACTCAAAGACGGCCGATAAATATACAGGGTGTAAATGAAATAAGTGCATTAAATTTAACCAGTAATGTAACTCGACGAGAGCAACGATATTTCTTTTGAGTTAAAATTCTTTAAAGATTTGCTGCATATTTCGTTACCCGCCTATGGAGAACAAATGGCTGCTGTCGTATTCAAGTGGGATACAAACAGCTCAAAAATTATCGGTTACACTTACAGTCACAGTAATTAATAAACGAATCAAGGGAAATTACATTATTATTAATTAATACGTAATAGTACAATTTTTAAAAAAATAAATTTAAATTTTTGATAACAAAATTATAAAGTTGTGGATTAAACCAGGCTTTTAATCACCTGTGAATAGAGGATGACAAGGAGGAACGAGGGGACGAGGTATCGAGGAAAAGCAAAAGCATACTTATTAGGTTATGAGATGATTATTTATCGTCGACAAATCATAATAGTTTAAATACGTTATACAAAAAATGTGAGTACAAACTTTTGTCCATTTAAACGAGGTACATGAGTCCCAATAATTAGTCGTCCATTTATGGTTCCGCGCAAACATTTTTTAATGAAAATTTTAACAGCATGTTCGTCTGTTGAAATGTGTAATGTGCATTATAAATACACCTTCCAAAGTAAATTCAGTCTCATTAATGAACATTGTGAGCCATTCCCAAAATCGAAGTCTGCTGAAAACATTGATCTTTTTGCACATGATATGGATACAACTGTTGCTTTATTTAAAATTGTCACATGTGACACTTCGTATTGTGATAAAGATGTACAAGATTAACAAATGTGCTAATATTAGGAACAGTATGATTTGGAAACGCTCCGTCTAAATGCGTTGGCAACTCTATAACACTGTCTTTATATCAACTACAAATTAAAATGTAGTAAAGATACGAATAAATAAATAAATCATAGGTAAGTAACTACAATGTCTGTGTACTCGCTATTTGTAAACGTAAGCATTTTGACAGAATTTTACCTGATAAACAAGTTTATTACTAATGTCAAAATTTAACTGCAACAACTGACAGGACTGTCAATTACTAAAACAAAATTTTTCATAGCTACTGCTACTGCATTCAATTATTAGAAAAATACGTGGAACGACTCGTCAATTTACGGGGTTGTAAAAATACTAAAAAAATATGCGATTTCGAGAAAAAGTTATTAATAAATATTGTACGTTGCTTTCGTCGAGTTACATTACTGGTTAAATTTAATGCACTTATTTCATTTACACCCTGTATAACGAATACCCAGTTAGGGGCGGAGCCTACTACGAATGGAAGTAGAGAAATTCAAATAGCGGAGGCATGGCTATCAGTCCAATAGTGCAATTCTCAAACAGTTTTTATTTGAATATAAATATTTTGCATTAAACTTAATAATTTAAATACATTTCCAATTATAAATCATGTAGACTTATACGGTATAATAATATTCATTATTGTTTTTATAAATATAATTTAGAAATAGCATATATTTCAAGAACATTTAGGTCCATAAAGAAAATAGTTTGATATAAAAAGTTATATTCGTGACGTCACATCTATATTTTCAAATTTCGGGGGACTATAACTCGCTTATTAATAGGAATTTTTACACCGGATTTTCACCGACAGTCTTAGTTTTACTTATACGTTCAGATGAAATTATATTTAAAAAATCTGATGTGGCCAGCACATTACCTTCCGTCAGTTCACGCGTCATTTCTACGTATTTTGTACAAATTTCATACGGAAAGTTCCTTGTTAAATTAAATATTCTATTTCTTGTACATTACCTACCGGCAGTTGCATGTATTTTATGCAAATTTCATACAGAAAATTATTATTTTGTGACGTTTTCTATATACAGTGTAATGTATCTGCAGAAATAAAAGATTTAATATTATTATTATTTCTTGTACATTACCTTAAAGCAGTTGTATGTATTTTATACAAATTCCATACAGAAAGCAAAAGATCCTATATTTTCAGTAAAATTATAAGACAGACACACTATGTCAATTTCACTTGACACTGACATCTTTCAATCAAAATTTTCTTAATATAGTAGCTGTTTCCACAGCTATGGCTACTTTATGAAATTTAATTTCTTTATAATTTTTTAACTCCATATCCATTTAATATTAGGTATAAAATGCAGTCAAATCGTATAGAAAATAAAATATTCTTTAATATTTATAATAACATTAAATGTGAAAAAATGATATTTAACATAGTTTTTTCAAGAAAAACAGTTAAAATCTTCAAATGAGGGTACTTCCGGTTGTCCAATTCTAACCAAAATCTAATCAGCTCTTCGCATGGATGTAACGAAGAGAAATACGAAAGAATTATAATTTTTAGAATTGTAGTATGGAAGTTATCGTAGACGAAAATTTTGTTACACACACACACACACACGGACACACATACATACATACATACATACACACACACACACACACACACACACATACAGACATCATCGTAAAAATAGTAAAATCGTTTTCTAGGGACCCTAAAACTTGCTTATTCATCAAAAACTCACCACCGAATTTTTTGACCAAAGACAATACCTTCCTTACCTAAAGGTGACGGAAGGTAAAAATGGTGGAAGGAGTTTTCAAAAATCTACTCGAAATTTCAGTCATGCAACATTTATTATAAAATAACTATACCAGTAGCAAATATTTCATGCATATAAATATTATGAGGTAATGTTATTAAGTGATCCCTAGAATGCACTTTCCATGCCAGCAATGAGTGCCCGTGAGGTGACACCCTCGTAAACGCCCGCACGGTACAAATATAATAAGCAAAGCATATTGGCATACCATACCCAGTAATGGGTAATATGCCGTGATGATATTATTTATATTTTATTTATTTTAATCAGTAAATTATTAATAAAACGGTTTCACATTTTTACCTCCCGCTACCCTTGGTAAGGGAGGTTAGGGATCGTGCTAAAAATCGCATATCGAGATTTTGGTGAATGACCACGTTTTAAGGCACTTAGAATCCAATTTAAACATTTTCGCGATGATGTCTGTGGATATGTGTGTGTGTATGTATGTGTGGATCCTCCACTCTAGCTCAAATACTATCATTCAGAAAATTTTGAAACCTTGTATTTCGAAGTTTTTTTTGTAATGGAAAGTGCCAATTGGATTTTGGTGTATATCGGATAACCGGAAATGGAACTTTACTAAAAGCTCAGAATAGTTTTTCATCGAAAAATACCTTTAAATGTTATTTTTTCGCGATTAATGTTATAAAAATTAAAAATTATAAAATTCTCTATAGATTTGTTATTTATCAAAAATTTATGTAAATACTTATATTAAAGAACGTTGTATTCTTTATTCGATAAATATAAATTCACTATTATATCTTCTATAGATTTAGAGACAAAGAAATGCATATAAAATAATTTGATGTAATAAATCTCTGGTCAAACTACTTCAAGGCAAGAAATTCAAATGTTTGTAATTGACACATAAATGTCACTGTCAAAAATATTTGTATGCCACTGTCAAAAATATTTGTACATCATTATGCAGATTATGTAAACAAAAAAAAGTCAACAACGCAAAAGAATATACGTCATGAGTGTCAGGTCGCGAATCTGGGAAACCGGGTTCGATCCCGACCGACGCCAAATATTTCCAATTATAAATAGCACAAAATTGACCCCTGTGGTGCACTTTCCACGCCATCAATGAGTGCCCGTGAGGTGTCGCCTGGTAAGCACCCGCACGGTGCAAATATTTCATCATTACCGAATTCTGTGTACAAAGCAGATTGGCACACCCAGCAATGGGTAATAAGCCGTGATGATATATTTATTTTATTTATTTATTCAAGTAGAAAAAGAAAATTTCAGGATATTGAATATAAAGAAAATGTATGTATTGTACATAATTTATATTAAAATATCCTATAGATTTTGCAAATGTATGAGAATTATTTTGCAGTGAGACATGAGTATATGTATTTGTATTTAAAAATATTGTTCGTTTTATGCTTACAACCAGGTAAAATATCTGGCGAGAGCTTATGTGCTGGCCACATCAGATTTTTTTTGTATTGCAGTATTAAATGTTGCGGTTATATTTTTAAACATATTCAATGAAATAATAACGAAAAAGCGATAAGATAATTAAACATCTCTGTTTTCAACCGACTACAAAATTTTCAGCTAATTCCCATCCACACACAATACATCCACCGCTACCGCTATCTTAGTGCACTCAGTGCATACAATACAGCTACTCATTTCAAACCATCTTAACCATGCAAACCATCTAAACATGTAAACCTTAGCAGAATGCAGAGCATCTAGAGCTTATATCGGCTCCACAACTTGCATCGCGCACTAATATTTACCTAAGCGAATGAGCGTGCTGCGGTCGATAAAATAGAACACTGTTTACCGACCGAGAAGATGCACTAGAGACATCTTACGGGTATAAGACGAAATTCCCTTGATAACCAAACGGAGTACTTTGCTGGGATAAATATTAAACTGGAAAGACGCTTATTTAATATTGAAAAGAGTCGTTGCTTTTATATGTCACTAAAAAGTAACTAAATTTGTTCATAGACAAATGGTTTATTTCATATATTTTTGTATCCCACCGACTGCGCCAAAATTATTGTGATAATAATACCTACTGATATACTGATGGCTATGAATACAGAGGCATTTTATCGCTATGATTAATAATAACGCATTCAGGGTTGCCAACTGTCTAATTGTGAAACAGATACTGTTTTGTCATACTGTACAATGTACGTATAAAACTATACAGGTATTTTACAACTACGGATACACACTTAAGACCATATAGTACTGACAAAAGTAAGTAAAAAAGCTTAAACATAGGTCTCATCTTCAACTGTTTTCAAGAAGGAAACCGTTATGTATGTATATGTATATATGTACAGGGTGTAAATGAAATAAGTGCATTATATTTAACCAGTAATATAACTCGTCGAGAGCAACAATATTTCTTAATAACTTTTTCTCGAAATCGCATATTTTTTTAGCATTTTAACCACCCCGTAAATTGACGAGTCGTTCCAAATATTTTTGTGATACTTGAATGCAGCAGCAATAGCTATGAAAAAATTTGTTTTAGCAATTGACAGTCTTGTCAATTGTTTTAATTAAATTTTGACATCAGTAATAAACTTGTTTATAAGGTAAAATTCTGTCAAAATGCGAGTACACAGACATTGTAATTACTTACCTATGGTTTATTTATTTATTTTTTTACTCTTATCTGTACTACATTTTACTTGACATCACGGTTGACATAACGACAGTGTCATGGAGTTGCCAACGCATTTACACGGAGCGTTTCCAAATCATCACCAAATCATTCTGTTCTTAATATTCGCACATTTGTTAATCTTGTACATCTTTATTACATCACAATACGGAGTGTCACATATGACAATTTTTAAAAAAGCAACAGTTATATCCATAACATGTGCAAAAGTTCTATGTTTTCAGCACATAACAGACTTCAATTTTGGGAATGGCTCATAATGTTCATTAATGAGACTGAATTTACTTGGTAAGGTGTATTTATTATGCACAATACACATCTCGACAGACGAAAATGCTGTAAAAATTTTCATTAAAAAATGTTTTGGGCGGGAACAATAAATAGACGACTAATTATTGCTACTCATGTACCTCTTTTAAATGGACAAAAGTTTGTACTTACATTTTTTGAATAATGTATTTAAACTATTATGATTTGTCGACGATAAATAATCATCTCACAACCTAACAACTATGCTTTTGCTCTTCCTCGTCCCTCCTTGTCTTCCTATATTTACACTATTCACAGGTCATTAAAAGCCTAGTTTAATACACAACTTTATAATTTTGTTATCAAAAATTTAAATTTATTTATTTTAAAAATTGTACTATTACGTATTAATTAATAATAATGTTATTTCCCTTGATTCGTTTATTAATTACTGTGACTGTAAGTGTAACCGGTAACCGACAATTTTTGAGCTGTTTGTATCCCACTTGAATACGGCAACCGCCATTTGTTCTCCATGAGCGGGTAACGAAATATGCAGCAAATCTTTAAAGAATTTTAACTCAAAATTTAAAAGACAGAAAAAAAAGTTATTGAGAAATATTGTTCCTCTCATCGAGTTACATTACTGGTTAAATTTAATGCACTTATTTCATTTACAGCCTGTATATATACTCTATATCTCCCAGTTGATCCCCACGTCATCAATTTCTGATGCAAGAATTACAAAACTTTTATCTAGCATCCTTGTCGTACACACATGACATACATGAGACTATTATTCGTTATCTCATTGTCGTTGGTTTTTCAGAGGGGAATAAGTAATCTCCGTCTAACTAACGGCAAAATATGAAATAGAAACTGTATTGTAACCGCGGTAACGAGTATCATTTGCAAATATTTGAATGTTAAGGTCGACAATAATTTGTGCTTCGTTGTGTGTTGCCAATTTTGTTAATTCTTGGGACTTAGAAATATTGTTGCTCTAGATGAGTTACATTACTGGTTAAATTTAATGTACTTATTTCATTTACACCCTGTATAAGATATCCTCCAAGATCTTCGGCCCAACGTTTTAGTCCTTATACAAATTCCCCATGTATTCGTATTGGTATCGAAGCCCTTGGTGTATATTTCAATCAGGCTTCATTCCTTATTGATTAAGTCTATCCGAACCCTCTTCAACGTCTGGTGAGATTGGGTCTCACGGTCTCAGCTCAGCGACAATGCTAATGTGGACGATGGTGGGATTAAAACGCCGTTTGATTAAGTTTCAAGCAGAAGCAGCACAAGACATCACACAGCCACTAGGATTCACACTCGGACATGGGCTGATCGACACAAGACAGAAGATGATTTACCGACAAGGGTTAAGATGGCGGCTGGTAGCAGACAGATATAATGGGATTTCGGATTGTGTCAATGGAAATCTTACTCGTATACAGGATGTCTCACAACTTGCGCCCCAGACGAAACTGACACTTGCCGACGACAATAGGTGGCAACAAATAGAAGAAAATAATTTGCGGCTGCTTGCATAACGGAGTTACAAGACTTTTTAATCCACCAATCCCGGAAGGATATCTTGAGGTGTGATGATATTATTACAAAATAAAACTAGTTGCTAGGTTTTAAAAATACTACTAGTGAGTTACAAAATTTGTTTGATTTACTGTAATTTTGACACTTCAGAGTTGACTTTTCACTGTCAACAAATTTAGGTTAGCGAAGGTGCCATCACTTAATGATCCACAAGATTTCTATCCGGAAAACGTTCCGAATAGACTCGTGCTGCCTCTCTGGCGTTACGTCCACATTCTCCGAAAATTATAATCATTTCTAAGTAATCAGCGGCTGAATACATGGTAAGAATTTGCCTTTTTTATTCACCTTGTCAAATTTAATTTGACACTAACATTTTTCGAAAACTACAGTCGCCCACACATTTTAAAGCAGATTTGATTTGTATAAAACCCTAGTAACGTAAAATTACGGCAAACACAAGTTAAAGGTGTAGGTCTCTGATTGGTCAATTTTAAGACGTCTTTTCTCGAATATCTTTTAAGCTAGATTTTTTTTTTTTCGAAATTACACATTCGAATGCAGTCTCGTGTTTCCTCATTCGCTCTGGGGCGCGAGTTGTGAGACAGCCTGTATACAAGGGAGTTTTTTTTTAAATCTAACCAGAAAATGTGCTATCATTTTTACCTCCCACTAACCTTGGTAAGGGAGATATAGGGATCGTGCTAAAAATCGCATATCGAGATTTTGGTAAATGGCCACGTTTTAAGGACCCTAGAATCCAATTTTACATTCTCACGATGGTGTATGTGCGTATATGTGTGTAAATGTGTGTGTATGTGTGTATGTGTGTGTGTGTGTGTGTGTGTGTGTGTGTGTGTGTGTGTGTGTGTGTGTGTGTGTGTGTGTGTGTGTGTGTGTGTGCGTATGTGTGTGTATGTATGTATGTATGTATGTATGTGTGGATCCTTCACTCTAATTCAAATACTATGATTTAGATTTTGGTGAAAATCATATAACCGGAAATGGCACTTTACTAGAAGCTGAAAATAGTTTTTCTTGGAAAAATACCTTTAAATGTTATTTTTTCGAGACTAATGTTATAATAAAAATTAAAGATTATTCAATTTTCTATAGATTTGCATTAATACTTTTTCTATATATTTTATGGATAAATTTATAAAATTATCTATAATTTAAATCCCAGAGCCTACGCTTTAAACAAACAAAACGCAAATATTCAAATGTATGTAACTGACAGAACTAATCATTTCAAAATAATATTAGTAACATTTTAAAAAGAAAAAAGTAAATAGAACAATAGAAAAGAATACAATACAGTTTCCAGCGTAAATAAATATGTAGGTGTGTATTTAGATTAATAAAAATTAACGATTCACAAAAATGTTTAAGCTAATCGTCATTTTTGGATTAGTGAATTCTATTCTATCCCGATATTTAAAATTTAATCTTCATTTTATTATAGCTCCGGTGACTCAATGGTTAGAGCAACGCCTCATGTCAAGAGTGCCCTCGGGGCTCTGGGTTCGAATCCCATTAAGGCATGGATGCGTGTGAACGTGAACCCACTCTGTAATTGGGATTTAATCCTGTTGAGGGGTTTAAAAAAAGGTAGTTACTTGGATTAGATTAGACTATATTTTAAGAAATGAACTTAAAAATTAGAGTAAAATTCGCTAATCCAAAAATAAGGATTAGCTTAATCTTTTTTGTGATTCGGGCTGTAAATGACGGGAGGTGTTGTGTTGGCCACACCAGATTTTTATAACTATTAACATACCTAGGAATGTTATGTATATCATAACTGCCGAAGATGTGTTTGAAATCCGAGCTCGTAGAGCAAGGATTTTAAGACATCTAAGGCTTGTTATGATTAATAACATCCGTGGTTTGTTCAATAGTTTATCGGTTTCAGAAAATTAAGACATTATTGATAAATACCATTTTTTGAAATTCTCTCATTAATCCTACTTTCAGATTTCTATGGTTAACAGAACAATTATTTTGACATATGTCATTATGACAAATATTCAAATGATGTGCTTTGTTACACATGTTTATTACTTTAGAATAAAGTAGACCGTATTTAGAACGATACGCTAACGTTATCTGTATGTATTAATGAAGAGCATTATACTTTCATTTTATTTTATTTTCATTTTGTAGACCGTTGTTGCCAAGTCAGTATGGTAATAATATTACCATACAGATACAGTTATTACTTAGTTACCAGCCTACTTTTATACATGTAAACAATGGAATAATATCCTGAAACCGATAAATATAGTTTACTTGTTCAGAATATTCATTCATTGTTTACATGTACAAAGGCTGGTAACTAAGTAATAACTGTATAGTATTATTCACGAAAGATGACTATACAAGACCTTTTGTTCGAAGAAAGAATACACAGTAACACATTTTGTAAGAAAGAGAAATCTTACCGACTGCGCCAATATTATCGTATTAACAATAACTACTGATTATTTAAAAATAAAGACTAATGTGTATAGTCGGAGATTATTTTTTTAACTTTACAAGATGCCGGTTTTCGGGGCTTACTATTGGGATCACGAAAACTGTGATCAAAAATAACTGTTACAGTTGGCAACACATTATGGGAATTTTTTATTCCACAGTTTGCACTACGCCGAGTAAAGGTCTACGCTTTTAGTTATGCCTATGCGAGGACATAAACATCTCAACATCACAAAACCAATTACGTGTTTCCGGTCTTTCTAGGATCGAATTCCGGTATGGTACAGGGCCTTAATTGCCTGGATTATTTCTCGGTGACCCTTGTCACCTTTGTAAGGCCCTTACGAAGGGCTCGTATACACAAGACACATGAAAGAGACAAGATAACTTTGACAAGACATAAACAAAATAAGGGGTACGTGTTTGAATTTGACATTTGCCCCATCGACAGGGTGTTTCACAAATTCGGATACAAACTTTAAAGACATATAGTACTGACTAAAATAAGTAAAAAAAAAAAACATGGATCCAATCTTTAATAGCTTTCGAGATATAAGGCATGAAAAATAGGTTTTTACGGGGTTTCCCGCTGTTATCTCGAAAACTATAAGAGTTAAGATTTAGATTAAATGAGACTATTTGTTTGCATTTGGAAGGCCATCTTAGCTGTGCTCTTGTTTTTTAAAAGAAACCAGTATATATATATATATATATATATATATATATATATATATATATATATATATATATATATATATATATATATACAGGGTGGTGATTTGGACGACGCAGCATAGGGGTTTCAATGCTAAAATCTTAATGTGCAGTTCTTTGCTCCCCTAATTATTTTAGAGCAAAATTATATGTAAGTTTTTGTTACAGAAAAAAATACTGCATCCGAATATGCTATTGTTTATAATTTTACAAAAATCATTGATGCCATGGAACAAAAGCGCTAAATCATATCTAATCTAATCTTAAATTTCGTTCTTGTCAAATTACATTGTTGCAATTAACTATTATATTGTTGTCATCAACACTACGATAAAGGTGTTTTCTTCATCTTTATTGTTGATGACAACGATGTAATAATAGTTGATTACAAAATTTAAATAAAAGCGCAAACATCTGTCGCTGCTTAAAGAAATCTTAAATTTGGTTCTGGTCAAACTACATCAACAATTATTACATCGTTGTCATCAACTTCTTCTCTTTAAGAGACTAGAGATTTGGAGGTCCCGGGTTCGAACCCCAGCGTCAGCTGATTTTTCTCTCGCATTTGTATTTAAGTAACTGTTTTTACCTTCCGTCATCTTTAGGTAAGGAAGATATTGTCTTTGGTAAAAAATTCGGTGGTGAGTTTTTGATGAATAAGCACGTTTTAGGGTCTCTAGAATACGATTTTACTATTTTTACGATGATGTCTGTATGTATGTGTGTGTGTGTGTGTGTGTGTGTGTGTGTGTGTGTGTGTGTGTGTATGTGTGTGTGTGTGTGTGTTTTAACAGTTTTTCTTGAAAAACGATGTTAAATAACATTTTTTCACATTTAATGTTATTATAAATATTAAAGAATTATTTATTCTCTACACGATTTTAATGCATTTTATAGTTCATATTAAATGGGTATAGAGTTAAAAAATTATAAAAAAATTAAATATCATATATATTAGTCAGCTTTGCTATAACTCTGGAAACAGCTGCTACATTAAGAAAATTCTGATTGAAAGGTGTCAGTGTCAAGTACAGTTGACAGTATGTTTATGTTATAATTTTACTGGAAATATAGGATCTTTTGTTAGAAACTTTCTGTATGGAATTTGTATAAAATACATACAACTGCCTGAAGGTAATGTACAAGAAATATAATCTTTTGCAAGGAACTTTCTGTATGACATTTATACAAAATACATAGAACTGACGGAAGGTAATGTGCTGGCCACATCAGATTTTTTACTAAAGAAATAAAAATGATCATATTTTGACGAATCAGGTTGTCAATTATTTCATACACGAAACAAAACTAATTCATAAGTTTTATGGGCTTAAAACAGGCTGGCTCTGAAATACAGTATACTTTAAGCATATTTCAAATAAAATTCTAAAAAAATATGAATCGTTTGTCTTATTCTCAAGAATAAATTTTTGCAAAGTAGAACATCTTTAATTTATTTTATATTGTCATTTGTAGTCGTACTGAAATAAAATTTATTGTAGCAATACTTAATTAAATGTCTCTTAATTAGTATAATTTAACAATTAGCTTTTATGTATTTGAAAGCTATGCAAAACATTGACTTTTTTGCTTTATCAACTGAACTAGCAAACTAAGTCGAATCAACCAATAAACCTCGTTTTATTTGAATTTTCCTTAGGAACTAATTTATTTGGGTTACCCTAGAAACAATGTATTTACATAAAAACAAACAATGTAAAAACACATATTGTTTTCGGTAAAGCAGAAGTTGGCTTTGAAACAACAAAAGCTTTTGTTTGTTGCCTGGTAATAACCATTAAAGAGTTATTGTATTTTGTATTATGTATATGTTTGAGTTTGACATTGTATGTACAATAATTATGACTTACCGAAGTAAAATGGAATATTTGTAGAAATTGGTAGACTCTCTTACCTGTAAAAGAAGAAATTTGTATTAGATTCATTATAAGTACTTGAAATCGGTTATAAAAGGCGATTCAAAAATAGGGGCAAATAGATATTTGCGTTATTATCAATTTTAGACTTATTGTTTAAATTACAAAATTGGGGCCGAAATTTAATACCCTTTCTGGTGCGAAAAGATACGGAATTCTACTTATATATATATATATATATATATATATATATATATATATATATATATATATATATATATATATATATATATACAGTATTATTCACGAAAGATGACTATTCAAGGCCATTTGTTCGAAGAAAGAATACATATCACTTTACAGCAGAAGCTTTGCAACATTTTGTATTAGAAAGAGAAAGATTATATGACCTATGTCTACTTAATTTATGTGGTGTGACAGATATACGTAAAAAGTGGCATTACTTTCTAACACACTATTAATTCTAATGACATATGTCGTAGCAATACAGATACCTAATTATCTACTACACTGCCCTCTGTGTTAATATTTACCCAGTGGCGTTGACGTTTAAATCAAATTATTATTCCTTGGTTTATAAATTAAGTCTATGTTTTCGTATTTTGCAAAAACATAAGTGAAGAACATAAATCTTTCAGAAAGACATTATTTAGAAAGAAACATAATTTTCAAATATATTACTCTTTTTTTTCAGTTAAATGTGTCCATAAATATTTCATGTTGGACGCTTATGCATACAAAATACAATGAAGTTATCTGCAAGTAATATTATATCAGATGGCTCACAAATGACCTTGAATAGTCATTTTTCCTGAATAATAGTTTATATATATATATATATATATATATATATATATATATATATATATATATATATATATATATATATACACATACAGGGTGTAGATGAAATAATTGCATTAAATTTAACCAGTAATGTAACTCGACGAGAGCAACAATATTTCTTAATAACTTTTTTTTCTAAGTCTTTTAGATTTTGAGTTAAAATTCTTTAAAGATTTGCTGCATATTTCGTTACCCGCCTATGGAGAACAAATGGCTGCTGCCGTATTCAAGTGGGATACAAACAGCTCAAAAATTGTCGGTTATCGGTTACACTTACAGTCACAGTAATTAATAAACGAATCGAGGGAAATAACATTATTATTAATTAATAGGTAATAGTACAATTTAGAAAATAAATAAATTTAAATTTTGGATAACAAAATTATAAAGTTGTGTATCAAACCAGGATTTTAATCACCTGTCAATAGAGGAAGACAAGGAGAGACGAGGTAACGAGAGGAAGAGCAAAAGCATAGTTATTAGATTATGAGATAATTATTTATCGTCGACAAATCATAATAGTTTAAACACGTTATTCAAAAAATGTAAGTACAAACTTTTGTCCATTTAAAAGAGGTACATGAGTACCAATAATTGTTCCCCAAACATTTTTTAATGAAAATTTTTACAGCATTTTCGTTTGTCGAAATGTGTATTGTGGATAATAAATACACCTTCCCAAGTAAATTCAGTCTCATTAATGAACATTATGAGCCATTCCCAAAATTGAAGTCTGTTATGTGCTGAAAACAGAACTTTTTGCACATGTTATAGATATCTGTTGCTTTTTTAAAAAATTGTCATATGTGACACTCCGTATTGTGATGTGATAAAGATGTACAAGATTAACAAATTAAGAACAGAATGATTTGGTGATGATTTGGAAACGCTCCGCGTAAATGCGTTGACAACTCCATGACATTGTCTTTATGTCAACCGTGATGTCAAGTAAAATGTAGTACAGACACTGTCAATTGCTAAAACAAAATTTTTCATAGCTATTGCTATTTTGGTAGAATATTTATGCAAAAAAAATTAAAAAATATTGTTCACTTCTATCCGCCTTATTAAGTTATTATTTTTAGTATATTTTCTTTACTTTTATTTACTATTATTTACTGTCTTGAAATGTCGCCCCCTGGTCAGGCACCTTTGTATGGGGCATAACCTGCCCACCCGCAAGGAGCGGGCACTTCATTCTCAAGAATGCATGTAATTTATTGCATTGCTGACATATTATGATGTACAAAATTCTACATTAATTAAAAACTTATAGGGCGCTGAATTTAAATTTGCATCGGGGCGCAAGGAACCCTAGAGCCGACACTGATTTAAAATGCATTACGCACATGTCAACAACAACTAGTGCTGGGTATGATGTTACTGCCTGCATTGAGTATAAAGCTAAATATATAAATGAAAATGCTGTTTTAAATTCGTAGTTTACAGCTGATTCTATGAAAAGTATTCTGAATATTATACAAAGTAAAAAAGCTGAACTGTATGCTCCTTTTGATAGAAACATACTGATTAAAATTGGCTATAATTAAAAAGGCTTTGAAGTATCAAAAGAGTTCGTTAATGTACAGAACTTTCAATTTTAAAAGTTTTTATCTATAAAAGACTGCTTACTGCATACCCCTTTTGAATTCTGGATTATATTAATAAAAATATATCGGATGTCTACTTGAAGTCTCTTATCGGTATAGGGAATACTATGTTATTTTTTTTATTTTGCTGTAGATTAGATTTATTCTTGCCAAATTGGCCTAGAACCTAATTTTTACCTCCCGCTACCCTTAGTAAGGAAGGTATAGGGATCATGCTAAAAATCGCATATCGACATTTTGGTAAATAACCACGTTTTAAGGTCCCTACAATCCAATTACAACATTTTCACGATGGTGTCTGTGTGTATGTGTGTGTTCTAATATGGAAAGAAGCCATTAGATTTTGGTGTAAATCAGATAACTGGAAATGGCACTTTACTTGAAGCTCAAAATTTTCTCGATGATGTCTGTGTGTATGTGTGGATCTTCCACTCTAACTCAAATACTATCATTCAGAAAATTTTGAAACCTTGTATTTCGAACTTTTTCTGTAATAGAAAGAGTCCATTAGATTTTGGTGAAAATCGGATAACCGGAAATGGCACTTTACTTGCTCAAAATAGTTTTTCTTCGAAAAATACCTTTAAATGCTATTTTTTCGAGATTAATGTTATTATAAAGATTATTAAATGTTCTATATAGAATTGCATTAATACTTTTTCTACATATTTTATGGATAAATTTATAAAATTATCTATATTTAAATCCCAGATCCTACGCTTTAAACAAACAAAGCGCAATTATTCAAATGTATGTAACTCTAACTCAAATACTATCAGAAAATTTTAAAAACCTTTAACTTCGACCTTTTTCTAATATGCAAGAGTCCATTAGATTTTGGTGTAAATCGGATAACCGGAAATAGCACTTTACTTGACGCTCAAAATAATTTCCTTCGAAAAGTACCTTTAAATGTTAGTTTTTCGAGATTAATGTTATTATAAAAATTAAAGATTATTAAATTTTTTACAGATTTGCATTAATACTTTTTCTACATATTTTATGGATAAATTTATAAAATTATTTATAATTTAAACCCCAGAACCTACGCTTTTAACAAACAGAACTCTTTGCTTACGCAGTTATTCAAATGTATGTAAGTGATAGATAAATGTCACTATCAAAAAACTAATCATTTCAAAATAATATTAGTAACGTTTGAAAAAGAAGAAAGTAAATAGAACAATAAAAAAGGAATTCAATACAGTTTCCAGCATAAGTAAATTGTAGGTAGTATTTAGATTAATAAAAATGAACGATTCACAACAATGTTTAAGCTAATCCTCATTTTTGAATTAGTGAATTCTATTCTATGTCGGTATTTAAAATTTAATCTTCATTTTATTATAGCTCCGGTGACTCAATGGTTAGAGCAACGCCTCATAAGTCATGAGTGCGCTCGGGGCTCTGGGTTCGAATCCCACTAAGGCATGGATGTGTGTGAATGTGAACCCACTCTGTAATTGGGATTTAATCCTGTTGAGGGGTTTTAAAAAAGGTAGTTATTTAGATTATATTAGACTATATTTTAAGAAATAAACTAAAAATTAAAGTAAAATTCGCTAATCCAAAAATAAGGATTGACTTAATCTTTTTTGTGACTCGGGCTGTAAATGGCGGGAGGTATTGTGATGGCCACACCAGATTTTTTATATATATACATTTTATAATGATAATACATCATATTAAATTAGCCCACCGTTTTGATGACTTCTTTCATCCAGCGTTCATCGTTAAATATGATAAAATAAATATTTGCGATAATTAATCCATTAATAAATCAACAAAAAAATAGCAGAAACTTTTTTTTCTTAAACAAGCAACAAATTTAAAAATTTACACGCCGTTTTTGCGTGTTGTTTCAGCAGAATCTGAAAAAACTACTTCCCAATATTGAAAACAATGGAATGTCAACGGGAAAAACAAACTCCAAAATGTCCAAAACAAATCTGACCACAAAAACTACAGAACTTAAACTAACAAACAAAATTCATCCACTTTTAAATCGATGGTATATTCTGCATTGGATTATTTCTATACATTCCGCGAGTTTCTACTTGAAATCTGTTATATAGTCAAATTTTTCTTAGAATGGCATTCCAATGTAATCACGTGATTGCAGAAAAACTATTAAAATCTTCAAATGATGGTACTTCCTGTTGACCAATTGTAACCAAAATCTAATCAGCTCTTCATATGGATGTAACGAAGAAGAATACGAAAAAATTATAATTTTTGAAATTGTAGTATTAGAGTTATCGCAGACGAAATCAGATCGACAATGTGGAAATTTCCACATTCTTCGCCACTGCCTCTACGTAACTTAAATCCTTAGGAGTTGGATTTAGAACTCTCTAACATTAATTCTAATGCTGTCTTCACGTAATGGTTTAATTGCTGAGCTATTCTACAGGTAAATCCACTTGGAACAGCAATATACTTACTGTTTAGTGTGCACATATGAATAACTAATTATTTAATTAGCAATATGGAATAGTTAATTTTCCAGCGTTAATTAAATTTTCTCATTAAATCTGCAGTACACAAATGGGCCAGTGACATATTGAAAATGATTGGAGGAAAAATTAATTATTCCTGAATTAGCGTGTCTAGGTGATAGGGTGACGACACGCTTGCAGATGACAGAAAAATTTAAGTTATTTTAGAAATTTTAAGTTCAAAAAGGTAAACAATTAAATAAATACAGTGCCGGCCCGAGACTTTTGAGCGCCTCAGGCGAAAATTGTAAATTGCGCCCCTCATTTATTACAATTTTGTTTAGATTATATGGGTACAAAAATTAGAAAAGAGGCGATTTGTATCCATAACTCGCGAACAATCACAGAATCTTAATCTGAATGAATTTTTTTGAAAATATTTTGGATATTTAAAATACAGAGAATTTTTTTACCTCTCGCTAAGAGAGGTATTGAATTCATGCTAAAAATCGCATATCCAGATTTAAGTGAATAAGCACGTTTTAAGGTCCCTAGAATCCGATTAAAATATTTTTACGATGATGTCCGTATGTGTGTATGGTTGTTGGATTCACTATATCTCAAATACTATAAGACTTAAGACATTTTTAACTACGGATTCCTCAATCTAACAATAATGGGAAGAGTTGATTAAGTTTTGGTAACTATTGGACAACCGGAAGTAGTAGTTACAAGAAAAAAATCATCTAAATATTATTTATCGAAAATTTATGTAAATACTTATATTAAATAATGTTAAATTCTTTATTCGATAAATATAAATTCATTATTATATCTTCTATAGATTTAGAGATAAAGAAATGCATATAAAATAATTTGATGTAAAAATTCTCAGATCAAACTACTTCAAGGCAAGAAATTCAAATGTTTGTAATTGACACATAAATGTCACTGTCAAAAATATTTGTATGCCACTGTCAAAAATATTTGTAAATTAATATGAAGATTATGAAAATGAAAAAAGCCAACAACGCAAAAGAATATACGTAAAAAAGAATATAAAAGGAATTTGCGAAAAAATGACGAATATAAAGAAAAAGAAAAGGAAAGTAGAAAAAGAAAATTTCAGGATATTGAATATAAAGAAAATGAATGTATTGTACATAATTTATATTAAAATATCCCATAGATTTTGCAAATATATGTGAGAATTATTTTATAGTGAGACATGAATATATGTATTTGTATTTGAAAATATTTTTCGTTTTATACGTACAACCAGGTAAAATATCTGGCGAGAGGTTATGTGCTGGCCACATCAAATTTTTTTGTTTGATGCGCATTAAGTTAGTATGCTAGCCCACATTTGTATTATTTTTCCATCATTTTTATTCATTTTACTTGAAATAATTTGATACGTCAAACAAATTTGAAATATGTTATCATTAAAGAAACCTTATCATAACCAACTTCAAGTATGAAAATCCACTAAAAGTCAGAGAAAACGGTTGTTCGAAATTGCAGTGTGATAGATCGAGTTGGTCATACAAAATAAGTCAGCGAAAAAGAGTCAGAGATATGATTGTAGTGTCATAAGGCCTTTAAGAAAGTGAGTCGATCAAAATGAACAACTCGTTCATGAACGACACATCAATAAATTCTACACATCTGTTATTTTATCGTTTAGTTGACCGTGTCCGAAATAGTAATTACCAAATTCTTCGAATAAAAGCAGATTGGCATACCCAACAACGGGTAATAAGCTTTGATGATTCAGTAACACAATAGGCGCAGTCGGTGAGATATATCTCCACATTATTTTTTAGAATACCTCTTCTATAAAATTCTCTTCCACAATGTAGACCCTCTGTTTCAATAGATTTTTCCCGACAAATTCCTCTGCCAGCGTTGTTCTCTTTACCGTGAACGAAGACCGGCAAATGAGCAACATACCTTCGATCGATAATTGATTAACTCGGGTGTTGAGTGTCCGCCGGCCGGTAATGTCTCCGACCTGTTTTACCGACAGTGTGGTGTCATCAGCGTCGGACAATCTCGGCTGATGTCTTGCCAAGTTCGCGGTGGAATTATTTCTTCCAAAAGGAGGAAGTTTTCAGATGGACAGAGGTTCCAAAACGATGGAAATGAAATATACGATTGAATTGAAATTACAATTCTACATTGTCTCATTTAAAGTAATTGCCTTGGAAAGCCACACAGTGATGGAGATGATTTTTGCACTCTTCATAGCAAAGCGGAACTAATATACTGAAATTGCTTTCAGCTGATCGGTTACCATAGTTTTAACGTCTTCTATTGTCCGAAAATGGCGTCCTTTGAGATGATTTACAATCTCGGAAAGAGAGAGGCCATAGGGACTCAGGTCAGGTGAATAGGGGGCCCAGGGAACCACAGGGATGTTTTTTACCTACCGCTACCCTTGGTAAGGGAAGTATAGGGATCGTGCTAAAAATCACATATCGAGATTTTGGTAAATGACCACGTTTTAAGATCCCTATTTTAACATTTTCACGATGATGTCTGTGTGTATTTATGTGTGTATGTACGTGTGTATGTATGTATGTATGTATGTATGTATGTATGTATGTATGTGTGTGTGTGTGTGTGTGTGTGTGTGTGTGTGTGTGTGTGTGTGTGTGTGTGTGCGTGCGTGCGTGTATGTATGTATGTATGTTTGTATCCTCCACTCTACCTCAAATACTATGATTCATAAAATTTTGAAACCTTGTATTTCGAACTTTTTTGTACTGGAAAGAATTTTGGTGTAAATCGGATAACCGGAGATGGCACTTTACTAGAAACTCAAAATAGTTTTTCTTCGAAAATACCTTTAAATGTTATTTTATCGACATTAATGTTTTAAAAAACTTTAGATTAAATTATTTTTTCCATATATTTTTCCATATATTATGGACAAATTTATAAAATTATCTATAATTTAAATCCCAGAGTCTACGCTTTAAACAAACACAATGCAGTTATTCAAATGTATGTAATTGACAGATAAATGTCGCTATCAAAGAACTAATCATTTCAAAATAATGTTAGTAGCGTTTTTTTTTAAAAAAGCAAGTAGAACAATAGAAAAGGAATTCAATACAGTTTCCAGCATAAGTAAATATGTAGGTATGTATTTAGATTAATAAAAAATAACGATTCACAAAAATGTTTAAGCCAATCCTCATTTTTGGGATAGTGAATTCTATTCTATCCCGGTATATAAAATTTAATTCATTTTATTATACCTCCGGTGGCTCAATGGTTAGAGCAATGCCTCATGTCATGAGTGCCCTCGGGGCTCTGGGTTCGAATCCCACTATGGCATGGATGTGGGTGAATGTGAACCCACTCTGTAATTGGGGTTTAATCCTGATGAGGGGTTTAAAAAAGGTGGTTACTTGAATTAGATTAAGACTATATTTTAAGAAATAAAGTGTAAAAATTAGACTAAAATTCGTTAATGCAAAACACTTAATCTTTTTGTGCCTCGGGCTGTAAATGGCGGGAGGTATTGTGTTGGCCATACCAGATTTTTGTATATATTTTATGGATAAATTTATAAAATTATCTATAATTTACATCACAGAATGATTAGACAGTTCATATCTTAAATGTAACTGACATAAATGTCACTGGCCACGTAAGATTTTTTTAAAATAATTATAGCGTGACACTTGTATGAATAACATTTAACAGATGAAATAAATAGGGCTTTAGTGCTGTAGACAGTTCGTATCACAAAATTAGTGACATGTATAATAAACAGAACTTCGAAAAAAAAACATCCCTTCAGATATTATATATACCATTCGACTAATACAAATTGAAGCCGTTTATATTAATGTATTCTCAATTTATGCCCTTATTAATTATACCGATCAATGAAATAATCTATCTCGTTCTGCTTCATAGCTCATCATTACTAGACAGGCTAACAAACATCAACCATTTGACAAGTATTCAACCCAGCAGACACTAATATATCGACAAGCAGTAACCTGCCATACCGACAGAGCCACAACTCTAACCTGTTAGTGACTAGGTTATGTTCGTGACTGGGATCATATCGTAAATACATGTAACAGCAGTTTTGATTGGATTCTGCTATGTCTAGTTGCTTCTGATTGGTTCAATAATAGATAGCAATCTGGAGTGGATATTTGAGTGCTACAGAAGTGTTTGGTCTCGTAATATAGTTGTTTAAGATGAATATTAGGGCGATTCAAAATGTAATATATTATTAAATTGCCATAATGTATGTAATAAAAGTTTTGGTAAAAAACTAATCGTTCAATTGCTTGTCTATCAAATGAATTCATAAAATTCAAGCCAAAAGATAAAGCAATATTTGCACCGCTGATCCCTAAATTTTAAGCTAGGCTTATAATAAAAATCTGGTGTGGCCAACACTATACCTCCCGCCATTTACAGCCCGAGTCACAAAAAAATAAGTTAATCCTTATTTTTGGATTAGCGAATTTTACTCTAATTTTGATAGTTTATTTCTTAAAATATATCTAATCCAAGTAACTACTTTTTTTTAAACCCCTCACCAGGATTAAATCCCAATTATAGAGTGGGTTCACATTCACACACATCCATGCCTTAGTGGGATTCGAACCCAGAGCCCCGAGGGCACTCATGACATGAGGCGTTGCTCTAACCATTGAGCCACCGGAGGTATAATAAAATGATTAAATTTTAAATACCGGGATAGAATAGAATTCACTAATCAAAAAATGAGGATTAGCTTAAACATTTATGTGAATCGTTAATTTTTATTAATCTAAATATATACCTACATATTAACTTATGCTGGAAACTGTATAGAATTTCTTTTCTATTGTTCTATTTACTTTTTTCTTTTTAAAACGTTACTAATATTATTTTGAAATGATTAGTTCTTTGATAGTGAAATTTATCTGTCAGTTACATACATTTGTTTATTTAAAGCGTAGACTCTGGGATTTAAATTATAGATAATTTTATAAATTTATCCATAAAATATATAGAAAAAGTATTAATGCAAATATATAGAAAATTTAATAATCTTTAATTTTTATAATAACATTAACCTCGAAAAAATAACATTTAAAGGTATTTTTCGAAGAAAAACTAATTTAAGCTTCTAATAAAGTGCCATTTCCGGTTATCCGATTTTCATCCAAATCTAATGTGCTCTTTCCATTACAGAAAAATTTCGAATTACAAAGTTTTAAAATTTTCTGAATGATAGCATTTGAGTTACAATGTAGGATCCACACATACCTTAAAACGTGGTTATTTTCCAAAATCTCGATATGCGATTTTTAGCACGATCCCTACATCTCTCTTACCAAGGGTAGCGGGAGGTAAAAATAAACAGATTATATTATAAAAGTGGTTAATTTTTCCTCCCGCTACTCTTGGTAAGGGAGGTATAGGGATCGTACTAAAAATCGCATATCGAGATTTTGGTAAATGACCACATTTTAAGGTCCCTAGAATCCAATTTTAACATTTTCACAATTATGTCTGTGTGTATGTGTGGATCCTCCACTCTAACTCAAATACTATCATTCGGAAAATTTTGAAACCTTGTATTTCGACCTTTTTCTTCTCGGAAAGAGTCCATTAGATTTTGGCGTAAATCAAATAACCGGAAACGGTACTTTACTTGAAGATCAAAACAGTTTTTCTTCAAAAAAATACCTTTAAATGATATTTTTCGAGACTTGTGTTATTATAAACGTTGTCTGTATGTATGGATGTATGGATGTATGTATGTATGTTATGTATGTGTTTGTGACGATTTTTTCGGATCGTATAACTCTAATACCACCTTTCCAAATATTATAATTTTTGCGAATTTACTTTTTAGATTCGATTTTGGTTGTAATTGGTCGACCAAAAATACCGATTTTTTCTTGAAAAAACGCTTCATATTAAATGGATATAGAGTTTAAAAAAAACAGCTACTATATTAAAAAAATTATAATTGAAAGATGTCAGTGTCAAGTGCAATTGACACAGTATGTTTGTGTTATAATTTTACTGGAAATATAGGATCTTTTTCTAGAACCTTTCTGTATGGAATTTGTATAAAATGCATACAACTGCCGGAAGGTAATATACAAGAAATATAATCTTTTGCAAGGAACTTTCTGTATGAAATTTGTACAAAATACATAGAACTGACGGAAGGTAATGTGCTGGCCACATCAGATTTTTTACTATTTACAGTCATTATCCTAGTTGAGATTCCGCCAACTTTGTTTCAGTATAACATACTTCTAGTACTTTCAAATTACTAAATCGATATAAGAAATTGTTTAGCTCATTTAGATTTACAAATTGTTAATTGTGAGTTTTCATGTAAAATGCTTACTTTACTCTTTAATCAGTTTCTATTGAATAGGGCGCGAGCAAACACGTGACTCGAGCGACCTTGAAGTGCTTGGAATCAGCTGATTTGTGTGCGTTTGTCATTTTGACAAGAACAATGTCACTTTGACAAGACCAATGGTTTGACTTATTTAAATTTTGAACTGCTGAGAAATTATTATTTTTAATTTCATGTGTTTTACTGCCTGAAAATTGTATAGTAATAACATTTTAGCAGTTCAAAATCAAAAGTCAAAACATTGGTCTTGTCAAAGTGACATTGTTGTTGTCAAAATGATATGCGCACACAAATCAGCTGATTCTATGCACGTCAAGGACGCTCGAGTCTACTACCGTTACCAGAACCTTTTCCTTGTACATCACACCGCTTCATTTTAAACGTCAACTTTCATTCGTTAGTCGTTCTATAACTTTCAAGGCACAATAATCTACAATCGTACAGTGAAACAGTAACTCCCGAATTTCTCCAAAACTGAAATAATTCCATTCACGTTTATCGTAGCTTCGTACATATATTCATACACAACATCAACACGCTTGTGCTGTGCTGTGGGCGCGCGTGTAGTTCGCCCGTTCGCCGCCAGAAGGCAGCTGCAGCAGCCCGTCCGGTTTCCGTTTCCGGTTCATTATTACCGGTTGAGGCGGCGAAGAGCCGGCATTGTGCAATCCGGGGATCAATGAAGGATGAAAGGCACGGTAAATATAAAATGGAAACGAAAGGAAAGGCAGGGAAAGGATGCATAAGAATATCTGCATGGATGAACATCCTAGGTGGCTGGGTGATTGAGGGGGGGGGGGGTGAATGTGAAGGGAGTGCCGGGTTCATTATCAAACAACAGTTGAGAGAATTGTTCTCAAAGATTCATTTACATTACCATCTTAATCCGAGTGCACGTTATAGAATTATTGAATAACAGCCAAATTCACCATAATCAAATGTTGATCCGAAGATCATCTCACCATTAAAAATAAAACTAAACTATACCTCGTTCAACGAAAGAACGGACTCGATTATTTTGTTCGAAGGGTTAAGCAAACTTCCTTCTCACAAAATAATATGACAATGGGTATGTCACCATATTCGAATTTCAATATACAGGGTATAAATGAAATAAGTACATTAAATTTAACTATTAATATAACTCGTCGAGAGAAACAATATTTCTTAATAACTTTTTCTCGAAATCGCATATTTTGTAGCATTTTTACAACCCCGTAAATTGACGAGTCGTTCCAAGTATTTTTCTAATAATTAAAAGCAGTAGCAATAGCTCTGAAATATTTTGTTTTAGTAATTGACAGTCCTGTCAGTTGTTGCAATTAAATTTTGACATTAGTAATAAACTTGTTTATAAGGTAAAATTCTGTCAAAATGCTTACGTTTACAAATAGCGAGTACGCAGATATTGTAATTACTTACCTATGATTTATTTATTCGTATCTTTATTACATTTTAATTTGTGGTTGATATAAAGACAGTGTTATAGAGTTGCCAACGCATTTAGACGGAGCGTTTCCAAATCATACTATTCCTAATTTTCGCAAATTTGTTAATCTTGTACATCTTTATCACAATACGAAGTGTCACATATGACAATTTTAAAAAAAGCAACAGTTATATCCATACCATGTGCAAAAGTTCAATGTTTTTCAGCACATAACAGACTTCAATTTTGGGAATGGCTCATAATGTTCATTAATGATACTCAATTTACTTGGGAAGGTGTATTTATTATGCACAATACACATCTCGACAGACGAAAATGCTGTAAAATTTTTCATTAAAAAATGTTTGGGCGAGAACAATAAATGGATGACTAATTATTGGTACTCATGTACCTCGTTTAAATGAACAAAAGTTTATACTTACATTTTTTGAATAACGTATTTAAACTATTATGATTTGTCGACGATAAATAATCATCTCATAACCTAATAACTATGCTTTTGCTCTTCCTCGTTACCCGTTCCTCCTTGTCTTCCTCTATTCACAGGTAATTAAAAGCCTGGTTTAATACACAACTTTATAATTTTGTTATCCAAAATTTAAATTTCTTTATTTTAAAAATTGTACTATTACGAATTAGTTAATAATAAATGTTATTTCCGTTGATTCGTTTATTAATTACTGTGACTGCAAGTGTGACCGATAACCGACAATTTTTGAGCTGTTTGTATCTCACTTAAATACGGCAGCAGCCATTTGTTCTCCATGGGCGGGTAACGAAATATGCAGCAAATCTTTAAAGAATTTTAACTCAAAATCTAAAAGACTTAGAAAAAAAAGTTATTAAGAAATATTGTTGCTCTCGTCGACTTACATTACTGGTTTTAATCTTAAGTCAGATTTTAAGACATCTAAGGCTTGTTATGATTCATAACATCCGTGGTTTGTTCAATAGTTTATCGGTTTCAGAAAATTAAGGCATTATTGATAAATATCATTTTTTGAAATTCTCTCATTAATGCTACTATCAGATTGCTATGATTAACAGAACAATTATTTTGACATATGTCAGTATGACAAATATTCAAATTATGTGCTTTATTTCTCATGTTTATTACTTTAGAATACAGTAGATCGTATTTAGAACGATAGGCTAACGTTATTCGTAGGTATTAATGAAGAGCATTATATTTTCAGTTTATTTTATCTTCATTTTGTAGACCGTAGTTGACAAATCAGTATGGTAATAATATTACCATACAGATACAGTTATTACTTAGTTACCAGCCTACTTTTGTACATGTAAACAATGGAATAATATCCTGAAACCGGTAAATATTTTAACTGTATAAATAGTTTTTGAAAAAGTCCGGTTTATATTGCATATTTTATTCTAACTCTAATAAACTCCAACATTCCATCTGCTCGTCCTAGCACAATGTTTGACATTCCTCGCATACTTGTTAAAAAAATCCATTCCAACCCCATACCAACGTTATTTAATCCCCGATGTGCAACTGTCAGTCTGCATCTGTGACAAGATCATGATGTGAAGCTTTAATGACGTCACGCGCCAGCCAACTTGATTTGGGATCTTTAAAATTTAATTCTCGCAGACTGCATCGAAGTTGGGATGATTGTTTTATAATGCAGACTGCAGATCTGCGCCGGATTAGAATTCAAAGTGGAAAACTTTGAGCAAACATTAAAGTGTGGGTTATTGGAATTTCTATAAGTTCTTATTATAATCTCGTACAAAGTCTTGAATCCTGCCGACTGCGCCATACGGAACACGAATTAAACACACATTGGATTTGATGTACGAGTAGATGTTGACAGTTATCACAGTTGTTATATTTACGAATTGTTTGCAACGAGGTTTGCAATGCTATTTATATTTTTTAATATTTAATGTGACCGATGATCCATTATTAACAATTTAACCTCAAATAAATTGCAACAATAGTATATTGAAAGACAAGTATTACATGATCCTTATAAGAGTACAGTTTACGTCTTCGAGCTGTACGCGAGTTACGCAAAGTACGAGTATTACAAATGAACATTGTAGTACGTTTTTCTCATACTATTATTCCTATTTCGCTTTAATTTACTTTTATATCAAAAGTATATATATATATATATATATATATATATATATATATATATATATATATATATATATATATATATATATATATATATATATATACCGTGTGTCCACTTTTTTTGTGGACCATAGGAAATACAATGGTAAAACTTTCATAATGCTGTAAATTCTGCCCTATTAATTTTAGAACAGTGTAAATACAAAAAATGTTCAGAATTAAAAACTGCATCTAAAAAGTCCAAAATTATTGTTTACATGCGTTTCGTTTGCAAAAGAGAGGCAAAATAAAAGTAATAATTTTTAGCTACTTACAGAGTGCCATGAGCACTATCACAAAATTTTTAACAGTTGTATTGCTTGAATTTGACAGATGACATCTGTCATAAAGTTTTTAAAATTATTGATTTCATTAAATTATTTATCAGTAAGCATGGATACATTTTCCATTGCAGAAAAAACTAAATGGAACAATATTAACAATTAAATATCAATTAATAAATTTTTATCTGTCAAAGTCAAATAATATGACTATTCACATTGCATATTTTGTCTTGCATGGCACTCTGTAAAAAGCTTAAAGACGGATATTTTATTTTACGTTTATCTCATGGCAAGAACCTATTATATCAACAAATTTAGGCTAATTTGATGTAGTATTTAATTCTAAACATTTTTTATGTTTACACTTTAGTTCTAAATTTAATAGGGCAGAATTTACAGCCATATGAAAATTTTACCATTGTATTTCCTATGGTCAACAAAAAAAGTAAACACACGGTATATATATATATATATATATATATATATATATATATATATATATATATATATATATATATATATATATATATATATATTCCGGGAGTCATTACGATCAAAAAATGTTATAATATCTATAGATGAATTCCTCTTTAAGGGAAATAGGTATAGGGATCGTTCTAAAAATTGCTTATCGAAATTTTGGTAAATGACCATGTTTTAATATCTTTAGAATTCAATTTTAATATTTTTACGATGATGTCTGTGTGTATGTAGGTATGTGTGTATGGATCTCCCGCTTTTTATTTTTACCTCCCGCTTCCCTTGGTAAGGGAGGTTTAAGGATCCTGCTAAAAATCGCATATGGAGATTTTGATAAATGACCACGTTTTAAGGTCCCTAGAATCCAATTTCAACATTGTCACGATGATGCTGTGTATGTATGTATGTATGTATGTATGTATGTATGTGTGTGTTGTATATATATATATATATATATATATATATATATATATATATATATATATATATATATATATGTGTGTGTGTGTATGTGTGTGTGTGTGTGCGCGTGTGTGTTGATGTGTGTCTGTGTGTGTGTCTGTGTGTATGTGTATTCTTGACTCTAACTCAAATACTATCATTCAGAAAATTTTGAAACCTTTCTACCTTATTCTAATATGGAAAGATGCCATTATATTTTGGTGTAAATTAGATAACCGCAAATAGCACTTTATTTGAAGCTCAAGTTAGTTTTTCTTCGAAAAATACCTTTAAATGTTATTTTTTCGCAATTAAATTAAAGATTATTAAATTTTCTATAGGTTTGCATTAATACTTTTTAAATATATTTTATGGATAAATATAGAAACGAACTCCTTGGTTATACATTACATATCTCAATTGTATGTAACTGCCAGATAAATGTCACTGTCAAAGAACTAATCATTTCAAATTAATAATAGTAACGTTTTAAAAAGAAAATAGTACATAGAACCATAGTTATACGCAATGGAACTTAATACAGTTTCCAGCATAAGTAAATATGTAAGTATGTACTGAAATTAATAAAAATTAAATGGCGAGAGGTATTGTGTTGGCCACATCTGATTTTTGCAATCAAACTTTCGACACCATTATGGATTAAAGATAAACAATATTACGTATTTAATACATATTGACGTGGTTGATTATAAAATGACAAATGAGCCGATTTGCAGATGTTAAAATTTTAGAGGAATTTCATGTGACTTAAATGTTAGTAACTCGCGAATCACTCATCGGTAAAAGTTGTATAATACCTGATATGATAGAAAACATTTGGTACAAAACCTCTTAATAAATGACATAATAAGTACTGCTACATCACTAAATGACATTTTTGACCCTGCCTTGTATATCAAGTTACACTAACTGCACGGAACGAATCGATCCATACGCCTTCCATATGCTGATGATGATTATTCGCTGTTTTTTTCTTTTTCTAAAGTATCACCATTCAATTTATTTCTGCTGCTTCATCAGGCTTCCAACAATACAGCACAAAAAACCCCAGGAAGGCCCTTGAAAACTCGAGTATAATACATCATAGTCGACAAAAGCATCGCACCTCGATCTAGCGGGCCTTGGTCGTACATACAGGGCGTATTGAAACTCACGGCTCATTGGGCCTAAGCTTCAGCGAACGTCGTTTGTCATTCGATTACGTGGCTGACGTCACAACACAAACAATTGAGATGTAAGGACGTGAAACAGAAGAGCAACGAGTGAGAGAATTCCCTGAATGGTTTTAATCTTATCCTACCGACTGCGCCAGTTGCCATTGGAGATATAATGTACATTTAATATTTTCCGCGCTACTAGTATTGTAATTATGTATTTCAACCTTAGTTACTAAACATGTAAGTGGTCTATAACATTTGTTTACTATTTTTCCTTTGCGATGTAACTAAATAATATGTAATTGATCGTAGAAAAATAAATATTAAACGCCTAGCAACATAATTTGATGGCGATAAAGGTTCTTGTGTCTGTCTTGTGAAATTTGAACAGCGAGCGTTTTTTCTTTGTCGCGCATGAGCGGCAAAGTGACATTTTGCGTTCACAAAAGAGAGCGCAAATGGCTACTTTGTATATATACTGTAGAAAAAATAATGTGAATGTACGAATTTTCGCACAATAAGTTTGTTGAGTGTAGTCGGGAAACTTTTTGATAAGGTCTTAATTCATAAGGTGCGAACCTTAACTATTTCAAAAATTAGTGACGTTCAGGGTGTTTTTTTTTTACCGTCGATCAATTGTTTGCTCTTCGTACGATTGTTGAGAAGTCACTTGACAAGAACAAGAAGGTGTTCTGTGGCTTTCTTGATTTAAAAAAGGCGTATGATAGTGTTCTTCGAGATACTTTGTGGGATGTACTCAGGGAGTATGGCATGAATGGAAACTGGCTGGGAGCGATTCGAACATTGTATGATGGTAGTGAGGCTGCTATAAGAACAGATGGTAGGTTGAGTGATTGGTTTCGTATAAATGTTGGTGTGAAACAGGACTGTGCTATGTCTCCGTGGTTGTTTAACTTGTATATGGATGTGTTGTTACGGAGAGCATTGAGTGAAACGGATGGTGTACATATTGGTGAAAGTATTGTGCCTGCGTTAGTGTATGCGGATGATGTAGTTGTTTTATGTAAAAATGAAGAGCAACTCAGAAGAATGATAGAGAGAATACATGTAGTTTGAAGAAGTATGAATCTGGAGTTGAATGTTGATAAATCCAAGGTGTTAGTATTTGAAAGGAGTAAATTGATAACTGTGTGCAACGTGTTGGTGGATGAAGTGAAACTGGAGCAAGTGAATGAGTTTGTATATTTGGGTAGCATGATGTAAAGGGATGGTCGAATTGTTAGAGAAATTGAAAGGAGAATGCGGGGTGTAAGGTAATGGGTGCTCTGGGTACGTATGCTCGAAACATAAACGTATCTAGAGAAGCTCGGTTAAGTGTGTATAATGGAGTGCTAGTGCTTGCTTTGAGGTATTTACGTGGTGTATGTGGATATGTAAGACGAGATCGCATGAGGAATAATTTGGTGTATGAAGAATGTATGGTTTGGAAGAATATTGTTAAGAGAGTAGGAATGAGCCAGTTGAGATGATTTGGTCATGTGGAGAGAATGAAGAGTGAACGGGTTGTAAAGCGTATATATCTTGGTGAAATTGAGTGTGTTCGATTGCGTGGCCGTCCAGTGTGTAAGTGGATGGATGTGATTGATAAGGTGCTAAAAGAGAGAAAGTTTCCGAGTGAGAAGAGAAGAAGAGCGTGTATGAATGCGATTATGAATGTGGCCGAGGCGAAAAAAGTGTGCTTAGACAGGAATGTGTGGCGAAGGATGATTGTTTCGTAAGTATTACTGTGGTCCGGTTGCGGTATTTCGCTACCGAAAATCAGTCACTTTAATATGTTAAGAGAGGAATATTTATTGTATGGTGTCAGGTTAGTAAGAATGTTGTTGAAAGAGAGAGTGATTATTTTTGTAGTTGATATTATTATTATTATTATTATTATTATTTTGGGTTTGTGTTAACCCACTAAGTGGGAAATGCATGATTTTATGTATGTATATAAAAATAATTAGTAAATTGATATTAATTTTCAATCGGCAAAAAAATAATGTGTTCAACACGGCACTACACATTGTTTTACAGCTTCGACAACATTCGTTGCAGAGGCGATAGCCTCTGCTGTAAATCTGGTGTTTTAGTGCACAAATAACTATTGTCTTGAATTATTTATTTTTCTAATAAAATATTATAACTTAGTTTATACGAATTGTGCACAATATCAACAACAACATATTATTTATTTTAAACTTCTCCAACCATTTTTATTTAAATAAATATTTAATCTAGAATAAATCCCTTGAGTCTATTTACGAGTTATATTTTGCAATAAATATGTTCAGCAGTGTCTAGGAAATGTATACACAGTATAATAATCAAGTTAGCACGTTAAAATAACATTTACACAGCCGTTGCTATGGTTAGAACGTAAACAACTACTGGGTACGTCTCTAAAGGTATTGTTGCTCTCCAATTTTGTTGAAGTTTATGTTAGTTTTATTAAAAATAAATATAAAAATATGTTCCAAGTATATAAGTGCTTGAAACATGCATATGATGGGGAATTCAAGCAGTTCGCTAACCTGTCAGTCTATATGACATTTGTACTATGTTCCGTAAGTCAATAAATAAATAAATAAATAAATAAATAAATAAATAAATATATCATCATGGCATATTACCCATTGCTGGGTGTGCCAATCTGCTTTGTACGCAGATATCGGTAATAATGATGACATATTTGAACCGTGCGGGCGTTTACCAGGCGACACCTCACGGGCACTCATTGCTGGCGTGGAGAGTGCACCACAGGGGTCAATAAACAATAAGTCAATTATAGGCGTTTTTTATTCAGACCGGTTACCTCCGGTTACATGGTAACTGCATTTTATTCAGCATACCGATTACTTGCGGTTACGTCAAACATATAACCGCAATATGCTGGGCGGTTACATGTCAGGTTACTATTGTTATCGTTTTCTAGCTGTCAAAACGTTGACATTTTAGCAATTAGGCAACTTTCAGTAAAACTAAAAATGGAAAATTTGTGACATTTTTTATAAACTTATTTTGTATTAGATCAAAACGCTTTAAATTACATGTATCACACTATAAACAAGACAAATATTCTACAAATGTCAAATAATTTGACAGAAATGTCTGTAGTAACCTGACATTTTTTATTCACACCGATTACGTGCGGTTAATCATATGCAACCCGGTTACATGAATAAAAAATCTGGTGTGGCCAACACAATACCTCCCGCCATTTACAGCCCGAGTCAATAAATGATTAAGTTAATCCTTATTTTTTGATTAGCTAATTTTACTTTGACAGTTTATTTCTTAAAATATAGTCTAATCTAATCCAAGTAACTACCTTTTTTAACCCCTCGTCAGGATTAAATTCCAATTACAGAGTGGGTTCATATTCACACATATCCATGCCTTAGTGGGATTCGAACCCAGAGCCCCGAGGGCACTCATGACATGAGGCGTTGCTCTAACCATTGAGCCACCGGAGGCATACTAAAATGAAGATTAAATTTTAAATATCGGGATAGAATAGAATTCACTAATCCAAAAATGAGGATTAGCTTAAACATTTTTGAGAACCGTTAATTTTTATTAATCTAAATACATACCTACATTTATTTATGCTGGAAACTGTATTGACTTCCTTTTCTATTGTTCTATTCACTTTTTTCTTTTTAAAATGTTACTAATATTATATTGAAATGATTAGTTCTTTGATAGTGACATTTATCTGTCAGTTACATACATTTGAATAACTGCGTTTTGTTTGTTTAAGCGTAGACTATGGGATTTAAATTATAGATAATTTTATAAATTTATCTATAAAATATATAGAAAAAGTATTAAGGCAAGTCTATAAATTAAGAGCGCAAAATGGGACATTGTCGATTGGGAGGTTGTTGCCGCGCGACGCAGGAAATCGACAATGTCCATTTGCGCTCGAAACACACACAAGATTTTTTCTACAGTCGCCACAATGGGGTCCTCCACCATAACAAAAATTTATTTTTATTTATTTTTACTTATCGGTATTTTCCATTCTTCTTGAGCTATTGCTTCAATCTAATCTAAGCATTTTATACTTTCGTTTTTGTAAATGAATGCCCTATTTTATTTTCACAGCAGTGCGGCATTTTGTTTGGTTATGTAAGTGGGTAATGTGTAACTACAGTGTCATTAATTCCTGACTAAACGTTTCCATTAAGAATGTAGCAAAGTAACATTTCTCAACATTGTATAGTTAGAAATTTGAGGAGCGATCGTTTTTTCTACTTTGTCGCTCTAGAGCGGCAAAGTGACATTTTGCGTTGACACAAGAGAGCGCAAATGGCTACTTTGTATATAGACTGTAGAAAAAGGTATTTTTCGAAGAAAAACTATTTTGAGCTTCTATTAAAGTGCCATTTCCGGTTATTCGATTTTCACCAAAACAAATGGGCTCTTTCCATTACAGAAAAAGTACGAAATACAAGGTTTCAAAATTTTCTGAATGCTAGTATTTGAGTTAGAGTGGAGGATCCACACATACACACACGCACGCACGCAAATTTGATATTGACGTATATGTGTCCTAATTTATCCTTATTTATTAATTCACTTCAAAAAACTTTTGGTGGAAAAGAAAAATCCCTACTGTTTTTAATATCCTGTGCAACACCCCAAATAAAACCTTACGATCTCGACCCAGTGCTACCAACCTGCCGGTTATGTTTTCCCTGGGCAAGTGCCAATCTGATTCTAATCTGTAATCGATGATACCAGCAGTTCCCAAACTGTGGCCTAGATGGCGCCATATGCTCCATCATCTGATATGAGAAATGGCGGGGGCAGGCTGGCCAACTGTTGGACAAACGACGGACAACCCCACAGGGTATTTTTGTTTGTTTTGATTCGTTGTTGGCATTCATTAATCAAGCAGTTCTAATGAAATGAGTTTGTGATGCATGGTTATTAAGAATTTATATATTAGCATTAAATTTATTATGTTAATATATCAAACTATACTTAAACTGATATTAAACGAGGGTAATTAACTTTGATTTAATCTACGAATTTTCCTAATTACATAAATCGCCAAGTAATAAAACATTAAATGGTTTTAATACTGATCTAGCCTTTTCAAATTAAATTGTATTTAATGTAGCACAATATTTTAATATTTAGAATCAGTGAGACTTCGTAAACAAGAACTATGCCTGATTTTTACCTTCCGTCACCTTTAGATAAGGAAGATATTGTCTTTGGTCAAAAAATTCGGTGGTGTTTTTAATGAATAAGCACGTTTTAAGGTCCCTAGAATACGATTTTACTATTTTTACGATGATGTCTTGATGTGTGTGTGTGTGTCTGTGTGTGTGTGTGTGTGTGTGTGTGTGTGTGTGTGTGTGTGTGTGTGTGCTTGCGTGCGTGCGCGCGCTTGTTTGTGTGTCTGAGTGTATATGTGTGTGTGTGTGTGTGTGTGTGTGTGTGTGTGTGTGTGTGTACGTGTGTGGATGTGCGTGTGTATGTGTGTGTGGATGTGTGTGTGGATGTGTATGGATGTGTATGTGTGTGTGGATGTGTGTTTGTGGATGTGTATGTGTGTGGATGTGTGTGTGTGTGTGTGTGTGTGGATGTGTGTGTGTGTTTGTGTGTGTGTGTGTATGTGTGTGTGGATGTGTATGTGTGTGTGTATGTGTGTGTGTGGATGTGCGTGTGTGTATGTGTGTACGTGTGTGGATGTGCGTGTGTATGTGTGTGTGTGTGGATGTGTGTGTGTAGATGTGTGTGTGTGTGTGCGTGTGTGGATATGGATGTGTCTGAAAAATTTTTCTAATGCGATAACTCTAATACTACAACTCCAAAAATTATAATTCTATCGTATTCCTCTTCGTTACATCCATGTGAAGAAATGATTAGATTTTGGTTATAATTGGTCAACCGGAAGTACCCTCATTTGAAGATTTTTACAGTTTTTCTTGAAAAAACGATGTTAAATATCATTTTTTCACATTTAATGTTATTATAAATACTAAAGAATATTTTATTCTCTATACGATTTCAATGCATTTTATACTTCATATTAAATGGATATAGAGTTAAAAAATTATAAAGAAATTAAATATCATATATAGTAGCTAGCTATGCTATAGCTCTGAAAACAGCTGCTGTATTAAGAAAATTCTGATTGAAAGGTGTCAGTGTCAAGTGTAGTTGACAGTATGTTTGTGTTATAATTTTACTGGAATTTGTATAAAATACATATACAACTGCCTTAAGGTAATGTACAAGAAATAGAATCTTTTGCAAGGAATTTTCTGTATGACATTTATACAAAATACATAGAACTGACGGAAGGTAATGTGCTGGCCACATCAGATTTTTTAAATGATCTGATAGATCATTTAAAAAATGAAATAATAATTTATTCATATGAATTTTTCGCAAGAATAACTATCAATACCTAATCGCACAAATATTAATAATAAACAGTTATAATTATTGGCTAACGCAAACTACTGTCCATTATTGCAATTGTTTCTTAATAAAAACACAATTTCCATAGTAGATATACTAAATTTAATTTAAGTAAATTTAGTCAAAAATGGTGAATAACTCCGAAATGATTGGTTTTAGGCATAGGATACCCTTAGTAACATAGAAAGATAACATAAAAAGAAACACAACTAAATAATAAAATATAGGCTGTTCCATTTGAAAATGACGAGCAATAGTCATTTGATATTGAGTAAATTTGATTGGCTTTATTGAACACCTGCATAATTATATTTAAAAAAATAATATAAGAACATACAGTATAGTTATAGTTGTACAGAAAAAAATTTCTTAGTTTTTACTATTAAAATAACTTTAATACGCCTTTATATGCTTTATTTATTTATTATTTATTATTTATTATGCGGGTATTAGGTCATTCTTAGAGAAAAAACGGAATAACTTTACAACGCCAAGGAAAATTAAAATAAATATATATATATATATATATATATATATATATATATATATATATATATATATATATATATATATATATATACATATATATATGCGTATAGATGAATAAAATACAATTCAAAATATATGAAAATATATAGGGTGTTCCGTTTAAAAAAGAGAAACAATTCTTGCCCAGCCGTAATGCAACACCCTGTATATGTGAAAATAATTTTATGTTATACTCCTTGAGTAGACGAATAAATTCTGTTAATAAATTTATGCTCTATTTCTACCGACAAGGGAGATATCGAAGACGATAATTTCAAAGACATCTGTATATGCCCTTAAAGTTTGTACTCGAAGTTGTTATAAAACAACCTGTATAATACAGCCGGTGACATTTAGAAAATTTGTAAAATATTACTTTACAGTACATGTGTTTCTCTTCATGTTTGTATTTCGCGCCCTAATTTTCCCCCACCCCTTTCCAGCTTATTTATAAGCCTGTGTGATTTGTGCTCTTAATTATCTTTCACTGGGATCGTATGTTCTAAAGCGAGACACATACACTAATCCATTAGATAGACAAAGATAGCACTATACACAGTGTTTAAACCAAGAGAGACAGCCTTATACATTCACCTGTTGCTAGATAGAGATGGAAGATGGTATTGAAAGTACAGCCAACATAACAAATGCAAATTGCAAGGTTTGAGTTATGCCTGGTTTTAAGCACAGTCTCAACGGGAAGATTTTGCTGTGTAATAATGACTTTGGTGGATTGGGGAAGCAGATTGAGATTTTTATATTGTGATGCGGGTTATTTATTACGTTTTGGATATAAGATTGATAGTATAATCTGATGTGGCCGGTACATTACTTCCTAGCATCAAATACATCACAAATATATCCATGATTAAATTATTACGTTTAAAAGGCAATATACGTTTGCAGCATTCTGTTTTGGGGGTATATTTGGATTTATGTAGGATTAATAAGCTACTTGCGTGGTACTGAAAATTTGGTATCTATTACTAAATACCTAATGAAAGTTGAAAACGTATCTAAAAATATTTATTTTATTTTTAAAAAATTATTTGTTTTTTAATAAATTAAGAAAGAAGATTTTCTACGACGTCATTATTTTGAACTGGAGAAAGGGATGCATATTTAAGAATGTAACCTGTAGATGGCGAGCGAGTGTGCGAGTGCGAGTTTTAATTTGATTTTGACATTAGTTCATTTTTCTGTCACTGTCTCTCTTCTTTATTATTTACTAGGGTACCTTTATAACCAGGGTATGGCCATGGCGTGGCTCACGTTTCGTCCGCCATTACCGGGACATCTGTTATATGTGTTGTTCTTGGGCAAATTATTATGTATTTTCGTGGAAATTTGTTTTATTTTAATGAAAAACACAAGTAATTATCATTTTAATATGTATTTAAAGTGTAAGTAATATATTTTATTTTATTTACTTGTGTAGTTTGTTAAGATACCCACAACGATTACTGACATATTGAAAACAACTATAAATTACCAATATTAAGCACAATCATTTAAATTTTAAAAGGTAAGTTTAGAATATTCAATTATTATGTAAATAAGAACTACAGATATTAAATTAGATGTGATAATAACAACCCATGTCATATATTCAACATAACCTCTAAAGGTATGTCTTAATAATAATTGTGTATCTCTTAAATAAATTAATTTTTATTACCTTTATAAATTCACAGTGTGATAATTTAATATTCTTTTATAATATAATATCACATTTATTACAAATAAATAGGGAAATGAATTACCGACAATGGCGGCGATCTTGGCCCATGGCCATACCCTGGTTTTAAAGGTACCCTATTATTTACAATTTGCGTGGTTTCTGTTACTTTTATTATGTATTTCCATTTGTTAAGCAGGATTTTAACTTAGCTTATACTCGTACCAGATTAAAATGTCAAACGAAAATATTAACCTCCAAGCTATTATTCAAACGTCAAACAGATGATCTGTAATGTTTAAATTACCCGCACATGCCGTTGCTATTGGATGTACCTATGTTATTGTTTTACGGCCATTCATTGGTTCGGCGTAATTCTACAACATGCATGGCGGTAATTTAAATATTAAAATTCCATTAATTATTTTCTGGCCAATTAATGAAAATTTTGCCAAAAGAAAAAATATGCGTAGCAAGTTTTTATCGTCTCTTCAAAAATATTAAATAAAAAAATCTGGTGTGGCCAACACAATACCTCCCGCCATTAACAGGCCGAGTCACAAAAAAGATTAAGTTTTTTGGATTAGCGAATTTTACTCTACTTTTGACAGTTTATTTCTTAAAATATAGTCTAATCTAATCCAAGTAACTACCTTTTTTTTAACCCCTCAACAGGATTAAATCCCAATTACAGAGTGGGTTCACATTCACACACATCCATGCCTTAGTGGAATTCGAACACAGAACACCGAGGGCACTAATAACATGAGGCGTTGCTCTAAGCACTGAGAACTATATTAAAATGAAGATTAAATTTTAAATACCGGATAGAATAGAATTCACTAATCCAAAAATGACGATTAGCTTAAATATTTTTGCGAATCGTTAATTTTTATTAATCTAAATACATACCTTCATATTTACTTATGTTGGAAACTGTTTTGAATTCGTTTTCTATTGTTCTATTTACTTTTTCCTTTTTAAAACGTAACTAATATTATTTTGAAATGATTAGTTCTTTGATAGTGACATTTATCTGTCAGGTACATACAGTCGGTGATACTGAGGCTGTGGAAGTTAGATAGAGAGTTGCATAAATAGACAGACAGTGTTGTGAAAGAGGTGACTTCTGTCCGAGCAGTTGAATATACAGACGCTGTTGAGTCAGTTGAGTATATAGACGCTGTGGAGGTTGGTAGGCGGACAGTTGAACGTGATTTAAGTATATAGTGTTATAAATATAGTGATATAAATATCGCGTAAACAGTCTGCAAGAGTCTGCAAAAGACCTGCAGTCTAAGATTGGAACGCGTAGTGAAATAAATAATTCGTAATATCGTGGAAATATATAGTAGTTTGGTTTAATAAATAAATAAATAAATAGTGTGAAGGTAAACTCACACATGAAAATTAGGTTTAGATTTATGGTTTGTACATTAAATTTAAAGACTTTGGCCGCATATTATGTAATGACTCCATTCGCACTTCAGAATTTGGTGTCTCTAAATCCAAATCATAAATCTAAACATTACAAGGTCAAAACTTTAGGTTTATGATTTAGTTTGACGTCATAAACTTCACCAATGAGAACGAGTCTGAAATGATATAGATATATACACCCATCTTTATTTAGTATTCACTGGGTGGATTCGGCTTTTTAAACAAATGCGAGAACATGGAGACTGCCAAAACTTAATTGCTGAATATAACCAATAATGCCAAGCGAATGAATCTTGTTTTAGAAGCATATACGAGTACATAGATGTCTGTACATACCAAAACTAAATTACAGTTAATTTAAACTTACATTTATGAATAACATACTTAAACCTGAACAAAAACCATAAACCTAATTTTCATTTGTGAATGTACCTTTAGTATTATCTAGTTAATTATAGTTTTAGTCTTAATTCGTTTTTAATAATTGTTAATATTAGTAATAGTAATTTTCATTATAGTATAATAAACCTTTATTTTAATTAATAATAATAGTCTAATATTTACACTTCACTCAAATAAATAAAAACGTTACAATAATGAAGATTTAATATCATCATTTAAGGAAGAAAGGGAAACTTCGGAAGGATTTTTTGTAAGAATTTTAAAAAGCAGCGTAGGCTTAATTGCGGAATTTGTTATTGAAATTAAAGTTTAAAGGATAACAGGTCGACAAACTCACAGAGGAAACGTTGTAGCAAAGACGGCAGAAGAATATTTTAGAATAACCATTTTCAACCCTTACTTGGACTCTCTGCTATCTTTGATTATTACTTGTTTGACCCCACCCCCCTTGAAGAGTAAACCTACCCCGAAGATATTTTGCAGAGCAAGACACAAACTACTTTTTGAATGGTTAAAAGATGTTGGAGTATCAATGGAAAATATGTATTCACTTAAAAGGTAACTCAGAAAAATTAAAAAATGAAACTGAATTCGATTCTATGTTATACTATTAAAAACTTATCAACGCCACATCATTAAAAGCAAATAAAATTTTGTCAAAGAAATTGCTTAACTGGTGGAATCCGTTTTTCGATTTTATTACTTTTTACCTCTCGCTAAGAGAGGTATTGTATTCATGCTAAAAATCGCATATCCAGATTTTAATGAATAAGCACGTTTTAAGGTCCCTAGAATCCGATTAAAACATTTTTACGATGATGTCCGTAAGTGTGTGTGGATGTGTGTGTGGATGTGTGTGTGTGTGTGGATGTTGGATTCACTATATCTCAAATACTATAAGACTTAAGACATTTTTAACTACGGATTCCTCAATCTAGCAATAATGGGAAGGTCCAGTCAGTTTTGGTAACAATTGGACAACCGGAAGTAGTAGTTACAAGAAAAAAGTCATCTAAATATTATTTATCGAAAATTTATGTAAATACTTATGAAAATAAAAAAAAAGTCAACAACGCAAAAGAATATATGTAAAAAAGAATATAAAAGGAATTTGCGAAAAAATGACGAATATAAAGAAAAAGAAAAGGAAAGCAGAAAAAGAAAATTTCAGGATATTGAATATAAAGAAAATGTATGTATTGTACATAATTTATTTTAAAATATCCCATAGATTTTGCAAATATATGTGAGAATTATTTTGTAATGAGACATGAATATATGTATTTGTATTTAAAAATATTTTTCGTTTTATGCGTACAACCAGGTAAAATATCTGGCGAGAGGTTATGTGTTGGCCACATCAGATTTTTTTGTCTTTAAATAATATTTCTTTTGGCATCCCAGTTCAGCAAATTATTTCAACTTAATGTACAGTTCACTTCACTCTAGCTATTCATTCATTCAAACTTACGATACTTTTTGTTTTTTGCCGTGAAGTTCATGCAGGAGTCGTAACATAACTCACGACTGCTATGCATTCGCTTTTCATTGTCAGATGGTCATTACGTCCCCTGGAAACGTCCAAGTCACACCGGATGTGGGCTAAATAATGACCGGAAGTTGGAATTTCAGGATTTAAACCAGAGGATGTCGAGATTTCAGCGGGCTTTTTGAATATTTAATAGAAAGGAAGAGTTGAATTAGTACGAAACATGTTCGTGATATGAGTTTGTGGACTTTTGTCACATAGAAAATATCTGATGTGGCTAGCGCATTACCTTCCGTCAGTCCTATGTATTTTGTACAAATTCCATACAGAAAGTTTCTTGCAAAATATTGTATATTACTACTGAAATTACATATTTCACGAACATTCTAATATACAGTTTAATATTTGTAACAATGTCGGATCAAGGTCACTTGTATCGAACTGCGCGTTGCAAACTTAGACTGCCGGTCTGTTGCAGACTCTTGTAGATTGTTTACGCGATATTTATATCACTATATTTATATCTCTATATACTTATATCATGTTCAACTGTCCGCCTACCGACCTCCACAGCGTCTATATACAGTCGAACTTCAGTAAGTCGAACTTCGATAACTCGTATTTTCGATAACTCGAATCAAACTGGTTGGCAATAGCGCCAAGAGTGAGAATTATGGGTAATTTTTACTTGATAACTCGAACTTCGATTACTCGAATATCTTTATAATTCGAACAGAATATTTGGCGCCAGCATCAATAAGTTGAATTCTGGAGGAAATCCCCTAATTACGTGATATTGTAACAGGTGTTTTTATAACATGGTGATGGAGGCAGTTCGGTTTCTGCACTACTGAAGTTCAAATATATGCTTTGTTAATTAAAGACATCCAACAAAAATTAAAATTTATCAAACTTGCTTTAATATGACATCTAAGTTGCAACCACTTGATCAAGGTGTCATACAAAATGTAAAATTTTTAATTGCTTTAAAAAGGCCGGCTTTGGTCAGTATTCTGAGTGGGACGAAGAGGATGAAATTCCTTTGATTTTCATAAGTGAACGTATGAATGAAAAACGTGAGGAAAAAATGCAATTGCAATTGGAATATGAAGCTTGGAAAAATGTCAAAATTACACCAGAAGGTGTCACCTTAAATGATTTTATACATGTGGATGAGATACTGTTACTTCGGAGTTTCCCACAGATGAAGATATTGTCGAGCTCTACAGATTCGGATTCAGATGACGAAAGTGATATGATGGAGGATGATTTGCAGCAACCACTTTCAAAAGAGTTGGTTGAAAATTCGTTGAGCGTTTTGCGTTCGTATTTAAAAACCAATGAACATACAACCGATTCCCTGTATAATGGTTTAATTAACATTGAAGCTTTTTTTTTGAAAATAAAAATAAAAAATTCCCTCGTCAGTCACAAATAACTGACTTTTTTACACTAAAATAATGTTTATAACTTTGATCTGTATATATCATAAGGTAAGTGATTTTGACTCGAATAAATACATACATACATAAATAAATAATATTTAAACATATGCATTTTATTTAATAACCTGAAGTCTTGATAACTCGAACTTTTTTTATGGCAAGTCATGGTTTGAGTTATCGAAGTTCGACTGTACTTAACTTATTTAACAGCGACTGTATATTCAGCTGCTCGGACAAAAGTCACACCTTTCACCTCACTGTCTGTCTATTTATGTAACTAACTTTCTCTTTCCACAGACTCAGTATAACCAACTATCCTTATGCCACAATTCTTCAACACCAATGCCGAGTATCCATTCCAACTCGCCGTTACTGTCCTTGTAAACTATAGCTTCCCAATACTCGTCAACACTACCGAGTATTCACATCCACAGCTATCCCAGCATACCAGTAACTTCCAGAGTATCTACTCCACTCGACACTTTACTGCATACGCTCACTACGATACTGCTGTGCTTCTCAGACTCACTAACACTCTATGTGAATATCTTTATGTCTCTGAATGGTGTATGTAACTAACTCTCGAGCATAGCTGCGTCCCTTTTATACAGCTGCCATTATCTTCTAGAAAGCTCTAGAATGTTCGACCGCATAATAACAATGAACACAAAAGGTTCAGGCGATCGCAAGTAATTAAACACGTCGCGACTTGTTTGTTACGTAGCCCGGCCGCTAGCGCGATTCCAGTTATCCGATTTACACCAAAATCTAATGGGCTCTTTCCATAATAAAAAATCTGATGTGGCCAGCACATTACCTTCCGTCAGTTCTATGTATTTTGTACAAATTTCGTACAGAAAGTTCCTTGCTAAATTAAATATTCTATTTCTTGTACATTACCTTCCGGCAGTTGCATGTATTTTATGCAAATTTCATACAGAAAATTATTATTTTGTGACGTTTTCTATATACAGTGTAATGTATCTGCAGAAATAAAATATTTATTATTATTATTATTATTATTATTATTATTATTTCTTGTACATTACTTTAAAGCAGTTGTATGTATTTTATACAAATTCCATACAGAAAGCAAAAGATCCTATATTTCCCGTAAAATTATAAGACAAACACTCTATCTCAATTTCACTTGGCACTGACATCTTTCAATCAGAATTTTCTTAATATAGTAGCGCGATGGAATCTTTTGCTTATTCAAGTGCATAAATATATTATGGAATATGTATCTTTGAACCAACATACCTACCATTTTATAGCGTATTATTTATATAACAATCGTTTCTATTTCACATTTTTTTAGAAAACCTACAAAATTACTGTCAAATATACTGTAGCATTTTTGACAGGTAGACATTCTATAAGAATAACTCTATAGCGAGACTTGTTATAGAGAGAGTTACAGAATAGGTAAGTTTACTACTCTGTAAGTTGTCGTCTTACAGAGCTCTATAGCTTATAGAGTCTATAGAGTTACAGTCTTACAGAGCAAAGTTACAGAATAGCACCATAATTTAGCTAGTATATGTCTTTATAAGTCACTGCATTTAGTGCAGTTATTTTTCAGTGTATTATTTTCTTTTTCTAGCGAAAGATAAATTAACATTGATGACAAAATTAATTATCGTAGTCCAAAAAAACAAATATGATTAAAACCTGTTCACAATTTATAACAATTAAAGCATCACCGTTTACGTTTCCATCATTTTTCAACTAGTAACAAAAACGTTGATGTTTGTGGTTTAGGGAATTTCCGTCTGCAATGTTGGCAGACCTGCGAAAATGATTTTCGGAAATAATTTCCTTTCTGTCTCTGCGCCAAGGTCATCAATTTGAACGGGTAAAAACTTGAGCGTGGCGCATTTACAATTCAAATTAGATGGCCATGTACAACAGATGAACCGCGATAGAATATCTGGGGTTTTAAGTCAAGCGAAAAAAGTGTAGCGTTAGTCATTTGTTAGTTCATTACCTTCGTTGCATAAATGGTTTGTTTTGTCAGATATTCACAGGTGAATTTTAATCTTCACTAGCCTAACGTATAGGCGCCCATGGGGGTGGGGGGCAAGAGGGGGCACTTGCCCCCCCCCCTGGCTTTTCTCTAATTTTAAGAATTTTAAAAGCAAAGTTACCATTTTTAATTGTTTTACCACGGCTACTTATGTCGCATCCTAATGTCCTTACATCGCCCTGTTTTCTTCTTTCGATCTGTTTCCTAACGTTCAAATCTTCATCATAAAATTAGCGTATATAAGCTTCGCGCGCACACAATTTAAAAGGTATATCTGCAGTACAAATTATAAATTAAAATATTACCAATACCATAGCTGAAGTTAATCGTGTTACTAGATAAGGAGCACAACAACTATCAAGTGCTACTGTTGAGAGCTATTTTATTGTTTCCCTTAAAATAATTTCTAAATATTCGGCACTTCTGGAACCCGTAATAAATATTTTGCAGTGTATTTCTGTTGATATGCTAGCTGTAAACATATTAATCACTTATTGGATATATTTAATAAACATAGGAACTCTGATTTAGAAATATTTTTTACTGAACTATTTAATAGCGCTGAAGAAGTTGCACAAAATTTTGATTTTGAATTAAAAATGCCGAGAGTTGCTAGTGGTGAAAGACAAATACACCGTGCAAACTACGAAGCTAATTCTGTGCGAGAATATTTTAAAAAAGCAATTTTTATAAATTACTTAGATTCCTTAATTAGTTCTTTAAATTCTCGGTTTTCGAAAGATAATAATGTTGCCTTTTTGCTCTATAATTTGCATCCGATTAATTTAAAACAAATAAACTATAATAATTTTACTAAACTAGCTCAAGAGATTGATTCATATTATAAAATTAACAATTTTTTTGAAGAAGCTTTAGCATGGCACGAATATTGGGTTTCAAATAAAGAAATGATTATTACTAAAGAAACTCCTGTAACAGAACTTTTACAACAATGTACATTTTACCCAGCAATCTCCAAAGCTTTAGAAATTTTAATTTGTCTTCCTCCAATTACATGCACTGTGAAAAGATCTTTTAGCACTCTAAGAAGAGTGAAAACATGGATTAGATCTACTATTAGCGAAGATCGGCTAGACGGTTTATGTATGATGAGCCTCCATCGCGATTACATAAGCGAAAATAAACAAAAATATATAGACTTAATTCTAAATGAATTTGCCAAAGATGCAAGGAATTTAAAATTTGCATTTTCGGAAAAAGAATAAGTAGGTAATGTTGTTTATTATATTATATCACTTGGTAATATAACGATTTCTGACTTTTAAAAAGTTGGGAAGTTAGTTATTGTTAACCTTCGCGCCTTGGTCAGCTATCTTCGCCCTCGACAATAATGAAACACTTTCCACCTCGGTTAGTAATGTACTATTACTGTATTGTATTTTTTTTCCATAAATATTTATGTTTTATATTTTTAAGAATATACTTATTTTTAGTAAACTATTATTCACGGAAGATCCAAGGTCATTTGTGAGCCGTCTGATATAATATTACTTGCAGATAACTTCATTGAATTTCGTATGCATAGGCTTGCAACATGAAATATTAATGGACACATTTTAACTAAAAAATAAGAGTAATTTATTTGAAAATTATATTTCTTTCTAAATAATGCCTTTCTGAAAGATTTATGTTCTTCACATATGTTTTTGCAAAATACAATAACATAGACTTAACTTATAAACTAAAGAATAATATTTGATTTAAACGTCAACGCCACTGGGTAAATATCAGCACAGAGGGCAGTATACTAGATAATTAGGTATCTGTAATTCTACGACGTACGTCATTATTATATATAATGTGTTAGAAAGTAATGCCACTATTTACGTATATCTGTCACACCACAGAAAGTAAATAGACATAGGTCAAATAATCTTTCTCTTTTTAATACAAAAGCTACTGCTGTAAAGTGATGTGTATTCTTTCTTCGAACAAATGACCTTGAATAGTCATCTTTCGTGAATAATAGTATATATTATATTTTTGTATTCTTGACTTTGCCCCCCCCCCCCGAACAACATTGTATGGGCGCCCATGGCCTAACGTATGTTACAAAATACGCAAATCTATCTATAGGTTAGTGGAACCGATAGCCAAAACGTGAAATTGTTAACCCTTTTGGGATATCAAAATATTGGACAGACGACTAATTACCGATAGACCGAGAGCTACGAGTGCTACGTGAAAAATGTGGCCCATGACCCAAATTTGTTTAAAAATGATATTTTAGACTCTAGATATTCTATATCGGACCTGCATTTTATGTGTTTTGGGGTAAAAATTGTGAATTGACTAAAGCCCGGATGAAATGTCATGAACAATTTCTGATATGTAAAATTCACAGCAATAAAAGGTTATAGAGCCCCCTGCAACGATTGAAAATGGCTGGTCCCATCCCAGCAAACACAGTTACGTCCTTAGTACGTAATATAGACATAACTCGTATTATATGTTACATACCGAATAACATTCCTGGAAAGTACATGTATAGACCTATGTCCGCAACATGGTCTATGAGACATCACATCCCATGTATGTAGATATTGTAACGTAAAGGGTATATAACAAAAGTATATCACTTCAATGTAATGATTTGAATATACTACTTACATTGTGAATTTTTATACCTGTGACTTCTTTTTAATCCTAAATATAATATTAAATATTATGAAGGATGGTAGGAAAATGTGTAGGTATTAACTACAAATAATATATATTTAAATATGTAGTTGATTACAATACTTATATTACATATTTATTACAATACAAATTACATATAAAACAACTCAATGAATCGATTCTGTTCACATCTGTAAGTCGCAAGATCTGTAAATATGAACAAAATCGCACCTAAAGCTGCCACCCTTATATATAATTTTATATTAATCAACAAAAACAGATGTGTTTTGTCATTTTTTACAGATTTACAGATCTGTAAAACTTATAGATGTGAACAGAATCGACCCATAAATTTCACTCAGACTAGTTCAATACAATTTATTAATACAATACGTAAACTATATAATATGTAATGTGTATAAACGTTTTTCATTTGAAATTCTAATCTAAGAATGAGAATAAGCTACATAATGAATATATAGTTACATAAACAAACATACCGTATGACAAGCCGATTTTGCCATGAAATCAAAGAATTAAACTATACACAGAACATAAACAAATACTGCAATGGCTGCAAAAGTAATATGCATCGTTGTTAAACCTTTGCACACCTAGCTTGGACAGACAGAGACCTTGGTCACATAAATAGACCAATTAGATTTGGAATAGATGACACGTGATCAATGCGCTACGAATATATTATAAGTACGGTAACATGTACCAGGTCCAATAGCAATGTGACATACCGACAATATCACTTACAGTCTCTTGAGAGATGTCCGACATGGTATATGTATATGACGTTATAAGTACGTAAATAAATTATATACTACATAGGTTTCAGGTATCACATACCTGGTACATATATGTTAAAACTGTGTTTGCTGGGATAGAGAGAATTGAAGATAATGGTTCTCTTTTAAGGTGCATTCAGAAATGAAAATTAGGTTTAGATTTATGGTTTATATTTTAGATTTAAAGACTTTGGCCGCATATTATGTAATGACTCCATTCACATTTCAGAATTTATGGTCTCTAAATCCAAATCACAAAGCTAAACATTGCAAGGTCCAAACTTTAAATATGATTTAGTTTGACGTCACAAAATTCACCAATGAGAACAAGTCTGAAATGATATAGATATATACAGCCATCTTTATTTATTATCCACTTGGTGGATTCGGCTTTTTAAACAAATGCGAGAAGAACATAGAGACTGTCATAACTGAATTGCTGAAATATAACCAATAATGCCAAGCGAATGATAGTTTCACGGCGCACAGGTGTCTTGTTGAGTACTGCTCTACCGATATTTTAATCTTGTTTTTGAAGCATTTACACAGATGTCTGTACATATCAAAACTAATTTTCAGGTAATATAAACTTACATTTATGAATGACTTATTTAAACCTAAACAAAAACCATAAACCTAATTTTCATTTGTGAATGCACCTTTAGTGTTATAAAGCTAGATTTCTCATACTCTAAATTTGAAGGAATAATAAAAAATTGTTATTCTTTTTACTTCCTTGTACATAGTAAAGGAAGTATTGTAATCGCTAAAAATTTCGGTTTTCACATTTCAACGGAAATATCCATATTGACCATCCCTGAATCCATTTTGACTAATTTCGTCGTGACGTCTGTATGTATATATCTCGCATAACTCAAAAACGGTCAGCCTTAGAAAGTTGAAATTTTGTATTTAGGCCTACTATAACATCTAGTTGTGCACCTCTCTTTTTGGTCATTACATAATTTCCAGAAGTTTACTTGAAGCCTATAATAGATTTTAAGGAAAAACTATTTTAAATTATAATCAAAAACTTTTCAAATTTGGTATATAAGACTTTTATGTCAATGGGAATAACATGGTACATTTTGGTTAAAATAGGCTAACCGGAAGTGATATATTACTTGAAGTATAATAAATAAATAAATGCTTCAATAGAGAATTAAATTCTGCTTCTAGCACATTAAGTATTATTAAATTAGCCCTTTGTATAAGCGAGATATTTAAATTTCTCATGTGGAAGGATTCCCCATTGCCAATAAAAAAAATATAGACAAAGTTGGAGTGTCACAACGAACTGTAGCCAGAAGATTCGATGTTTCGAAGACCACTGTTTTTAGAACACTTTCTCGAAATGACGTGGTATATCGAAAAAGAAGAAAGGACCCAAAATATACCGTGGCCCGATTATAAAGAATCCCTAGATGTTGTCGTGCGTTAAGGCGCATTCATTTTCTCAATAAACTTATTGTAATGGATGACGAGAAATATTTTACTCTGTCCCATTCAGGGATGAAAGGAAACGATGGTTTTTATACTAATATGGAAAACACACCAGACAATGTCAAGTTCAAAGGTAAATCTAAATTTGAGGATAAAATTTTAGTATGGTGTACCATTTCTGAAGCCGGATATATCTCGCAACCGTACATTGGTCGTGTTCGAGGAGAAGTCTTAACTGCACAACTTTATATTCAAAGATGCCTCTCTAAATTGCTTGAATGTTTAAATACACATCACGCCAATGATGATATAATGTTTTGGCCTGATCTAGCTTCATGCCATTACACCAAAATGACTAGAGATTGGTATAACGAAAACAACGTAGACTTTATTCCGAAATTGGAGAAACCTCCCAATGTACCTCAAACTCGACCAATACAAGAATTTTGGTCAATATTGACCAGAAAAGTGCACGACAAGGGATGGGAAGCTGCAAATGAAGAACAATTACGACGTCGCTTTTACCAAAAGATTCGAGAAATCGATCCAGATGTTGTCCAGAGGATGATGGGGCAAGTCAGAAAAAAATTAAAGGCTATTGAAGATAATGGTCCATTATCAACAATTTATATGTTAAATATGAATTGTTATACTTATTGTTATATCAATTTAAGTTTCACTAAAGTTGTTAATTATTAAGTACAGTCGAACTTCGATAACTCGTATTTTCGATAACTCGAATCACACTGGTTGGCAATAGCGCCAAGAGTGAGAATTATGGGTAATTTTTACTTGATAACTCGAACTTCGATTACTCGAATATCTTTATAATTCGAACAGAATATTTGGCGCCAGCTTCAATAAGTCGAATTATGGGGGAAATCCACTAATTACGTGATTTCGTAACAGGTGTTTTTATAACATGATGATGGAGGCAGTTCGGTTTCTGCACTACTGAATTTCAAACATATGCTTTGTTAATTAAAGACATCCAACAAAAATTAAAATTTATCAAACTTGTTTTTTTCCCCTAATATGCCATCTAAGTTGCAACCACTTGATCAAGGTGACATACAAAATGTCATTATCGCCGCAGAATTTTGAAAAAAGCTATCAAATGTTTTGAAGAAAACAAACAAACTAACATTACATTAATGAACTATGTTGATGATATAACCAATACATGGAATATCGACGTTAAGCCTGAGACAATTTTTAATTGTCTTAAAAGGCCGCCTTTGGTCAGTATTCTGAGTGGGACGAAGAGGATAAAATTCCTTCGATTTTCATAAGTGAACGTATGAATGAAAAACGTGAGGAAGAAATGCAATTGCAATTGGAATATAAAGCTTGGAAAAATGTCAAAATTACACCAGAAGGTGTCACCTCAAATGATTTTATACATGTGGATGAGATACTGTTACTTCGGAGTTTCCCACAGATGAAGATAAGCTCTACAAATCTGAATCCGAATCTGTAGAGCTCGACAATACAGATGTCAGCGAAAGTAATATGATGGAGGATGATTTGCAGCAACCAGCTTCAAACGAGTTGGTTGAAAATTCGTTGAGCGTTTTGCGTTCGTATTTCAAAAACCAATGAATATACAACCGATTCCCTGTATAATAGTTTAAATAACATTGAAGCTTTTTACTTCCTTGTACAAAGTAAAGGAAGTATTGTATTCGCGAAAAATTTCGGTTTTCAGATTTCAACGGAAATATCCATTTTGGCCATCCCTGAATCCATTCTGACTAATTTCGTCGTGACGTATGTACGTACGTACGTATCTCGCATAACTCAAAAACGGTAAGCCGTAGAAAGTTGAAATTTTGTATTTAGGACTTCTATAACATCTAGTTGTGCACCTCCCTTTTTGGTCATTACATAATGTCCAGAAAAGGTACTTTATTTGAAGCCTATAATAGATTTTAATGAAAAACTATATTAAAATATAATCTAAAACTTTTCAAATTATACGATACGATATACGAATTTTGTATCAATTGGAATAACATAGCGGAATTTGGTTAAAACAGGCTAACCGGAAGTGATATATTATCTGAAGTTGTTAACAGTTTTTCTTGAATAAAATGGTTTCATTTTGATTTTAGAAATAAATGTTTCAAATAAGAGTTTTAGAGAATTAAATTCTGCGTCTAGCACATCAAGTATTATTAAATTAGCCCTTTGTATAAGCGAGATATGTAAATTTAAAACTTACATACTTTTTGGTTTTTGTAATGAAGCTTGCTATGGATTAGCACAAAAAATAACAAAAAAATAAAAAATAGATGTTAATGTCAAATTACGTCAAATACGTGCAGTTTTATAATTGAGTCTATACTTCATCTTCATATTGGTCTTGCGTACAAGGAAGTCGTGTGGTGTCCACATCAGATTTTTTTTATTGAAAATCAAAATAAAAAATTCTCTCGTCAGTCACAAATAACTGACTTTTTTACACTAAAATAATGTTTATAACTTTGATCTGTATACATAATATATCAATAAGTATATATCATAAGGTAAGTGATTTTGACTCGAATAAATGCATACATACATAAATAAATAATATTTATACATATGCACTTTATTTAATAACCCGAAGTCTTGATAATTCGAACTTTTTTTGTGGCAAGTCATGGTTTGAGTTATCGAAGTTCGACTGTATTATACATATTTTAAAAATGAAACACTACATAAGAAGTTCATAGTATACTTGATGCAAAATTCTCATAGTACAGAGTATACCACGAAGTCTAATAAACAATATTCCACAAAACAGTAAGTTTATGTAGTACTAAAGATGTTCGTAAACTTCTCGGCTCGCAATTACGCGTTTGGTACCTGCACAAACCTGTATAGCTAATTACTAAAACTTCCCAGGCTAGCCAACTTAAACAGCATAGATTTGTCGATGTCTACAGCCCAATGTGTTGCAATGCTGGTGTAATTAGACTTTATAAGGTTGGCTGCTCTGAAATTACCTGCCGCTGCTTGCATGTAGGGATTTTAAACTCGTAGGTTGGTAATGCCACACTAATGCAAATAGGGATTTTGTTTTTATTAAGATTGTAATGGAGTTGTTTCTTTCTCGGATTAACCGGTTTAAACACGCTCAGTTCAATTGGAAACGAAAAATCAATAGGAAAACAAAACAGTGCAATTTCGACAAATGACATCGGTGGAAATTTTATCCAATTAAAAAACGAATCGTATACCCATTAAAATTATTGTTCCAAAAGAGATTTATTAATAGGAAACCCATTTTACATTTTACAACATTCATTATTTTGGATTATATTTACAAACCACTACAGTTTCGTATTTAATTTTTACCGTCTGTTAAAGTTCGTCGCTGCGTCATACTTTAATGCTCCGTTAATTTACCACTTATCAAAAAGGCACTAGTTCTGAATATTTATTTGGAAAATAACCTAAAATTGCATCCATATTATTATTATTATTAGGCTAAGGGCTTTAGGCCCTAACCGCTTCTGACGGGCCCTAGGCTGAAAATATCGAGCACCCCCCCCCACCCCCTTTAACGGGAGAATTACAGTAAAAAATCAGGTGTGGCCATCACAATACCTCCCGCCATTTGAGTCACAAAAAAGATTGTTAATCCTTATTTTTGGATTAGCGAATTTTACTCTAAATTTGACAATTTATTTCTTAAAATATAGTAACTACCTTTTTTTAAACCCCTCAACAGGATTAAATCCCAATTACAGAGTGGGGTCACATTCACACACATCCATGCCTTAGTGGGATTCGAACCCAGAGCCCCGAGGGCCGAGGGCACTCATGACATGAAGCGTTGTTCTAACCATTGAGCCACCGGAACTATAATAAAATGAAGATTATATTTTAAATACCCGGATAGAATAGAATTCACTAATCCAAAAATGAGGATTAGCTTAAACATTTTTGTGAATCATTAGTTTTTATTAATCTAAATACATACCCACATATTTACTTATGCTGGAAACTATGTATTGAATTCCTTTTCTATTGTTCTATTTACTTTTTTCTTTTTAAAACGTTACTAATATTATTTTGAAATGATTAGTTCTTTGATAGTGACATTTATCTGTCAGTTACATACATTTGAATAATTGCGTTTTGTTTGTTTAAAGCGTAGACTCCGGGATTTAAATTATAGATAATTTTATAAATTTATCCGTAAAATATATAGAAAAAATATTAATGCCAATCTATAGAAAATTTAATAATCTTTTTATGAAACATTAATCTCAAAAAAATAACATTTAAAGGTATTTTTCGAAGAAAAACTATTTTGAGTTTTATTTATTGGCTAATGCAAACTACTGTCCATTATTGCAATTGTTGCTTAATAAAAACACAATTTCCATAGTATACTAGATTTAATTTAAATATATTTAGACAAAAATGGTGAATAACTCCGAAATTATTGGTTTTAGGCATAGGATATCCTTAATGACATAGAAAGATAACACAAGAAGAAACCCAACTAAATAATCAAATATAGGGTGTTCTATTTCAAAATGACGAGGTATAGTCATTTGAAATTTAGTAAATTTGATTTGCTTTATTGAACACCCTATATAATTATATTTTTTTTAAATTATATGCGAACATAGAGTATAGTTATAGTTGTACAGAAAAAATATTTCTTCATTTTTACTATTAAAATAACTTTAGTACGCCTTTATAAAGCAATGCGTGTATTAGGTCATTTTTAGAGAAAAAACGGAATAACTTGATAATGCCAAGCAAAATTAAAAACATATATATGTGCGTATAGGTGAATAAAATACAATTCAAAATATATGAAAATATATAGCGTGTTCCATTTAAAAAAGAGAAACAATTCTCGCCGAACCGTAATGCAACAGCCTGTATATGTGAAAATAATTTTCTGTTATACTCCTTGAATAGACGAATAAATTCTGTATACAGGATGTCTCAAAACTCGCGCCCCAGAGCGAATGAGGAAACACGAGACTGCACTCGGATGTGTAATTTCGAAGAAAAAAAATCTAGCTTAAAAGATATTCGAGAAAAGACGTCTTAAAATTGACCAATCAGAGACCTACACCTTTAACGTGTGTTTGCCGTAATTTTACGTTACTAGGGTTTTATACAAATCAAATCTTCTTTAAAATGTGTGGGCGACTGTAGTTTTCGAAAAATGTCAGTGTCAAATTAAATTTGACAAGGTGAATAAAAAAGGCAAATTCTTACCATGTATTCAGCCGCTGATTACTTAGAAATAATTATAATTTTCGGAGAATGTGGACGTAACGCCAGAGAGGCAGCACGAGTCTATTCGGAACGTTTTCCGGATAGAAATCTTGTGGATCATAAAGTGATATTGAGAGCCATCGCAAGGACGCATGAGAGCGGTCAAATTATGCCAGATCAAATGACAATAATATTTTCGTTTAACACATTTTACACAGCTGCTACAACACGTTGCACTGTACGATATAAATGATGATCTCGGATGACACCTTCGCTAAGCTAAATTTGTTGACAGTGAAAAGTCAACTCTAAAGTGTCAAAATTACAGTAAGTCAAACAAATTTTGTAACTCACTAGTAGTATTTTTAAAACCTAGCAACCAGTTTTATTTTGTAATATCATCATACCTCAAGATATCCTTCCGGGATTGGTGGATTAAAAAATCTTGTAACTCCGTTATGCAAGCAGCTGCAAATTATTTTCTTCTATTTGTTGGCAACCTATTGTCGTCGGCAAGTGTTAGTTTCGTCTAGGGCGCGAGTTGTGAGACAGCCTGTATTTATAATTATTGAAATTTTTCATGTCTTTTCAATGGTAGAACACCCCATTCTATAAATAAAACATGGTTGATTTTAATTTAAAAATATAACATTTCCTTTTCAAAGGTTTTCACGTACACATTAAAATTTCATGAGCACCAATTAAAATCTGGCAAATAATTATTAAAAATTCATTTTTGATCTGAATTGATTAAATTCGAGAACTGACCCGAAAAGCAGCCATACAGTGATATTCATAGGGAAGTTATAATACACGAGAGCCCATGGTCAAATGGACATGAATGAGCTTGTATAAACAAGTCATCAAATTGTTTGGATCACTTAATCCCTTTGTATTTCATGTATGTAATTAATATTGAAATATTTCGCAGAACACTTTTAGCGGGAATTACAAAATCCACAATATGTATGAATATTGATTTGCTATTAGCATAATGAATAATGTGATTTTCATATGATGGTAGCAATAATTTTGGCGCAGTCGGTAGGATAATGTACGATATAAAATATACAATTTCAGCTGGGAACAAATAAGAAGCATACAGACACTGATACAACACGGTAACATTTTTGGAGGACAGATATTGACATATGACTTGCTTTGTAGTCCGGTACGATGTCGTGCGCGTGCAAAACGTTTTTTTCAATTTTTAAGGAAAGTAAATCGAGGTGTTTCTTTGTCGATGTTCAATTGTTATTGTTCTGCAACCATATAAATCGAACATGACGAACGGAAGCCAACAGTTGTCGAAATGCTTCGAAGTTTTCGGCATTTGTACTTGCTACGGAAGGTCACTCCTTTGTATATCTTTATTTTCATCTCCTTCGCCGCGAAATCGATTCTACCAACCAAAAACTTGGGAATGAGTCAATGATGGCTCCATAATTTTTTTATGTAAAATATACATAATAGTTATTTATGTATTAAGGGCATAATTAGAAGATTGTAGCGCGGAAGAATGTTTAAAGCTCGACTTATTTCATTTCATTCATTCATATACTCGTATATATATACAGGGTGTAAATAAAATAAGTGCATTAAATTTAACCAGTAATGTAACTCGACGAGAGCAACAATATTTCTTAATAACTTTTTCTCGAAATCGCATAGTTTTTTAGCATTTTTACCACCCCGTAAATTGACGAATCGTTCCACGTATTTTTCTAATAATTGAATGCAGTAGCAATTAGCTATGAAAAATTTTGATTTAGCAATTGACAGTTTTGTGTTTTGTCAGTTGTAGGAATTATATTTTGACATTAGTAATAAACTTGTTCATCAGGTAAAATTCTGTCAAAATGCTTACGTTTACAAATAGCGAGTACACAGATATTGTAATTACTTACCTATGGTTTATTTATTTATTCGTATCTTTACTACACTTGAATTTGTGGTTGATATAAAGACAGTATTATAAAGTTGCCAACACATTTAGACGGAGCGTTTCCAAATCATACTGTTCCTAATATTCACACATTTGTTAATCTTGTACATCTTTATCACAATACGAAGTGTCACATATGACAATTTTAAATAAAGCAACAATTGTATCCATATCATGTGCAAAAAGATCGATGTTTTCAGCAGACTTCAATTTTAGAAACAAAAGTTATTAAGAAATATTGTTGCTCTCGTCGAGTTACATTACTGGTTAAATTTAATGCCCTTATTTCATTTACACCCTGTATATATATATATATATATATATATATATATATATATATATATATATATAACATTTTTATGGTGGGTTTTGTTTTTAGGGTTAAAAATGGCATTTTATGACAACAACCGGGTTCGATCCCGACCGACGCCAAATATTTCCAATTTTAAATGGCACAAAATTGACCCTGTGGTGCACTCTCCACGCCAGCAATGAGTGCCCGTTAGGTGACGCCTAGTAAACGCCCGCACGGCACAAATATGTCATCATCATTACCGATATCTGCGAACAAAGCAGATTGGCACACCCAACAATGGGTAATATACCGTGTTGATATATTTATTTTATTTTTTATTTTACTTCGTACAAGGAAGGAAAAAACATTGATTTTTTTCTTCTCAGGTAGCGTATTATTGTAGTTCTAATTTGTGGTTTTAAACTTAACTTTCGAAACCTCAATCCTGTTATTAAATTTACTCTGGTCTTTCTACTTTATTTATTTAGCAATTTGAAAATCTTCCTCAACTTAAAATTAAATTTACTCTTACAAAACACAGAGCAAACTGTGTCACTCTACTCGCCACCGAAAACTAAACTTAAACAAGAGAAACTTTTCACATTGTTCAAGTGTTTGTCCTGGCCACCTTTGATAGTGTTGTCGTCATGGATGACTCGATGCCACAAGTTGTAATTAAATATTAAACAGCACTCCATTGTTTTTGGGTGCACTTAGGTTTTATTGTTAGTGAGACGATGAAAACAAAAAAGTTTTAAGAGGGGGGAGGGAATTGAAGACGTCATTGTTGTCGGGTGAAATCGAGTATTTATACAAATCAAAACTAACAACTGACAGTATTATAATATTACTATACCGTTTGAATGAATGTTATTATTAATCAACATTTGAAGTAAAACATTTATCTATCACCCCGTAAAGTAGTGCTTCCGGTTAATCAATTTTAGAAAACATCTAATATGTCGTTCTTATTAATATAAAAGTCTTAAATACCAAATTTGAAAAGTTTTGGATTGTATAATATATTTTTTACAAAAATCTGTTCAGAGCTTCAAATAAAGTATCACTTCCGGTTTATCAATTGTATCCAAAATATAATATGTTGTTCCCCTTCATACAAAAGTCGTAAATACTAAATTTGACAAGTTTTGTAGTATATTATAATATATTTTTTGTGCAACCGGATGCGAAATAAGCATTTCGTAGCCGCAAGACAGGCCGCGAAATTGAATTTCGCAACCGTTGTCATGGTAGCGGCCGCGAAATTAGGTAAACAATCACTTTGACACTTGAGAATTGCATGGTTTTGTTTATCAAATGTTAATCCCACAGCCACCTTGAATGCTAACTTTCTATTTACATTGAAACAGTTTAAAATTAATAGAATTTGTAATTACATATTTTTTACGGTTGCACAAAAAATATTGTGTACACCTTGTCTGCGAAATCCTTTAGCGCCCTCGGCGACAATTTTTCTCTCGGTACGCTAAAGAGTGATTTCGCGGCCTTGATATACAAATAACTATTTCACGTGAATCTGTTCAAAGCTTCACGTAAAGTATCACTTCTGGTTGATTAATTTTAGCCAAAATCTAATGTTGTTTCCCATGATATAAAAGTCTTAAATATTAAAATTGCAAAGTTTTGGATTATATTTTAATATAGTTTTTGATTAATAGTTATTTGTATATCAAGGCCGCGAAATCACTCTTTAGCGTACCGAGAGAAAAATTGTCGCCGAGGCCGCTTGCGGCCGAGGCAAGACAATCTCGAGGGCGCTAAAGGATTTCGCAGTCAAGGTGTACACAATATTTTTTGTGCAACCGTAAAAATATGTAATTACAAATTTTATTAATTTTAAAGTGTTTCAATGTAAATAGAAAGCCACCTTGACTGTGGGATTAACATTTGATAAACAAAACCATGCAATTCTCATGTGTCAAAGTGATTGTTTACCTAATTTCGCGGCCGTTGCCATAACAACGTTCGCGATATCCAATTTCGCAGCCTGTATTGCGGCTGCGAAATGCTTATTTCGCGTCCGGTTGCACAAAAAAACTGTTATGGGCTTCAAGTAAAGTATCACTTCCATTTATCTAATTTTACCCAATATCTAATCAACTCGTTATATGAATGCAGGAAGATTATGTGGGGACCCTAATTCATGCTTATTTACTGAAAACTCACCATCGAATTCTTGGCACGATTACATTACCTCCCTTACCTACGGTATGGCGGGAGGTAAAAAGGAGTTTGGTAACATATAACGTATCCATTTTTATGAATGAATTTAAAGGATTTCGACTCTAACGGATTCAATTGAAAATTTCTAGTGAATTTGCCCCATTTTCTGAGCAACAATTTTACAATTAAATTCCCTATACGTCAAAATATCTCCGCTGTATAACTCAATGTTGCCAACCTGAAGTTAGTTTACACGTGACTCACGCAATACCCTAGGGACCTGCGATGAAATTCCCCTAACCTAACTGGTTTAGACACGCCTCTCCTTTTCAGCAAAATCAGGAGATGTACACGTGTACATGAAGATGTATTAGTCATATTAATTTACACATAACTTCCTAAATTGAGGCTCGAAACTGAAGAAAGTTTTGTCAAGCCTATGTAATTTCTTGTATTTAACTAGGAATCCATTTATAAAATAAGGCAGTAAGTAAGTTTGTACATATAATGATGAATGAAAGGTTTTGTACACTTTCAAATTGGCGCAGTCGGTAGGATTAGATGAAAATTAAACATTTTTTGTACTATCGAGTTCTTTACCGTAGCAATTTTCGATTCTTGATTATACAATATGCTGTATAGAGTTTTAATATACAGGGTGGTGACTTGGACGACGCAGCGTAGGGGTTCCAATGGTAAAATCTCAATATGCAGTTATTTGTTCCCCTAATTATTTTAGAGCAAGGTTAGGTAGATTATTGACGTTTAAACTTGTTTTCGAAACGAGGAAAATGAATACACCTGTATTGTAAAGGGTTTTTCAATAAGGGCAGGTCGATGTTGAAATGGAATAAAACAAGATGTGTGTGAGGTATTAACGAAATTCTTTTTTTTATTTGAAAGGCCCATGTATGCCATTATGTATGGAATATAATATCCTTCAAATGTCCGCCGCGGCTTCTCACGGTGGCACGGATCTGAGTGGTCCAATTTTCAATTACTCTGCCGCATAGATCCGGCTGAATTTGAGCGATGGCATTAGTAATGTTTAAAGGCATCCGTCGATTGCGGCTTATTGGCATAGACCTGCGACTTCAGGAAACCCTACAAGAAAAAGTCTAGTGGAGTCAAATCGCACGATCTTGGTGGCCAATTCACGTCACCTCTGCGAGAGATAACCGTACCCTCAAATCGTTCATGCAGAAGGTCCATTGTGGCGTCCGCTGTGTGGCACGTAGCGCCGTCCTGCTGGAAAAACATGTCGTCTACCTCCATATCATCCAATTTGGGAAAAAAGAAATCTGTTATCATCGGTCTGTAGCGCTCGCCATTGACGATGATGGCCTCACCAACGTCGTTTTCAAAAAAGTACGGACCAATGGCGCCCCCGGCTCAAAATCCGCACCAAACGGTAAATTTTTGTGGATGCATTCCGACCTGGTGAACCTCGTGTGGGTTGGTGTCGTCCCATATACGGCAATTGTGTTTATTAACATAGCCATTCATCCAAAAATGCGCCTCATCGCTAAAGATGATTTTTCGGCCAAAATTGGGGTCCTCTTCCAAACGCTCCGAAGCCCAGTCATTAACTCTGAGCTCCTGGGTCAGTTGGATCTTGTACGGGTGTAGGCCCAAATCCCGACGCAAAATTCGCCAAGTTGAAGTCTGCGAAAGGCCGAGTTCTTGTGCACGGCGAGGAATTGATTGCCTCGGGTTCTCCTGCACACTTTCTCGGACCGCGGCAATGTTCTCGGCCGATCTGGCGTTCCTTTGACGTACGGGTGTTGGCTGATTATTTACCGAACCGGTCGTCTCGAATTTGGCCACCAAACGTTGGAGAGTCGACTTTGAAGGGCCACCGCGTCTGCCGTAAAATGGGCGCAACGTTTTCACTAACGAGCATTCATTTTGATAATACAGTTTTATCATTTGGAAGTGCTGCTCAATCGTGTAAGTTGCCATGGTGATTTGGCATCTGTGACAGAATAATAAACAACAGATTTGACAGACGCCATTAAAACAACATCGCCGCCACAGCCTGCCAACATCGACCCGCCCTTTTTGAAAAACCCTTTAGTTGATGACAACAATGTAATAGTTGATTACAATAATGTAGATTGACAAAAACCAAATTTAAGATTTCTGGTCGCAGTCTGGGGAATCAGGTTCGATCCCGACCGACGACAATTATTTCGAATTATAAATGGCACAAAACTGACCCCCTGTGGTACACTCTTCACACCAGAAGTGAGTGCCCGCGAGGAGACGCCTGGTAAACGCCCGAACAGTACAAATGTCATCACTATTACCGAAATCTGTATATAAAGCAGATTGGCATACCCAGAAATGGACAATATATATTTTTTTATGTACACATATTTCTGAAAATTATTATATTTTAGAGAGTTTGAACTGCTTTGAATATGTCACATGTAAATAATATCAAAAAAATTTAAATATGATTCGTATAACATACTGAGCTACTGGTTACAACAATACCGAACATATACTAAATATCTGAAGAGCGAGGAGGCATCTTGGAAGGAATTCTTTTGAAGCGACTGTTGTCTAAAAGAATTCTTGAAAGAAATATGTGTGGGTTTTTATTTCGCTCGAAAACATAGCTGGTCAAGTAGATTGTAATAGTTACCTTGAAACATTTCTGCAACGTCTCTCATATATGTACATAGTTTCAAACAAAACTCTGGCCTAATTTTGTAATTCAAATTTTCAACATATTCCCAGAGAACTGATTTGCGAGGAGGTTAAATGTTTTAGAAGTTTCAAATGTAATACAATAAAGGAACAAACTTCACTTTAAAATCAATACAGGGCGGATTTTGGGTAATGTACAGGGTGGGGCAGAAAAACCTATCCGATTTCAAAACGTTATAAAATTAAAACCACTCAACTTGTAAAAAAATTTTTTTATTAACATATCGCAAATTTTATGCCATTTTTAAATTTAAGTTTTGAAAAGCACATCACTCACATGTCGTCCTTGGGAGCGGATACACTGATTTAGGCGCTCGCGGTAGCTTTCCATGACTTTCACCGTCATTTCCACAGGAATTTCTTCAATTGCCCGAGCAATTTCCCTTCGTAAAGCAAGAAGGGTCCTTGGTCGATGCTGGTAAACCTTCGATTTGAGGTAACCCCAAAGGAAGAAGTCACATGGAGTGAGATCCGGTGAGCGCGGCGGCCAGCCAAGATCACCTCTCAGGGAAATGAGGCGACCGGGAAACAGTTCCCTGAGAATGTCCATTGATCGTCGCGATGTGTGGGCGGTTGCACCATCCTGTTGAAACCACACATTTTCCACGCCACTTTCTTCCATTTTGGGTCTAAGAAAATTTTCCAGAATGAAACAATAGCGCTCGCTGTTGACCGTTACGGTTTGCCCATTTTCTTCAAAAAAGTAAGGCCCCCAGACGCCTAGGCGGGAAAGAGCACACCACACAGTCACTTTTGGGCTATGGAGGGGTTCCTGATGGATTTCTCGAGGATTTTCGTCACTCCAATATCGAAAATTCTGCCTCGCGGCTCTCACATTGGCCACGTTTTCAGGTCCTGTTGCTGTCCTAGGACGTCCAGGCGACTTCATTTCAATGCTGAACTCGTCTGTCTAAAATTTGACACCCACACTTTAATCGTAGCGTGATGTGGAACAGGATCATGACGCCCGAGTCCGAAATGAATTCGAAAAGCACGTTGTGTAGCAATTATCGAACCGCCGCATTCGATAAACCGCTCAATAACAAAAGCACGATGTTCACCAGACCAAGGCATGTTGACTACTGACAAATGGCATAAAACCGGCTTTCTAACGGTTTTTACCCCACTACTCTACCTGCTCCCTCTTCTGGGAAAAAGGGATTTGAAATCGGATAGGTTTTTCTGCCCCACCCTGTACATAGCCATGCGTATCTGAGCCTACTTAGATGCACGGTATTGTAGATATTGTAACGTTTTATATATTTGGGTGTAGTGTAAAAATCAAATCTGGTGTGACCAACATAATACCTCCCGCCATTTACAGCCCGAGTCACAAAAAAGATTAAGTTAATCCTTATTTTTGGGTAAAGAATTTTTTTCTAATTTTGACAGTTTATTTCTTAAAATATAGTCTAATCGAATCCATGTAACTACCTTTTTTTAAACACCTCAACAGGATTAAATCCCAATTACAGAGTGGGTTTACATTCCAACACATTCATGGGATTCGAACGCAGAGCTCCGAGGGCACTCATGACATGAGGCGTTGTTCTAACCATTGGGCCACCGGAGCTATAATAAAATGAAGATTAAATTTTAAATACCGGGATAGAATAGAATTCACCCGTGGAATTCTCTAATCCAAAAATGAGGATTAGTTTAAACATTTTTGTGAATTTTAATTTTTATTATTCGAAATACATACCTACATATTTACTTATGCTGGAACCTGTATTGAATTCCTTTTCTATTGTTCTGTTTACTTTTTCCTTTTTAAAACGTTACTAATATTATTTTGAAATGATTAGTTCTTTGATAGTGACATTTATCTGTCAGTTACATACATTTGAATGACTGCCAAGGAGTATTGTTTGTTTAAAGGTTCCGAGATTTAAATTTTAGATAATTTTATAAATTTATCCATATAATATGTAGAAAAAGGATTAATGCAAATCTATAGAAAATTTAATTAAATAAAAATGTAAATATAACAATAAGAAAGGAAATAAATACAGTTTCCAGCATATGTAAATATGTAGGTATGTATTTAGATTAATAAAAATTAACGATTCACCAAAAAGTTTAAGCTAATTCTCATTTTTTGGATTAGTGAAATCTATTTTATCCAGGTATTTAAAATTTAATCTTCATTTTATTATCACAAATGTAGTTACTTGGTTTAGATTAGACTATATTTTAAGAAATAAACTGCCAAAATTAGTGTAACATTCACTAATCCAAAAATAAATAAATAAATAAATAAATAAATAAATATAACATCACGACTTATTACCCATTGCTGGGTGTGCCAATCTGCTTTGTACACAGATATCGGTAATGATGCTGGCGTAGAGAGTGCACCACAGGGGTCAATTTTGTGCTATTTAAAATTGGAAATATTTGGCGTTGGTCGGGATTTAACCCGGTTCCCCAGATTCGCGACCTGACACTCAGGCACGCGGCTATGAGACCCCATGGGGTCACAAAAATAAAGATTAGCTTAATCTTTTTTCTGACTCGAGTGGTACATGGCGGGAGGTATTGTGTTGGCCACACCAGATTTTTTCATAACAGATGTTAGCAATGATTAAGTTGTATTATAAATGTATTTAAAAATAGAGATATAAATATAACTAATTGCCTAAGAACTTATTCAGGGGTTGAAAAATATGTTCGTCAGTAGCTACCTTTAGTTATGTATAAGAATCGTAATCAATAATATTCTGCTGACGTTTACAAATGTGCTAGATCAAGACGCCGTAGAAGCAGTCACGAAGAAGCGCTCTAATCGCAATTTATTACGGATTCTTACTGAAACAACAGCTATAGCAAGAAAATGTTTACTAAGCGAGAAAGATCGAAATTTGAATTGTGTTACACGAACTGTTGATAACGAATATAAAATAAGGATTAAATATTGTCATATACAGTAAAATATCTCTAAACATGGCATTCCAATGTGATGACGTCATTTAGTTAATTTTATATGAGTCAAGTAGTTAAGTCGTTTGATTTAGTCGATGGACATCTACTGTCAAAATTATGGACACTCGAGTAAGAATTTTACTAAACTTTTAAAATAAAATGAAATACAATTTATAATTATAGCAGGTATTGTTTTTAATAAATTAATATTAATTTTTATTAATAATTGTTCCTAAAAATAAAGTATTTAGGGCCATTTTCATAAACAATTTTAAATGTACTTCTTTAAAACTTTAAATTAGAAATAATACGAACAGTATATAATGAAAATTATTATCATATAAAATTGATTACAATAATGATAAGATTTGATTGCAACAATCAAATATAAGAAAACAGTTTTGAAAGCACAATGCAGAAATCATTTTTAATTTAATTATGAAATAGACTTCAAACTGATTGTGAAGAGGGCCTTAAAAAGCAAACTTTCACTATGCATGTAAATAGTAGGATAAATAGCAGACTGAGTAAAACTGTCAATGTTTCAGTGACAATGATTTTTGACGGATCATTAATTTTTGGCGACGAAATAAATTCACTGAAATCCATCAATCCCGGTAATGCCTAGTTGGTACAGGGATTGCCGGATAACATTAATCACAATGTAATAATTAGTGATGCACGACGAGGCGAGAGTGCTCTTGCATCTCGTCTCGTCTCGCTGTATTATACGAGACGAGAACGAGATTGCAGTTTAAAATTTGAGGCAAGATCGATATAACAACTGCGAGAAGCGAGAAAAGTATTTGTAACTTTGATTCATAATTTCAATGAAAAATGCACCGTACACGGAGTGGAGTCAACACTAATTCGTGCATAGAACTCGTGAATGTGAAAAATTATATGAATTCACTATATTTTTTGAGTCTATCTATAGTCAATTTCGATTGGTATCGGTCCCAGAGCGAGGAAATGCAAAATAAAGACAAAATCGGTTTTGTATCTAATAGTACTAGTCTCCTCCACGGTGTAGTATCTATAGGTGAGAGCACAAGATGCGTTGACATGGCTAACAGGCCTATTCTACTAAAAAAATATGTATCGTTACGAGTCGTTACCAGGCGACATGTAGTTATAATAACGATTTTCGCCAAAACCCTATTCTACTAATTTATTTATCGTTACGTATCGTTACTTATCGTTATATTATGTCGTTTATGAACGACAAGTTCACATGCCTCGTTGAAATCGTAAAGTTAGATATATTTTGAAAATAAAAGTAAAAATGGCTGAAGAAGATATTCTATTAATTGTAGCTGAGCAAGATATTATTATTATATTATTATTACATTTTTTAATATCCTTTTACTGTACCGGAGGAAAATTTGAGATTTTTTTTTTTTTCGATGAGTAAAGAAGCATGTAGAGATTTATTTACGCAAATATCACCATATATGAGGAACTCGTTGAAGTGATGGTTTGCCAAAAATTTCTAGATTATTTATAAATTATTATTTATGCGTATTACATTACATATGAATGCACATAAATATTTTGTTTTCAATTCAGATGATGGAAGCTTTGCATTTTTTTGCTAATGGAAGCTACAGAAATCAGTAGCAAGGAGGATATCAGTAGAAAAGGAATCATATGTGGTATTCAGGCAATCATTAATAATCAGATCATTAATAGAAATCTGCAATATTATTGTTGATAATTTTATAGACATATACCTATATCAAATTTCATACGGCGCAAGTAGATATGGAGCGTGTATTTTATGTACGATTGAAAATTTCATATTTGAGTTGAAAAACAAATATAAATTTATTCTGTCAAAATCAACATGAACTTAGATATTATCGTTAAACTCATCTTAACGATAACTCGATAACGATATGATTAGTAGAATACTTTTTTGGCATTTGTCGTTATTAAAGTCGTTCAACCAAATGCTTAGCGACAGTCGTATGGTAACGATATCGTTATACATATTTTTAGTAGAATAGGCCTGTAGTAACTGGGAAACAAAATGGTACTAACGCGACCCGTTACCATTTGACAAAAAAATGTTTTGCTACAAGATGCACAACAGAGTACGGATCAAATAAACAGAAATATAGTCTTTTTAAGGTGCCAAAAAGGGCAATTTAGCGGCAGCCAGCTACACTATAATCACAGAAACAGGTACTAAGATAAATTTGTGATTGAAAGGTGTCAATGTCAAGTGCATTTGACATATGTTGTTTTATAATTTTACTGGAAGTATAGAAACGTTTTTGTATGGAATTTGTACAAAATACATACACACAACTGACAAAAGATAAAAGGTAATGATTAAAAATATAGATTATACGTTATATATGAATAATTTAATATTTTAAATATTTTGTGTAAAAACCGGGTCGCAACAAAACCTGGCATCTAGCGGCACATTGTATGAACTAGCCCAGTTTGTTAGCCATTCTTCGTAATGCATTGGAATACGTCGTGCAGTCACCTATAGATACCACACCGTGGTTTCCTCCAATGTTTCAGCCCCTAATTCACCCCAATTAAAACTACGGCTAATAAAAATTTTGCCGTCCCTGAAAAGTTAAGTACGCTATATTAGGCCCGGGCCACACTATGCGTTTTGCGTCCACACTGATGCGGTTGCGGCCCGGTTGCCGGATACTACCGCAGCATGTTGCGGTTTGACCGGACGGTCAATTTGCCGCATGACAACTACAACTCATTGGAAATAATGCGAGCGTTCACAAGGGTCTGGATTTATTTTTTAATAGACAACGTATATGGGCTCCATACTGATCAGACATTAGTCAGACTATGTTCAAATCGGTTTGTCAATGCTGCCGTCCTGTTTAGCGGGATATACGAGGTGTGTTAAAAAACTATCGCGAATTTTGAATTTTCGCGGGTTACGTATATTCGAATTTCGATCTTTTTGTGGCTTTATGTTGGTACTCATGTCTCTCACTTATGTCGACAAGCTCGGCCATTTTGAATGTTCACTTAATTGTTGACAGCTGCTTTGCTTGCACGTGTTTTGGATCGTCTTCGATTTTTACCTATTCAAAAAAATGGAACAAAGAACCTGTATCAAATTTTGTGTGAAAAACGAAATTAAGTGCGCGGATGCATTCCGAATGTTGACTGTGGCATACGGAGAAGCTACCTTGGACCAAAGCAACGTTTATCGGTGGTACAAAATGTTCTCAGAAGGCCGAGAAGATGTGAACGACGAAAAGCGTGCCGGACGCCCGAGCACTTCAACAACAGACGAAAAAATTAATGAAGTGGAGAAAATGATATTGGCCAATCGTCGAATCACCGTTAGAGAAGTTGCTGAGGACCTAAACATATCGATTGGCTCGTGCCATTCGATTTTTATCAATGATTTGGGCATGAGACGGGTCGCCGCGAAATTTGTACCAAAATTGCTCAATTGCGACCAAAAACAGCATCGCATGAACATTATTAATGAGATGTTGGACTCTGTCCGCGACGACCCAAATTTGCTCCAGAGGGTCATAACTGGTGACGAATCGTGGGTTTATGGTTATGACGTGGAAACCAAAGTTCAATCATCTCAATGGAAGCTGCCGCACGAACCAAGACCGAAAAAAGCGCGCCAAGTTCGGTCGAATGTGAAAGTTTTGCTGACAGTTTTCTTCGATTGCAGGGGCGTGGTGCATCATGAGTTCTTGCCACAGGGTAGAACGGTCAATAAGGAATATTACCTGCAAGTTATGCGCAATTTGCGCGAAGCAATCCGCCAGAAACGCCCGGATTTGTGGAAGAACAAAAATTGGCTTTTGCACCACGATAACGCCCCTGCTCACACATCGTTGCTTGTGCGCGACTTTTTAGCCAAAAACAACACACTAATGATGCCGCAGCCACCGTATTCCCCAGATCTGGCCCCCTGTGACTTTTTCTTGTTCCCTAAACTGAAGAGGCCCATGAAAGGACGACGTTACGCTACGCTTGACGAGATAAAGACGGCATCGAAGGAGGAGCTGAACAAGATAAAAAAAAATGATTTTTTGAAGTGCTTTGAAGATTGGAAAAACCGTTGGCACAAGTGTATAATATCTCATGGGGATTACTTTGAAGGGGACAAAATAGATATTCATGAATAAATAAATAATTTTTGAAAAAACACGAAATTCGCGATATTTTTTGAACACACCTCGTATGTGGACGCTGTATGATCCATCCCGTTTAACCGGATGCGGTTTTACCGCTCCCGCTAAAACGCATAGTGTGGCCCGGGCCTTAAGCGTCAAAGGGAGTCAACTCGGAGTAGTGGATTGACTGTTTACCAGCGGGAACTAGACGAGACCAAAAAAATTTTGTGCGAGAACGAGATCGAAATCACAGATCCGAAAACGAGACGAGATCGATATTTTATAATTCTTGTCTCCTCTCGTCTTGCGACGTCACTGTATTGCCAACTGAATTAGTTATTGTTGATTACTCTGTATTTTAGATGGGGTCTCGTGGCCGCGTGCCTGAGTGTCAGGTCGCGAATCTGGGGAACCGTGTTCGATCCCGACAGACGCCAAATATTTCGAATTTTATATGGCACAAAACTGACCCCTGTGGTGCACTCTCCACGCCAGCAATGAGCGCCCGTGAGGTGACGCCTGGTAAGCGCCCGCACGGTGCAAATATTTCATCATTACCGCATCTGTGTACAAAGCAGATTGGCACACCCAGCAATGGGTAATAAGCCGTGATGATATATTTATTTATTTCTGTATTTTAGAAAACACATAAAAGTTATAGTTAAGATTTAAAAAATAAATGAAATGTACAGTTGGATCTCACAGGCCCAGTTGCAGTTGAAGGGTTAAAAACAAATTGGCGCAGTTGGTAGGATACAGAATTTATCTCAAAAACGATATTGCTTGAGTGTGGATATCTATTTGTGAATTCATTGGATTGTGTCTAAAGTAGAATTGGTTGCTCAGTGAATTTTCAGTTCATTTGAGGTAGATATTTACTCTTGACTGGATTTCCAGAGATATTTGTATAACATCAGCAAACAGCTATACGTCAATGGGAGGAATAATTATAGACATGCTTGAAATGCACGTTTCAAAGTAGATATTTACGAGTGAAGTACGAAGGGAGTTTCTTATGTTATCTACCTAGCTGTGAAAACAATATGCTATCGCGACAATTTTCTTATGTCAAGTTTCTGGACATTTTATAGTATCAACTGCAAATTTGGCTTGTTTGGCTTCAATCGCTTAACATTTGTCATTTTTATATCAGTTTAAAGAAACGAAAATGAGTGATTTGAAACTTGAACATAGTAGCATAATAAAATTTCTATCGAAAAAAGGCAGTAGCCCGAAGAATATCCATGAGACAATAGTGGCAGTGTGTGGAGAAAACAGACCGTCCTATTTCCAAGTCAAATATTTGTGCAAGCAGTTCAAATGGGGCTGGGAATCCATTCATGATGACCCAAAGTGTGGAAGACTTCTGGAAGCACGAACTGAAGAAATCATCAACAAACACGCTAGGAACAACATACCCGGTATGCTTGGATCAGTGCTCACAGCTGAACGGGTTTGCGAGTCGGGTCAGCTCTCTCTTCACTATTTCTATCTCTTTTTATCATGTCTTTTTTTGAAATGTCAAAAGTCAAAACAGTCGGAGTCGTGGTCTTATGTCAAACAGGGTGACATTATTTTCGTTGACTCTTTTTTTGGACAAATATGGAAAAAACTATCTTTGTCCGTTAATGCATTTTAATTATCAGACACTATTTTTGACAGTTTTAAATGTCGCAGAATATACATAACCACCAAGCACGGTGTCAACAAGTGAACCAACGATTTTTGGCGCCACCATTAACCATATCATACCGTAACTAACCGTAAGTAATCCGAAGAAGTGAACGGGTATGTCGCCCGAAATCGCCTTAAAAGTAGCATTAACGAAAGAATTTCAAAAAATAATTTTTATTAATATAGCCTTCATTTTCTGAAACCGATAAATTATTGAACAAACCACGGATGTTATGAATCATAAAAAGCCTTAGATGTCTTAAAATCCTCGGTCTACGAGCTCGGATTTCAAAATGACATCTTCGGCAGTTATGATATACATAACATTCCTAGGTATGTTAATAGCTATTAATAATATAGAAAAATAACAGTAATAATTTAAATAGGTCAATACCACCTCCATTAACAATAATGCATAAATTCATATTTCATTCCGAAGTCACAAGAATCAATTTAAAACTAATTAAAATATCAACGGCTTTCATTAGGAGTACAATACAATCAAAATTTCCCGCGAAACTTTTTAATTTGGTCGGCAGGCAATGATTTTCCGATTTTCCGCACAAATTTGTGCCGAACTTTCCGAGTTTTCTCACTTTTGGTGGCCGGTGAACTATCTAGAAAATCTTAATTAAGATGATAAAGAATTTGTTAATTACTCAGGGCACCCATGCTGAAAACTGCTTCGTTTAATAGGCTTCGGAATTTTGCGAATTTTTTAACGAAATTCTGTTCGAGTTCAAAGACGAATTACAGCGCTACCGCAGGAAGATGCGTCTAAAACTGGGATTATATAAGACAGGAATTAGCTTTTCTTAAGCCTAAAATATTCGTACACTGAATTCTGATCCATCTAACAAATTAGATAATGGGTTATTTATATTAAAACTTGACTTCAAAACTGTATGGTTAAGGACTAACTTAGTTTTCAAAAAAGTTATTACTTTTTAAAATATTCGAGTTCACATCCAAATTATTACTATTTGCAATCCTTCTGCTATCGCCCTTTCGAAATCCGGAATCAATTTTCAAGAAAAGAATGGGCTACTTGCATGCCATTTTTTTTTATGTAATATTTTTGAAGAGACGATAAAAACTTGCTACCCATATATTTTCTTTTGGCAAAATTTTCATTAATTCGCCCGAGAAAAATTAATAAAATTTTAATATTTAAATTACCGCCATGTATGTCGTAGAATTACGCCGAACCAATGAATGACCGTAAAGCAATAACATCGGTACCTACGTCCCAATAGCAACTGCATGTGCGGGTTATTTAAATATTACAGAGCCTGTGTTAGACGTCTGAATAATAGTTTGGAGGTTAATATTTTCGTTTGTCATTTTAAACTTGTACGAGTATAAGCTAAGTTAAAATCTTTCAAAATCCTGCTTAACAAATCGCAATACGTAATAAAAGTAACAGAAACTACGCAAATTGTAAATAATAAAGAAGAGAGACAGTGACAGAAAAATGGAATGTCAAAATCAAATTAAAACTCGCACTCGCTCGCCATCTACAGGTTACATTCTTAAATATGCATTCCTTTCTCCAGTTCAAAATAATGACGTCAAAGAAAATCTTCTTTTTTAATTTATTAAAAAACATATATTTTTTTAAAATAAAATTTATATTTTTACATAGGTTTTCAACTTTACTTTAGGTATTTAGTGATAGATATCAGATTTTCAGTACCACGCAAGTAGCCTATTGCAAAAAATAACGAAAGTAAACCAAATAACATTTGTTTGAATAATGATTTTATTAAATTGTTTATTAACCATACATATTTACAATTATTAGTCATGAAAATTATTTTGACAGATAGATTCTTTTGATTCTATTGGTTGCTGTGCGCTGTAGTCAAACGCAGTTTACACAAACACAATTCAAATATTATGTTAATAGGGCTGTTGCAAGAATTTTTATATGCCTTCTCAGTATTAAATTTAAAAAGATCATTATTTCAATAGCCTCAAATTTGAAAATATCACCAAATATCCATTAGATATTTTACAATTAATTTTTAAAATTTGGATATTTTGAAAAAGTCACGTGATTTGAAACAGAATGTGACGTCACAACACATACATCTTAATCGGCTCCAGTTGGTCCCTTATAGTGTCAATTCTTTGTGTTTTGTTACAAGTGTTACGATAAATATATTGTTAAATAATACAAAATTCAATATAAAATGAGTAATTTACAGTATCGTATTGTGCTTTCTTGCAAAAATGCGCTAGGAACAAACCTATTATTGAATTTATAAATATGCCAAAAGATGTGAAGAAAAGAAAATTGTGGCTAGAAGCAGAGGTCGAAAAGATGATGATTGGGTTTTTACATTTTATTTTACCTAACTCTTTAACACACTATATTTCGGCAACAGTAAAACAGTCGTTTTCTGATATAAATTCAGCCATCATCCAGCTTTCGATTTTCGGTAAACTGTCCGACTTAGCTTGAGTGTATTCTGTATTTGCCATTATTACTCATTTATAATGGAAAATGTCAATATCAAATGTCAAATTAGAAGTTTGTTATTAATATGTGACAAACTATCGCCTACGTTTATTTATCTAAATAACAAAAATAAATATAGGTGAGGGAAAAATTGTTTTTCTATTGGCTGTGAATGACGTAATGTATGTGCTTCTACGACGCAAGAGTGGGGGGTTGTTTTTCATGACTATTTTTGGCGCCAATATTCGTATTTAATTATTTACGAAAATAACAAATTATTAAAAAAATAATTATTAATAAGAAAAATATTGCATAAACTTTCATTTAAAACACTTTTTGAAAAATGTGAAACAGGCTCATTGTAATTTAATTTTTTCGGGATTAGTTCAGGATCTATTTGATCGGTTTCAAAGGTTGTGCTTCGCGGGGACGGGGACGAAGAAATGGGTAGTACAAGATCATTTATACTCTTTTAAAAAGAACGATTTAGGGTAGATGCGTGCTACTCCGAGTTGATCTATTTCATAAAAAGAAAGCGGCTATAGCAGCTGTTTCCAGAGTTATAGCATAGCTGGCTAATATAATATATTTAATTTCTTTATAATTTTTTTAATCTATTTCCATTTAATATGAAGTATAAAATGCATTCAAATCGTATAGAGAATAAAATAGTCCTTAATATTTATAATAATTTTGACACAGACTGGTTCAGTAAAGAAGGAATTTCCGGTCTAAAAAGTGATCAGAAACAGCTCATTTTCTAGATGATCGCGAAAAAACATTAAAAACTTCAAGTGTCTAAATTTGCCGGAAGACTTTTCAACATCAAATTTTTTATAAGTCCTCAAACTTTGAATTTAATATCCTTGACATGTCTACTTTTGGCAAGTAACAAGTATTAAAGCGCCGTTCTCTGGTTTAAAAAAAATATATGAAAATTAATTTCTCGTGAACTTGTATTGTCACGTCCACTTAAAATTCCTGTTTCCCAAAACAACTATGAAGATATTTCCATTTCCACTAAGTTTATTAAAGTACCCTCCACAATAAATTTCAATTACCTTCGCTCTAGTTTCACAGCAAAACCAGGTCTGTCTAATCAAAGTTGAAGCCACAGAACTTGATGCATTTTGTCTGCTATGAACTTCAGCGTAAATGAATATTTAATTTTCACGTTCATTTCATTAAAATATAACGAGGTAACGATCTGTAAGTAATTACAAAAATGGGCAGAAAATTTTCTAATATACAAATCAAGTATAGTCCGTCATCATTCGTAAATATAAGAGTATGACGTCATGTTGTCGAGTGAAATTGTGTGAGGTCTAAAGTATTCATATAAATCAGAACTGAAAACTGACAGTATGTAATATATCTAAAACCGAGTGAATATTATTATTAATCAAATTTCTAAGTAACACATTTAATTTGCAATAATATATCAATTGAATTAAACAGTATTATAATATAACCTATAACCACGAAGTATAATATATAAGAAGTGGACAAAAGGTTAGAAAAAACGTCACCCATAATGTAACAGGCGAGTGAAGACAGAGATGGATATAGGTAGGCTGCGTTTAACACACAACGTATACAATGGGCCCGTCCAACTTTTTTGAATTTTTTATATGTTACGAAGAATTTAAAAATAGAAATTCCGTACTTTTTGTTTTCTTGAAATTATGCTTAATAACGCCTAAAATAATTATTAAAGTTTTGGCGCGAAAGTTGTGACGTTAATGTCATTCCGTCATAAGTAGGGAGAACCGACGTACGTTACCATTAATAATGGTAATATAATATATAATAAATGTTGCAAGAATAAAATACGTATCCATTACAAATTGTGATCAAAAATATTTAAAGCTAATGGTAATAAATAAACGAGATAGTTACTATATCATTTCAAAATATATTTTTTTGTTTGATTTACTTACATGAATAGGTATAGGAGTAGTGTTAAATAATAATTTATGAAAAACTTCCAAAGTACATTTTATACATAAATAAAAATCAGGTAAGTAAAATTAATAATTTTTGCTCGTTCTCATTCAGATTAATCATTCGCTTTAATTAATGTGACTTTAAAATTTTCTCTAATATAATATTGCAGGTTATTATACTCACCAAGTGTCATTATTATAATTAAAATAGTATTTAAACTATTTTCTATTTATAATTAAATACAACAATGACAGTATTGATTACAATAATCAAAGCATATTTCATAATAAAAAGTAATCCAACATTTACATTTCTATTTACTAAATGATTACAACAATGACAAGTATTAAGATTACAATAATTAAAACATAAATTATAATTTTATTTATTTAATAAGTAAATGTTCTTTTCATCTTAATAAAAAAATTACTCGGATATATCAAATATGTGCGTGTTAGAGTATATGTAAACCAATAGCGAATTTATGAGCAAAATATTCATGGTCCACTGCACAGTGACATTTTCACAGGGTAACTGGACGACTGTAATGGCGCTGACGTCACAACATGGCGATCGTTTTACGCTAAAAACTTTAATTACATTATTATAGGTATAAAAATACAAAATATACAGCAATTTTTATTTCGTTTTCATTTATTTATATTCAAAATTCATATGCGACATGAAATTTCTAAAAAGTCGAAGACTTGGACGGGCCCATTATACAGGGTGTAAATGAAATAAGTGCATTAAATTTAACCAGTAATATAACTCGTCGAGAGCAACAATATTTCTTAATAACTTTTCTCGAAATCGCATATTTTTTAGCATTTTTACCACCCCATAAATTGACGAGTCGTTCCAAATATTTTTGTAATAATTGAATGCAGTAGCAATTTTGTTTTAGTAATTGACAGTCCTATCAGTTTGTGCAATTAAATTTTAACATTAGTAATAAACTTGTGTATAAGGTAAAATTCTGGCAAAATGCTTATGTTTATCATTAGCGGATACACAGACATTGTAATTACCTATGGTGAAGTTCTCAAGGTCAACGAAGTTACACGAAAATCATCCTTTTCGTAATATTCGTGAATTTATGTTGTACCACATACAATATCTTCGAGATTATCACAGTTTGATGTGTCACATATGACAATTTGGAATATTTTAAAAGAACAACAGTTACTTCCATACCATGTGCAAAAATTTCATTGTTTCCAACATTTGAATTTTGAGAATGAGTTATATTGTTCACTCATAGGGCTGGATATATTAGAGAAAGTGTCTTTAATAATGCACAATACGCTTATCTGGTCACAAAAATCCTCATACTGTAAGAAGGAAACACAATTTTCTACAAAAAATATCATTGGGCGGGAATAAATTGACGAGTCATTGGTCCTCATATAATCCCACCTCGTTTAAATGGACAAAAGTATGTACTTACATTTTTTGAATAACGTATTTAAACTATTATGATTTGCCGTGTTGACACACGAAAATTCATTTCATAACCTCCATAACTAGTATGCTCTTCCCACTTCCCACGCTCTTACTCTATTCACCTAAGTTCAGAAACCTGTGTTAACACACAATTTTATAATTTTGTTATACAAATTTTAAATTTCTTTGTTTTAAAAATTGTACTATTACGAATTTATTAATAATAAGTATGTTTTCCGTTGATCGTTTATTAATTAATGTGTCTGCAAGCATGCAACCACAACCCGACAATTTTTGTGCTGTGTACATGGAACTTTGACACAGCTGATGGCAGCAGAGATCTTGCCAGTGGCGGGTAACGAAATTTTATAAAAATCTTTAAAGAATTTTAACTCACAAACTAGAAGATTTAGAAAAAAAAATTATTAAGAAAAATTGTTGCTCTCGACGAGTTACATTACTGGTTAAATTTAATGCACTTATTTCATTTACACCCTGTATAGGAAATCCAGGGCCGTAACTAGGGTGGGGCGAGCGGGGCTCTTGCCCCAGGCGCAGCTGTTTATAGGGCGCAGAAATAAATTCTTCATTTTATAATTCTCAGAAAAATTCTTAAATATAAGCCAAGCACACTCTTGGATTTCTTATTGCACACTTTGCGAATTAATACTGTATTTGTGTGCACTGTGACTTTTAAAGTTCGCGCGCAGGGCACCCCCAGCGCGTGGCAGTCCAGTCAGTGAATGTATCGGCAAAAGAAGATTGAATCCCAGGACTAAAGATCGGGCTTGCTTTTGTTTTTGTGCGAGTCGAGATTTTTCCATCGCTTAGATGAAAAAATTACAAGTTTAGATTGTATTATGATGATTTATTTTACCTTGTAGAACCCATATCTCAGTTTTTCATACTTCTCAGACAAGTGTCTTTAAAGGTCACTCTTACACACTTACTTAAATACCAGGCTGTATATTTATATTTGCTGGTTTTAGTGTGTATCTGTGATGTATAGTATAATCAACATTATTACCAACTTGTAAAAATCGAAATCACCAACCAATCTACTGTCACGGCAATTAGCTAAACAGTGTTCCCAAATTAAATTTGGTCGTTGTGCTAATTTTTCTCTGTTAAAAAACAACAAACCAATAAATAAACTGAAGAGAAAGAATCACTGAAATCCGTTCTGTGTAGGACGTGACGTTTGACGCTGCTGTTCGGATCACGCGGGCATTGACTAATCGACTACCGAGACGATTATTCACTATAGCGAACTGTATGTACTATGTCATTGTCGTTACAGCGTTGGCAACGCTGGCAACGGTGGAATTTGTTACAGACAATATAAATATATATATATATATATATATATATATATATATATATATATATATATATATATATATATATATATATATATATATATAGGCGGTGTGCATAAAAGTAGTCAGCGCCGACAGCGGACAAAAATGACAAAATGGTTACTCATTGAAACATAGCAAGATTATATTTTGTCAGAATAATTTTGCAATTTCTATTTTAGAAAATATTTGCAATAAATATGAATGATAGGATGTCAAATATTATATGATGCAATGGGGGATGTAATAATTCTTACAAAATTGCCGATTGAAGTATCAAATTTTATAAATTTGCTAGAAGATTATATGAGGAATAGATGCTTAAGAAAATAACTTTTCAACAGATATCTTTTACTAACATGAAAAATTCTTTTAGGTATACATATTTTCTCATTGTAAAAGATACTTATCGTATGAATAAAATTCCAACAATGGTCATCTGATTGTAATAATGAATTATATAAAAATGTGTTTCTTAAGTTAATATTTGAACAAAATATAATCCAAGAAACAGAAAATTGTATTAAAATTGTATAATACTAGCAGTTGTATGAAATAGAAGTCTATTTTTGACATAATTCGACTATTTATTATAGATTTTGTACATTTAATGTTAATGTTAAAGGTAGAAATTCACATGGTTTGTATTTTTCGTGTATTTTCTTTTCCGAGCTAGTACAACTGATTCTACTTAGAGCCAGGTATATTTTCAATGAAGAATCTTCTTCATTTATTGCGAATATAAAAGAAAGATGCTAACATCATACACTGATATCGTGATATGTAGAAATTTTCTTCTTTCCAATCATTCAAGTTTTCCAACTTTTTAATCTCAATTTTTATGTATTTTTCATCTTATAACATTTAACTAATAATATAAATTTAAATATGATAGAATGGTTTACAGAAATTACACTTATTATGAGAAAAAATATATTTTCTGCCACAGTACCTTCGCTAGTATTTTGACTTTTTTGATTGTCACATCACATGTATAGCATTTTAAATATTTTCTTTATTCATTTCGATATATTATGCTGCATTATATTCATACACAATAACAACAACTCAAAATAAAATTGTATATTGTTTCACTTTCTCGAAATGTGAAAATTGATTCGGTAATCAAAAATGCCAATGTACCCGTTAGAGGCGCTGACGCTCAAAATGTGTTTTAAAGGAAACACCATATATATATATATATATATATATATATATATATATATATATATATATATATATATATATATATATATCTCGCAGAATACAGTAATTTTTTTAAAGATGAGAGAGATAAATGTATGTCAATTTAATTCGTTCATGATATAGATGACCTTAATGGGACATCTTTCAAATATTTTACTTTAGAAATAGCTGCAACCAATAAATATCTGCAAGATAAATAGCTGTGGCGAAAGAATAGTTAATTTGCACATGGAAAAACCAGTCCGTATTTATACACCCCCCTTTCCTCCAATTAATTAAATAGTGCCAACATAAACAGCAAAACTCCCCAAAGCATTTAGCACTGTTGCCTTTCGCTCCATAAATTTAAACAACAAAAAAGTCGAAGAACAAAACCACTGTTGACAAATTGCCGGTATGTCGGGGAGTAGTCTTATTCGGCAACGTAGCAGAACCGCAAGCTGGCAGCGCTGTACCCCCAGGGTATTCCCCGAGCATCGGTTCATTTGTTTTTCGGGTGATCTTTGCAGTTTGCATACGAATGGGAATTAAGGGATCTCACTAACTGAGAATTATGTTAAATTAAAGTTTAACGAAGCTATTTACAATAAGATTTTGCAGTAAAAATTAGGATGCTAGATCGCATGAATCCAATACCACCTTTGCAAAACATAATTTTTGCGTTTTCCTCGAGTTTTCATCCATATGAAGAGGTTATTAGATTTTGGTTATAATTGGTCAACCGGAAGTACTCGCATTTGAAGTTTTCAACATTTTATTCTCCCAGGGATGGCGAACCTTTACGTATCAACGTGCCATTTTTCTAAAGAAATGTTTAATGAGGTCATAGACGTGCCATCAAATAATTTTGACTTTGTGATTATTGGGAAAATAATAGTAATAAATACTATCAACTCAAAACTCTTTATTTACTACAAAAAAATAGGAACATTTTGCAATGTTTCAATTATACACGTAATTTAAATTAAAGTAAAATTAGTGTGACTTCTGTTGTTGCAGATTAGATGACAAATAACATATGTTAGGGTTGTAAGATGATACTTTTAGCAGAATGCATGCTGAACTGGAGTCATCTGTCAAACGGTTTCTAACCGAGTCTTTAATGTTATTCATCTCTGAAAATAATGACTCGCAGGCATAGGTTGATGAAAATATTGTTAAAATGCATGAGCCAGCTTCTTCAAACAATTAAATGTGTCTGGTAACGCATTCCATGTTTCCAAAATTTTGTTATTAGCATTTTCACTTATTTTACTTGTCAGTATTTCTGTTTTAATTAATTCTAACTTGTTTCAATAAATTTTTGAATCCATATTGAACTAGAAATCAATCAGCTGCATTTAAAATTCTTCAATTTCCAACCAATCGAATTGGGACAAATTCGGTTTATCAAATGATGTCACATCAGGGTACATTAATAAACTTGAGTATTTCCGATAATTCTTTGAACTGACAAAATCTCGCTGAAAATTCCTTGATTGAAGAATCAATCACAGAATTAAATTCTTCAGGAACTTGGTCTTCGTCTGGTTTCTCATGTATTTCTAAATCGTTGATATATCTTTTCAAATTTGAAAATACTTGTAGTTTCTTGTGTTAATATCGTTCCTGAAAACTTGCAGTTTAGCCTCAAAAGCGCGAATGAGATCTATCATGACGATAATTGTTTTATTTATGCCCTGAAGCTTCATGTTTAACTTATTTAAATGTTGGCATATGTCTGTAAAAAACATCAATTTTGAAAGCCACATAACATCCAACAACTGTGGGTATTCTTCAACTTTTCCCTCATTTTGCAGAAACAGTCTGATTTCTTCCAAACAATCAACAAATCTTTGAAGTGCGTTCCCGCGACTCAACCAGCGACCATTATTGTACATCAGTAAGCCATTGTACACCGATATAATACCTACTTCACACTTTTTTTCGTAGTGCATCATAATGAATTTTGTGATCAGTGAGGTATTAGATTTTTTTCTAAAATTGATAAACCGGAAGTAGTACTTTACAAAAAGCTATAAACAGATTTTTTAGAAAAAATATATTAAAACATGATCCAAAACTTATCAAATTTGGTATCTAAAACTCGATTTTGACTATAATTATATGATAAACCGAGGTGGTATATAATTTGGAGCTCTTAGATTTTTGTGGAAAAACATATTAAAATATCCAAAATTTCGTATAACAGACTTTTCTATTTATTATCGAGAAAATAGATTTTGTTTACAAATGATCAATCGGAAGTGAAATTTTACTTAAAGCTCATTGCTATTTCAAACATGGAATTGACGGGAGGTCATGTGTTGACCACATCAGATTTTTTTTCTTCCAATGGATAGTTAAAAAAATTATAAAGAAATTTCATAAAGCAGCCAGCTATGCTATAACCGTGAAAACAACTACCATATTAAGAAAATTCTGATTGAAAGATGTCAATGTCAAGTGCAATTGACAATATGTTTGAGTTATAATTTTACTGGAAATATACAAACTTTTGCAAGAAACTTTCTGTCTGGTATTTGTACAAAGTACATAGAACTAAGAAGATAATAAGATTTTTTGAAATAATAATAATAAGTAATGAATGGAAATGTTCTGTTGTTAATTTCATGTTT